>CAJQZJ010032773.1:5316986-5356000 GCA_907164525.1 Lophiomys imhausi
TTTCATACTAACTTGCATCACTATTATAACCATCTTCTTAGATCTAGAACGCCCTCTTGATTCCTAAACAACTCAAAATTTAGCTATGAGACTCAAGCTGTCTATTCTTCAACCACCTCAGAGAGCTGAGAAGGATAAATATATCTGATTGTATAGGAAGTGCAGGGCCTGCAGCTTCCAATACTAAGAAATGACAAACCAGTGACTACCTGGACAGTTCCCATTTTCTCTCCATACATTCCAGCATCAGTCTTCAGCCTTTTGCTTCTTTTTCTCTTTTTTTTTTTTTTTTTTTTTTGTTTTTTTCGAGACAGAGTTTCTCTGTGTAGCTCTGGCTGTCCTGGACTCACTTTGTAGACCAGGCTGGCCTCGAACTCACAGAGATCCGCCTGCCTCTGCCTCCCGAGTGCTGGGATTAAAGGAGTGCGCCACCACCACCCGGCTACAATTTGCTTCTTAATGCCAAGAACTGTATCCTCTATGATAGAGCCTGCCTCTCTTGCATCACTTCCTGGGTTTTCATTCAATAAGTATGCAGTCACAACTTGGCTAAATCCATGCTACTCTTACTTCATCTACTTCCCAGTTTTAAAACCTGCTGTCTGGATTTCTCTGCTTACACTCTACACTAGCTAGTTTTGTTTGTCAACTTGATACAAGCTAGAGTTATCAAAGAGGAAGGTGCCTCCATGAGATAAGACATTTTCCTGATTAGTGATCAATGTGGGAGGGCCCAGCCCATTGTGGGTAGTGCCATCCTTGGACTAGTGATCCTGGGCTCTATAAGAAAATAGGCTGAGCAAGCCATGGGAAACAAGCATCCCCCATGGCCTCTGCATCATCAGCTCCTGCCTCCAGGTTCCAGCCCTGCTTGAGTTTCTGTCCTGACTTCCTCCAATGACGGACTATGATCTGGAAGTGTAAGTCAAACAAACCCTTTCCTCCCCTTTTTGGTCATGGAGTTTCATCACAGCAATAGAAACCCTAACTAAGACACTAAGACAAAAAAGATTACCAATTCAGATGAATATGCCAGACAATTACTATTCATAGATAGGGTCTCAGAAACAATCATTTTATCCACCCCTCAAGTTCTTGGCAAGAAAGGATCATGGGCATATGAAGAAGTCACTGTTCCACTGCCTGTACATGAGTGTTTTCACAGAACATATATTTGAAAAAGAGAGATATAAATGTCAAGAGCCAGCACTGAGGACAGAATATTGACCAAAGGCATATCGCCCTGCACCTAACAATAACAGTGTAGTGCTACTGACAATGACCTAAACTTTGCAAGAAAATAGTTTTTCTCATTTGGACTTTTAGCCTTATGAACGTGAAAAATGTGGAAAAGCAATACAACTATGGCAGGAATCACATTATCTGCGCTCTGTTCTAATCTGGTTCTGCTTATTTGTCACCACTCTGGTGGCCAAAGCATCATCACCATAAAAGTCCTCCAAAGCAGAGCCACTTAGAACATCAGCTGTAATCCCAACATACACTATAAACCACTTTAAATTGTTCTTTCTCCAACAGAGAAATACTGGGATTCTCTTACAAAGATCTCCATTTGTGCAGAAATAAAGCAACAGTGTCTTAATGATGAATCATTAAGATAGATCCTGTTTGAAATACTCTGTACTTTTCACACAAGAAATTTTTCAGATTTTTCAGGTTACAGAGCAGCACTTCTGCAGCGTCCTAACAAGGCGGCAGTTGTAAGTGCTCTGCAACTTGGAGACACCCTCAGTTTTGGTACAAACAACGCTGTGTTGTGCACTCACCCCAAAACTAAGCGGCAGCATCGAGGGCTGGTCAGAGCTTGAATTCCTCATCACAGTGGAGGCTGAAAAGCATTTTACACTATCCTCAGCCACTCAAGTAACTAAGAGGACAATAAGGGTGGTCACTGCCCTCCAAAACCACTGCTTTTCACATTCGCTCAAGGGAGTAATAAACAGATCTTCAAGTGTCTGAGTCCATTTCCTTCATTTCAAGTTATCCCTTTTGCCTAGACAAAATCCAAGTGCTAATTCAAAATAAGAAAAGGAAAGAAACAAAGAAGAAAACACTGTAAGTTTCCTACATTACCAATTAAGGAGCTATGGTACAGAAAATGCTGTAGATCCATTTCCTACTGTACCAACTAAGTTGCGCAGGATACAGAAAGTAAAATGTGAGCAGGTACAAAGACAGTTTTGTGTTCCAGTTAGTACACTGGTAGATTCTTCCACTTAGCAGGCATTCAGACTGGTTGTTCTAACACTAGGGGCATATTCATCTACTCTAGAGTCTGAGATCACTATTCCCAGTCCATGGAGAAGGAAACAGCTTCTTAAGGTAGTCCAGAGGCTTAGCTAGTGCAGGTTTCTAAATCACTCCAATCAGCCGATCTGTCCACCGCATGAAGAAGACATAGCTTACGCAGCGACTAGTACCATCTGTGGCTAGTCCTTTGTGGAGAAGCTCCCACTTGAGACAGAGACGGTGGCCCTCTCTTCCTTTAGACCTCTGCGTCAGGACTAATGGGCCTGGGTAATTTGCACCTCACCTTCACGTGCATACCCCAAAACTCAGGTATTCACTCTTATTGCCCTCTGTGGTTGTTTGAATCAGATGTCCTCTATAGTCTTTGGCATCTGAATACTTGGTTTCCAGTTGGTGGCACCTGAAAGGAGGGCTGGGAGTTGTGGTCTTGCTGGAGGAAGTTTGTATGTTACTGGGGCAGGACTCTCAAAGTTCAAACACTCATGCCATTCCCAATTTGCTCTCTGCCTCCTGGTTGTGATTTCAGATGAGAGCTCTCAGATGTTGCTGCTGCCACAATTCCCTACTCTCAGGAACGCTAAGTGCAAATAAACCCTTTCTCTTCTAAGTCGCCTTGGTCATGGTGCTTACCCCAGCAACAGAAAAGTGACCAATATACCCTTGCTTACTAGTTACAAAGTGCTTTTAAAGCTGCATAGAGCCGGGCATGGTGGCACACGCCTTTAATCCCAGCACTTGGGAGGCAGAGGCAGGTGGATCTCTGCCAGCCAGGGATATACAGAGAAGCCCTGTCTTGAACTGCCCCCCCCCCAAAAAAAAAGCTGCATAGAAATGTAAGCAAGCACTGTATTTACAATTAATTATAAGTACTTTTACATCTGAAATTATTTTTAAAACAAAATAATAAAAGTAAAATTCTAGATTCTAACACAAAGAATGCATCCAGCTTCCTCATCTTGCTCCCTTCTAATTTCCCACACAACTGAAAAATTACTTATTTTTATAAATAAGCTTTTAAATTATTTTAATTATTAATTATCCTAATAAAAATTAATTATCTCCTGCTGAACCTTACTTTATGCCAGGTGCTGCACATGTAAAGTGTAATTTTACTGTTAAAGTAACTCTTTGACATACATGCTGCATCGCAGGTGAAAAAATAAGACTCAAAACCCTTTAGCACTGACCACCTGCTGCAACATACTTGCCCTTCTGAATCTCACGCTCAAGGTGGCAGAAGTTACACAGAATTGTGGTCAAAGCCATCCAGGTTCCAGCAAAGTCGTTTTAAGTTGAAGGCAAAAATATATAGTAACAAAGAACAATAAAAACCACATCATTGCTGGCTGATATCAAGGCCAATGTGTGGGGAAACACACAGCTATATAACATCCAGGCTCTAAGGCTTGGTAGATAAGAGGCCTGGATTTGCAGTGAGCAGTTACAAATACCAGCGCCTAGCTATAAAATTAGACAAATTACCCAATGTCTTTTCATCTCAGCTGTCTCATCTGCACAAGATTTCAAATGATTGTACTTTTATCTCACAGAAGTATTAAAGATTAAATGAGAGACTATGCACATACATTGTTGACATATTTTGGCACACAATGAAAACTTATTATACTGTATGTTGTACATCCCTTACTCCAAAATCTCAAGAAGTCCAGTTCCCAAATCAGAAACTTTCTGTATGCCAAGATGACAGTCAACAATTCTGGATTCTGGAGCATTTCTGATTTCAGTTTTTTAATTAGGATGATCAACATGGCTATGGTAATAAAGCAAAATCTCAAAATACTTTTCTTCTGAAGAATCTTGGCAAGCAATATACTGAAATCATGATGAAGCAGCTTATTTTAAAAAGCCTTCTTAAAACTGGTGACTGGAAATTATTTAAAGCTAATACCATCAAGAACCTAAAGCAGAGCATGGTGACCTGTGTCTGTGATCCTGGCACTTTGGAGGAGTGAAAGAAAGACTTCACTACTTATAGGCCAGGCTGAACCACACAGTGAGGTTTTCATCTGGGAGGTGGGGGGTGGAATTTCAAGTATAGGATTCAAGTATTTCACTATTAAAAATAACAAAAACAAAACCCGCAGGATCCATCGTATACAGAGGGCACATTGAAAAGCTCCTTCATTCTGAGCTCCATGCTTTCACAGGGATGTCCACCTGAGGCCTTTGATCACAGAAAGGCAGAAGGAACCAGAAGGCTGGCAGAAACTTCCTAGATCCCACTCTACTTGAAAACACCAAGAACCCCACCGCCTTTTCACTCCCATTCTCTTTCGGTACAACTGACAATAACTCACGGTGATGTCAATACTTTGTAATAGACAATTGTGCTTATTATTTTTAATTTTTCCATTTTAATACTTAATAGAATAGACAGAACATACACACACAGCTTTAGGTGGCCTTGTCCTCACTAATTTCTCTCTCTAGATTTCCAAAGTCACATAAACTTAACAAAGTTGAAGTTTTAAGCTAATCTTCAAAATAGGTAGCTGTCCTCTTAACACAAGGGGTAATACTTGACATTTTTGGATGATACAACAATGCATTATACTGAGAAATTTTCTGACAAAAGAAACTACAGCTCATAGTGCATATACTGTTATTTTTTAGTTGAACATGAAATTCTGTAAAACTAGACTGGCATACATACTAAAGACACTGCAGTCTATGCAGGTGCTGTCATCTTTTAGCTCATGTAAGTGAGCAGAAAGACTTTCCTTTGACACCTCTGGTATGACAGGCAGCAGTCACATAACAGGTAAAAGCAAATATGGATGGAATATTACATATCAGCTTCCCTGCCTCCACAGCAGGTCTCCATTTTGCATTTTCTCTGCAAACTAAACTCTGCTGTTTCTACTTACAATGCAGTGAAATACCTAAATATTCCTAGGTAAATCACTTTCACTCTCCAGTTGTATTTTAAATATTTCTTTAGGCTGACTGTTCTGCAGTTACTATGTCTGGGTCTGAGTGTGAATTTATTTTGACTGTCCTGACTGACACTCTCTGAGCTTTACCTGTGTAATAATAGTGAGTATACATCTACTGTTTCAGAAAATACATAGCCTTTTTACAGCAGACTCTCCCCACTCTTCTGTCTCTTTTTGATATGCAAATGGAACACATATTAGACTAGGGGTTTGACCCTCAGTTTCTTGATCTTTTTTTTTTTAATTCACCTGTCTGCTGAAGCCTCACTGTCCTTTGGAATTTTATCTTGGAGCTTTCTCTGTAAGAATTCTTTGTGCCTTTGGTAGAATTTATACTGCTTCAGAGAAAAGTCAAATTTGCTTCAGCTAAGCTGCTGAGGAATATCACCACCTAGTCACTTTAAAGTCACACTCCTTGTGGAAAGGTGACAGTTAAATGCAAAAGATAAGCTCTGTCAATCTGACAGGAACTTCACAGCTTCATCTGGCCAGTGTCATTTAAGTTACTTTCATTCCAACTTGCCAGAGTCTGGGTAGAAGTCATAGCAAGCAGTGGAGAAGGGGCTAGTGGGTAAGACTGCATTGCTTAATCTTAGCTCTATGGTAACAGAGTATCAGAGCTGGCAATTGGTCATGTGATCCTACCATCAGGGCACCAGATCACAAGCAAGTCAGCAATGGGCACATATACTGGGAGAAGATAAAAACAGCCTGTTTTATAAAACCATGGATCAAAAGGTTGAATGGAGAGGATACAAGTAGAGGACAGAGGGAAAAAAAATTAAAAACAAACCTCATAGCCTGAGACCCGTAGGCTATTTCTCTTGATCAGCCCTCTCCTGTTTAGAGTGACTTTTACAATACTGAACTATGCTTGCTGGGCTCTTCCGCAAACCTGTTTAAATTTTCCTCAGCTAACACACAAGAGCTGAGAGAAGCTGATAACAATGGTATGTATGATCTTAGGGTAGAGTAGAATGAGATACAGAAACTGATAAAGCATGCTACTGTAAAACGTGTGATGTCTGTCTTAATGCTTCTACTAGAAAGTGCAATATTCACGTTCATCTTCAAGTCAGTTAATTTACTTTTACACACCTCCTTATGTGTGCAAAAGTTTCTTTCTTTCCTATTCAACCAGTAGGAAGGGGGGCCGCTATGAGTACCTATAGGAATTCAAACTACAATGTGTCAGAAAATCATTTCTATCTTCTGTGCTTATAAATAGAGGAAATTTTTCTAACTTATTAAAAAATAAGGCAAGTGGGCTGGAGAGACAGTTCAACCAGTAAAGTGTTTACTACACACAAGGGACCTGCAATCAATCCCCAGGACCCAACGTAAAAAGGCGGACACGATTAGGGCTTCTAATTCCAGCAAGGAGGCAGGAAGATCCCTGGGGCTCACTGTCACAAAAGCAAAAGAAGGTGGATAGTGCCTGAGGAATGACATCAGGACTTTTACATGTATGCACACACATGTACAAACACAGGTATACAAGTCTGTACATGATACTATGCCATAATCATGAGATATCTTGAAAAATCAGATTCCACTAGCATTTGAAAAGTGTAATGGTTCATATTGTCAAATTAACAGGATGTAGAATCACGTAGGAAAGCAGCCTTTGGTTGTGCTGGTACATGATTAGGTTAACTGAGCTGGGAAGTCCCACTCTAAAATTGGGAGATACCATTACTTTATAGGCTGGATCCAGAACTAAACAGAAAGGAGAAGGGTTGCTGGGCGGCAAGAGTTCAATACTGTTTCTTCACTAAGGACACAACCTGGCCACTAGGACGTCCCCTTCATGACAGTTCATAATCAACTGTAAGCCAGAGCAAGTCCTTCTCCTTAAGCTGCATTTGTTAAGGTTATTTTAATCACAGCAGCAGGAAATTCACTAATGCAAAAGGATTCCTTTCATGTTAAGAACTACAAAGTTCAGCCAATATACTTTTCTAAAACTTAAAAATTTTTAATTACTTTAAAGCATGATCATATAAATGCTTTTTGGACATAATCCTTTGCTTCCTTTTCCTACAGCTTACTTGGAATTAGGTTATGGTTTACATATATTAAGTCTAAGAAGAAATCTGAGAGTATACAGTTCTGCACTTGGAATTCAATAATTACTACTGGGAGGAACAAATGAATAAACAAAAAGATCCAGCTTAGGGATATAATGATTGATTGATTTAGAAACCCAGCAACTAATTGCATGGAATTTGCTCCTTGACAAGGCCCTACGACTTGAATACATGCCTGTCATATTTTACAGAGTACACTTTTTTCACATTTTATTTCTTTATACTTTTCTTCACAACTACTAATGGCATACTATCATTAAATATTTTCTTTCTTTCTTTCTTTCTTTGAGAAACTAACTAAACACACACATATCCCTTAGGTTTTTAATTTCATTGAAATATAACAATCATGAAAAGAAATACAGCATATAACTTAATCTCACTGGAATATAACAACTATGAAAACAAATACAGCATAGAACTTTTCAAAGCTCATTGCCTAGTATATACAAGTTTATATATGCAATCTAAATTGTTTAAAAAAGTTTAAAACTTACAGAAGTGAGGCATTTTGCAATGTCAAAGCCGATAAACTCTGATTCTTAAATGTCCAAAACATAAAAGAATACAGTTACCTCTACGGAGGCACGCGTCCTTCCTAACCTACCAGGCGCGTGCTCTAGCACAGGCAGCACCAGGGCTGTGGGGTGAGCAGAGCTCACGGCTAGAAACACTTCTTCCTTCTACCAGATGACAGCCAGGAAAAGAAAAAAATTAATTGTTGTTACTGTACTTTTACTAATAAGCAATAAAATAATGATCATTTAAAGAAAAACAAAAAAGGGAATGACTTTATAGTAGATTAACTTTGTATTAATTTACAAAATACCATGAAAGAAAATTCATACAGTTGACATGATGATAATAGCATAAAGCAAGCAACTCAGTATGTTGCAACTAGACTAGGAGAAATGTCATGTTTTTTTCTTTTTAAGTAAACAATGAACTGGCCAATGTCTAAGTACTAAAGTTTAGCTAAAAAAAAAAAAAAAAAAAAAACATTTCCATATGCTACTAAAAATGAACAAACAGGCCTGAATGAACCTGCCGACACAGCCCTGAATACACCACTCTGCAGTCTGAAGTGCAGGTAGTCTAGCTAGAGTAAGAGCTCACATTAAAAGCTTTCCTGCCAATCCACCAGCACCATCATAACCAAAGTAGAAAAGAGTGTAAGCAAATGAAATATCTATCAACAAGGAAAAGCCTTAAGTTAATAAGAGAATCTGCTCACCTAAGTATAGTGTTTACTATTCCACTCCTGAACTTACAGCTAAATTTAGCTTCATTTTTTCTCTAACTACAACAAATGTGGGAATAAAATCGGAGTTCTGTCACACAGAAAAAAATGTTTGCTGAGTATTAGCTCTACTCCAATCACTGTACTGTTTTAAATAAACTGTTTCAATACTCAAAAGGATGCGATTAATAAGCAATACAAAACAAACATCAGTCATATAATTTGCCTGGATCATAGCATTAGCTATACCCAGGTTCTGTTCCCAGCTCTCACACGCAGCTCACAAGTGTGCCTAACTACAAATCTCCTTTATTCTACTACCTTGAAATGCTAAGTCAACATATACACAATGTGAAATATACAATAATTCTAACAAAAAGATGAGATAATCTATAAACCCTAAAGCTATACAAAGAGATTTATCTTTATTTTATGTGCTTGAATGTTCTCCTGCATGCATGTGTATGTGTGTGTGTGCCTGGTGCCCTCAAACATGGGAGAGGGTTTTAGATTCCCTGGAACTTGAGGTACAGACAGTTGTAAGTTGGCATATGGGTGTTCGAATACTTTCAAAAGCAGCAAGTGCTTTTAACTGCTGAGCCATCCCTCTAGCCCCTATATGAGTGAATTTTAAGAAGTGAGATATTTTCCATCAATTTCCCCCTCACATTAGAGAAAAGGTTGGCACTTACTAATAGTACAGAAGAAAATATAAGAATGTATATAAATCCATGTTAACACAAGAGGAATCAATGACAAAAGAATAGGACTAGAGGGTATAGCTTATCCCTCTATAAAATGTTTCTGTAGTGTGAGTTAGTTCATGCATTCACCACTGAGGGATGAAGCTGGTATAGTGGTAAAGTCACTTTAGACCACCATATTTTTCAGTAATGTAAATACATTTCAGAATTTTTGTTCCTGTGATAAAACACCATGACCAAAAGCAACCTGGGGAGGAAAGGGCTTATTTCAGCTCATAGTTTCACATCACAGTCTATCACTGAAGGAAGTCAGGACAGGAGCTTAAACAAAGTAGGATCACAGAGGCAGGAGCTGCTGCAGAGGCCATGAGAAAGTGTTCCTCACAGGCTTACTTTCCTGCTTTCTTACACCATCCAGGCCCACCTGCCTTGGGGCAGTAAGCCTGGCCCTGCCACATCCATCAAGAAAATGCCTTACAGACTTGTCTACAAAGAAATCCTATGAATGCAAAGAGTTCTTCTTCTCAAGATGACTGACTGTTGTAACCGAACTTTTTAATTATTATTTAACACGTATTTATTTATTACTATATTCACTTACAACAAATACCAACAATTTAACTATTAATCCTACAAATTTCTACAACCCCTTTAACCTAACCACTAATCCTATTGACAATTATTTTCCTAACCTTTTAGAATGATACAGTCTCTGGGGCAGGTCCTCAGTCGTCAGGAACACAGTCTTTGTTGTAGATTCTTTAACACACTTAGCAGTCCTTTTTCTGGATCTCTCAGATGCAGGTTCGTCAGGATAAGTTGGTTATTGCAGTCTCACCTTAAATAAAGCTTGATGCTTTCTTCTCTCTGGGAGACCCCAGCCCCTTTGCTTCAGCATCTCTGCCACTCTACCTCAGAGTCCTTAAAGCCAGCCACAATTTCCTTTAGGCCACTGTTCCAACAGATCAAACCCCTCTAGGCAAAAGCTGAGCCACAGGGTCCAGTCCTTGGCCTTTTGGTGTCTTGCTCAGGCTTTCTTTGCTCACCAGCTTCTTTCTGCCTCAGGGAGATCTGGCCATCAAATGATGGCCAGCACTTTTTTCAGCAAGACTCTGGGAGCTCTCTAGCATCAGGGGCCTCTTCTTCTTTTTGGGGCTCCATGTACTTACTGTACTTAAATAGTAGAAACCCTGTTTCAGCTTAATTTGGGCTCTGCCCACTTAGCAGCTGAAAACAATGTCAGGCCAGATACTTTGTTTCTTTAAGTCCATTAAGTCTTTTCTGTTTTTCTGACTTGAACCTTGTTTTTCAGTCCATTAAGTCTTTCCTGTTTTTCCTGACTTAAACCTTGTTTTTCCACAAGCTGATAAGCTAAATCGCTCACAGCCAAAGTTGATCTTCATGCCCCGAATTAAGAGACTGTATCAGAAACCCCTAGATATTTTCTAAATCTAATTTAATTATTCTAACTCCCTACAAACTGTAGTTTATGTCAAGTTGACATGAAAATTAGCCAACACACCATCAGAAGCAAGTTTTTTCACTAAGAGAGCATTATCAATATATAATGGTATTAAGAATAAAACTGAAGGGCCAGAGAGGCACTTGCTGCCATGCCTAAGTACCTGAGCTCATTTTCCAGAACTCAGATGACAGGAAAAAATAAGCCCTGCAAACTGTCTTCTGACCTCCACACACGTATCATGATGATATGCATGCACACACACATACATTCACTAAATGAACAGTATAAAGCAAAAAATTCTGCAGAAAAGGATAACTACAGGCTGGCTAATGGCTTCAACTGCCATTCAATTTCAACTAAGCTTTCCATGTTAAAGTCTCTAAAGTAATGCTTTGAGTACAGGAAAAAACATGAAATGCTTCCTCCATGTTTATTTTTACATGAATGAGGTGATGAATAAAAGACTATATTATATTCTAGATCTCTTTATTAATTTCAACAATTTTACTACAAGTAGAAATGCACCCTAAGTTGTAAGACCTAGAACTGACACTGGGTGGCCATGTTTATCTGGTGTTTTATTAGAATGGTCACTGTGCTGTTGGCACAGAATTCAAGCCTGCAGGAGCTTCTGAATGCCACATCCCTATTTTTTAGAACCTGGTTCTGCAGAAGAAAAACTTCACTCTTTTTCAGAGAAAGTAAATTGTTCATTATTTGTGTGCATATGAAACATATGTGTGTTTGTCTATGCATGGGTATATACAAGTGTTTTTTGGACACATGTACATGTGGAGGGTATAGGTCAACATTAAGTATCTTTCTCAATCTGTCTCTCCCTTCCTTCCCTTTCCTTACTTATTTTGGTCTTTTTTTTCTCTCTCTCTCTCTTTTTTTTTTCGAGACAAGGTCTCTCTATTAAGTAGCTCTGGCTGTCCTGTAACTCACTATGTAGACCAAACTGGCCTCGAACTCATAGAGATCTGTACATCTCTGACTCCAAGTACTGGGATTAAAAGCATACACCACCACACCTGGCTCAAGATTGTGTTTCTTGCTGAATCTAGAGCTTACCAACTGAGCTACATTGCCTGGCCAGCAAGTCTCAGGGAACTCCTCTCCCTATCTCTGCAGTTTTGGGATTACATATACCACCCACCAAGCCTGACTTTTCACCTGGGTGCTAGGGCCCAGGTGCTCTGTGTACAGGGCAAGTACTTAACCCACTGAGTCACCCTCACAGCACCAGATATAACAGAACTGCTTGTGGTACAGGCTTCCAGGATGTCCAGAGCTACTAAGTGCTTTACTTGGACTTGACTTCTTCAGTGTTTGCAACCGTTGGATACAGACCATCTACACTGAGACGAAGTTTTATTCCTGCTGCACTTCAATCATGTTCAGTCTACCTCATAATGCCCATTTCAGCTTGTGATCTAAGAAACATTAGTGGAGATGGTTACAGTGAAATATTCATTAAAAATTTTTAAATAAAAATTAGAAATACATATTTTAATTATAAAGCTAGGCTCTGTAGTCCCTTATAACCAAATTAAATTTAAATTCTGGTGTATGTTGTCTACTTTTAGAAACAAAATCTGGGCCAGTATCATCGATTTTATAATAATGCTTATGACAAAAATGCCATTCATTAAAATGACACGTACCCTAGGAGTCTTTTCAGCCTTCAGCAGAGAAAAATTGAAATTATTTTCTTCACGAAAATTCCAAATTACCAAGGAGAAAGTAGTGTACACTGTCCCTGGTTACAGGTAATTCTTTTCTTTAACTAAGTTGAACAATAATAAAGCTGACTTCAGCATTTAAATCTGTTGATAACATATACTTATCTCTTCCAATCTCATTCATAATTTTGGCAATAAAAATTATTAAAAGTTAAATCACTAACTCTTCAACCTCACTCATTCCTCCTGTGAACATGCACACGTCTGTGGCATTGATTCTTAGATGCCAACATAAAACTAAGGTTAATGGTGACGTCTCACAAAGAGGAAGGAACGTGCACCAATTCAACTGTTCAGGTGGAATTTTTTTTTAATTTGATTTTCTTTTCAATTTATTCTTAATAAATCTCTAGTAATAGAATGAAAATTTTTAAAAAAGCAACATCACTAATAAAGTAAGTCTGTGGCAAGCAGAAGCTGCACTGTCCTGCCTCCCAATCTCTGAGTAAGTAAGGACTTCCAAGCTGCTTTGGGTTGCTTGGCCTGCACAGAATCAACAACCACAGACTGGAGGGTATCACTTACTAGACTGCTCCGAACACGTGCCCAACCCTGGCCAAGTTATGCATATGTATATGAGGTAAATATATATATATATATATGTCTTAGAGGAAATTTACTGTAACATTCAGAGCAACCATCTGAATTGAACAGCACCTATCAAAAACAAACACTAGCTGGAACAAATCTCTCAAGCTGGAAGTAAAAATCTATGGCTTTTGACTCAGTCCACTACTACAACATTACTTCCTTTCAAACACACTTTTTCTTTAAGCCACTGCGCAATCCCCGGGTTCAACTCAGCAACCCTTAGCTCCTTCTCTCCACGCACTCACCCCTGCAATGCTGGTGCTTTTGGCTTCCCTGTCCTGTTGCCCTCCTCGAGCTATCTCACCCTACTCTCACCACATCAGCTGCCACCTACACAGATGATCCTTAAGACTCAGGACGTAAACCATCCATCCCATGGGAGCAAGGACGCTGCTTCCAGGGCAGATGCCTACAACCTGTGGCAACAATAAAATCAATAGCTCCTTCTGCACTGCTCTCTCAAACAGTTCTCACAGCACCTACTCCAAAGCCATTAAGGCTCCTGTGGTATCGATGCCCCGCCCTTGCTCTCCAAGGTCAGCTTTCCTAAAGGGCCCACCAACTTCTCCAGAGCAATTTTTGCCTTTTCTGTTTCAGTATTTCCAGTCGTTTGCACAGGAACTTAGCTATTATCCAGCTATCAATAAGTGACAGGAGTGGCATGAATCATCCTTGTTAGCCAACATCTAACAGTTCATACAAATGAAAAATAATTGCTCATTCTATATCAACACCATTAACAGTCTAAAGCATGATTTTACAAAACTGATTCTTTACAAAAATAATTCTTAAGAAAAGAAAAACTCACAGAAATGCAGAACAAATTAAAAATGAGTGTGTCCCATCTGGGTCACACAATAATTCATTAGCTGGGCATGGTGGTGCATGCCTTTAATCCCAGCACTCGGGGGCAGAGGCAGGTGGATCTCTGTGAGTTAGAGGCCAGCCTGGTCTACAAAGCAAGTCCAGGACAGCAAGGGCTGTTACACAGAGAAATCCTGTCTCGAAAAAAAAAAAAAAATGAGAATATGTTCTCAGTATCAATGTTTCTCAAAAGACTCATGCAAAAAAAAAAAAAAAAAACTTCTTTAAAAAAGAACCTAGGGCCGGGCGGTGGTGGCGCACGCCTTTAATCCCAGCACTTGGGAGGCAGAGGCAGGCGGATCTTTGCGAGTTCGAGGCCAGCCTGGTCTACAAAGTGAGTCCAGGACAGCCAGGGCTACACCGAGAAACCCTGTCTCGAAAAACCAAAAAAAAAATAAAAAAATAAAAAAATAAAAAAGAACCTAGGGCTGGAGAGTCGGCTCAGCAGTTAAGAGCATATACTGATCTAGCAGAATTCAATGCCTAGGCATCTATGAGGCAGCTTAGACAGTGTGACCCAACATTCTCTTCTGGCCTCTGTAGGCACTGCACATATGCAGTATATACTCTCTCATACACATAATAGTTTTTTTACAAAATGAAGATCCCTGTATCCCATTACACATCTTCTACCAATTGTTCCTAAAGTAATGTGCATGTGTGTATGTACACAGGTGTGTGTGTGTATGCCTGCAAATGTGTGCACATGCATTTGGAGGCCAGAGAATAACCTGGGCTGTTGTATCTCCTCAGGCACAGCCCATCCATCTTGTTTTTAACACCTCAGGCTTGCCAACTAGATCTGACTAGCTAGCCAGCAAATCCCAGGAATCCTGTCTCTGCCTCCCCAGTGCCGGAAGCTGCACCTGGCCTTTATGTAAGTACCAGACAGACATCAGTCTCAGGTCCACATGTGTGCACACCAGGCACACAACAAACTCAGCTATGGCCCCAGCCCTAATTTTTACTTTCCCTCCTTTCTGAGTGATACAAGTGATCCCTGTAGCAGCACTCCAAAGAAGGACATGCAATATGATACTCTTTCAAGACAAATTACCACATACACATGACTGCTGAAGATGAGGGTCAGCACGTGTCACATTTTTCTTATGCAAGATAGAAATATTAGATAAGAGTATCTTCAGACATTTGCTTCAACCTCTACAGTCACGGCTTAATTGAAAGAAAAATTTCTTCATAAGAAAATATAGCGTTTAATCACAATGTTGGCAAAGGAAGTATTTTAAAGTAGAGTTTCAGCCTTTGTTATTCTACTTCCTAGTTGTCTAATTTTAGGAAAGTTATCAGACTTTTGTAAGCCTTGGTCTCCTTGTCTTAAAAATACTCAGAGTACCCATCTCACAAATGAAATGATTGACATCAGTCCTTACTAGAACAGCATGGTCCAAAAAAGAGTTCAAGAAAAATAATGTCAGTTATCACATCACCATCCCTGGAAAAGCGCAGTTCATACAACCTACCCTGTCGGTTGCCTGAGCCACCAAGGAGCCCCCACACAGCTTACCTACAATGCACACATGCCACAGCACTAGAAACAGCAGTGTCTTCCCAAACACTGATCACTGAAAATCCTCATGTTAAATAGTGAACAAATGGCCTAACAACCATCATTAGCGTGCCTAGGGAAAAAAAAAAAATCACCAGTGTCAGATTCAACCCCAGGTCTGGTCTTTTAAATGCTATTACAAATTATAGGACAAATATCCTATGTAGAGAGTATTAGGTTATCAAAAAGATAAGACAGTTCTCTTAACAAAAAGAAATCAGCGGGGAAAAGAAGTATCAGTGCTGTCTACAAGCAGATTCCACCACGTAGGCATTAAGGTTAATTCAAATGCTGATTTCTGTACTCCCCATATATTGTTGCCAACATGTTCTGAGAACCTCCTGCCCAACTGTCCCCTGAAATGACAATATCATAGCTTACAGCCAACTGCTGAGCAGGAGACTGAGTAGGGTTGGATTTCCTGCCAAGTTAAGAGAAGGAAGAGAAGTTAGAGAGTTAGAGAAGATTCGGCCACAGGAGAGGTCCAGGAAACAGGAGGAAGGAGCAGCTAGAGCAGACAAAATCTTGGCAGATTTTGGCAAAGAGGAAGTCAGACTAGCGTACAGGGTTAAGAATAGATTAAAACTGCTCAAGATTGTATTGTGAAGCTATAAAATAAATAGTATAATAGAGCTCAATTATTTGAGTGACAGCCAGGGTAAGCGAGAAACTGCTAAACAAATGCAATTATATAAAAGTAACACTAACGCCACTGAACTCCAACTTCTACAACTTCAAGCCCCAGTACTGTAGGCACCTCCCACAGACAGGGTACACTGATTTCTTTTTATGAGTATTTTAAGGGACCTTAAAATGTTCATACATACGTAACTTCATCCAGATCATCAAATTATTCGTAACAAAGTCAGACAAGATTCAGGTCTTAAGAGCCTGGTCTAGGGCTCTTTAGAAAAGTCTACTCCGCTGAGACTGGAGCTTTAAAGGAAGCTACGACACTGCAGGGTAGTAACAGTGCCCTGCACCTTTCATTATCATCACTTGAAGCAAGCAGTCACACACTGGTACTCCTTTCTCTTTGGATTTGCTCAATCAACTGTACAAAGCCTGGAAAGGGGCTTTAATGTACAATATACTACAGTGAAACATTTATCAGTAATTGATTTGCTGACAGTACATCATTTAACATTTTCAATAAATATTGAATTTAGACATGCCCTTGAGCAAATCTCAAATAGTAATAATACCCTTATGTACATATTACCAATGTACACTGAAGGATTTATGTTGTTGGCTGGAGGAGGAGGAGAAGAAACTTACCAAAGGAAGAATAAAGACTACAAACTCCAATGATATTGCATCATCTGTAATTACCTTTTAAAATATCTGGATTTGGGCAAAGTGTGACTGCTAATATTTTCACCTTTGAAAAACACTAAGGCTTTAAACAGTAAGGACTAACCTCTGGGCCTGTCAGAAAGGAAAGTTCCTCACATGGTATTTTAGATCACATATGCAAAGGCAAGGCTATGTTTGACTCTGCAATAGCTAATTCTTAATACTATTTAATTACTTTAAGTGTGATGAAATGTGGTGGGCAGAACAGCAACAACACATCTACAGAATGGCAGAAAAGGTATTACCCGTGTGTGTGTGTGTGTGTGTGTGTGTGTGTGTGTGTGGTTCTGTTCAGAACACTATATTACATACTAAACAGAGAAGCGGTGGTTTTGGCAAGGGGAAAGTGTAGGAGTTAGATAAATTAGATTTAGAAAATATATAGGAGTTTCTGATACTGTCTCTTAATTCGGGGCCTGAAGAGCATTATCAGCATGAAGTCAGCAAAAACAGGAAAGACTCAATAGACTGAAAAACAAGTTTGAAGTCAGGAAAACAGGAAAGACTCAATAGAATTGAAGAAACAAAGTATCTGGCCTGACACTGTTTTCAGCTGCTAAGTGGGCGGAGCCCAAATTAAGCTGAAACAGAGTTCCTCCTATTTGAGGACAGTGCGTGGATCCCAGAAGAGAAGAGGCCCCTGATGCTAGAGAGCTCCAAGAGTCCTGCTGAAAAAAGGGCTGGCCATTAATGGCCAGCTCTCTCCCTGAAGCAGAAAGAAGCTGGTGAGCAAAGAAAGCCTGAGCAAGACACCAAAAGGCCAAGGACTGGACCCTGTGGCTCAGCTTTTGCCTAGAGGGGTTTGATCTGTCCGATCAGTGGCCTAGGGGAAACTGTGCCTGGCTTTAAGGACTGAGGCAGAGCAGCTGAGTTCCTGATTCAAAAGAAATAAGTTGGCCTGCAGACGGCTGGAGTCTCCCACAGAAAAGAAAGCATGAAGCCTTATTTAAGGTGAGACTGCAATAACCAACGACCCTGACGAACCTGCATCTGAGAGATCCAGAAAAAGGACTGCTAAGTGCGTTAAAGAATCTACAACAAAGACTGTGTTCCTGACGACTGAAGACCTGCCCCAGAGACTGTATCATTCTAAAAGGTTATGAAAGTAGTTGTTATAATTATCAATAGGTTTAGTGGATAGGTTAAAGGGGTTGTAGGAATTTATAGGATTAATAGTTAAGAAATTGTTGGTTTTTGTTATAAGTGAATTTAGTAATAAATAAGTGATAAATAATAATTTAAAAGTTCGGTTACAGGAAAGAGACTGTATTTTTTCACTAATACAAAGCCCAAAGCAGAAGCTAATTGTAGCAAAATCCCAAAATGGGTCTCACATTCCTACAATAGCAGGAGAATTCTACACTAAGATCGAGTTTTGTACACACATATGTGTAATCATTTGCTTTAAAGGCACAGGAAGATGGAAACACAAATTACTAAAACATATCTATTTTGTAAATGTTAGATATTAAATAATATTAGATATCAAGTTATTAATTTGTAGTATCCTTAAACATTACTATAACCCTTACTGTTTTTCTTGATATTCCTAAGAAATGATACAGTTCAGACTTCCTAAATAAACCACTGAGAAATCAAAATACCAAAAGAAGATACAAAACAAATTTCCAGTAATTCTCTGGGTCAATAATTTGCTGTGGTCCCAATATGATCATTCAGCTAGAGGTGGAATCGGATAAGATTCCCAGGTGTTAGGTATACTCTACTTCACTCAGATAACATAAAACAGTTAACACACGTGTCCTCGTGGTCACCACCCTTGTATGTTGATGCTGAGCTCAGAAGTGGAGACAGAAGACTGTGTTTTGTTATATTTAGGGCCAGTCACTCCATAAACTTTTCATGAACTGATGAGTGAAAAAGAAAACCATAATCTCTAAGACTGCACAGGAGCACACAAGTAAAACTGACAGCAAAGAAAATAAACAAGAAAAACCTACTACTCTTCTGATTTTTAAAGTAACTGCTGCGACTGTGGGTGGCCAGCACTCTCGCGTCACCTCCAGGCTGCAATCACAACATCCATTAGAGCGCGGCACAGTCAGAGCCAGCAAGTGGTTTTCAGTCCGCTGGTAAATCACCTGATCCTATTACAAAATCAATTACTGCAGTACATTTCCACTGCCACAATCTGATGATGACAAAATGATATTGGATAGCTACTGC
Source organism: Lophiomys imhausi (assembly GCA_907164525.1). Lineage (NCBI taxonomy): Eukaryota > Metazoa > Chordata > Mammalia > Rodentia > Muridae > Lophiomys > Lophiomys imhausi. Next base: position 5,336,024 of record CAJQZJ010032773.1, read on the forward strand.
AAGGTCAAGAAAACTGCTAAGAACATCTTAATTGGTCTTCTATGCTTAATCATTTGGTCCTACTTATAATGCAGCCATTTTAACTGTACATTTTCATTTGAAATAAATCTCTGTAGTTACCTTTGGTTGCCTGGGACATTCCATGGAAAATCTCTGCAACTGGTCTGATGTATGGCTACAAGGGAACAGATCGGAGCAGCAAGTCGAACGGCTCAACCTCTTCATTAAAAAAGAAATAATGAAGCAGCCACAGCCACACATTGACTTGATCATTAAAAGAGAATGTGACTTAAAAAAAAATCACAACTAGTAATGTCCCATATATACTAAAACTGGCTAACTGCCTCATTCTGCAGCTCTCTGGCTGAAAGAAACACTGCTAAAAATAAACAAAACCCAACTTCACTACAGAACATAGCATCCCCAAACTCATCACCAAAAAAACTCCATGAAAAGCATAATTCTAATGGCTACTGCACAAAGATTGTAAGGTGCTTTAATATTTCAACGTGTTTATATTAAAGCTCAAGAACTTAGCAAAGGAGCAAACTAAAGACACCCCAAAACATACTAACCACTCTGTCTTCCACCAGTTTTGGATCTGTTTGCCTATGCCTTCAGCTCAGCCTATCCAACCTGTTCCCTCTGTAAATGGACGCTATTTCAACAGCCAACCGGAAAGAGCCCCACCCCTCGGTGTCCCTGCACACTGTTCAAGAAAGACTGGGGATCTGGAAAGGCGGCTGCAGCGCTGCTCTGAGAAACAACAGGGGCAAATCACTGGACAGATCCTCCAGCTCAGCAGATGACCTTTGACTCTGCACGTCAAGATGCCTGCCAGACACTCACAGTAAGAGTAATCGCTCCCTTTCTTTCTCTACTACAGACTCATTTGAAGAACTGTTCTCAATCTTGACATTCAACCTGAAATTCGGTAAGAAACAGAAAACATGGGCCGAAATCTTTTCTAAAACTAGTAAAATCTGGATAGTAGCTAGTACAAATCTTTGAATAGTGGTGGGAGAGGCCAGGATGGCGACTGAGTACAATGTTCAAAGTAAAAACATTCCCTCTGAATACTGTACTCAGACCTGAGAGGTCATGAAAATAATATTCTACTGCAAAATATTCACTACAGATGATGATAGAATAAGCAGCAGTGTGAGCCATGGAATCCCTGCTGTCATAAGTGTTCAGAGTTTTACCGAGAAGAAAAGGGTGTGGCTATGTACAGAAGTATATGCTGTAACTAAAAGCCGTCGAGAACCTATTCTGACACGGCATCTTTTCCCTTGGTCATTTGCATTTCAGTAGACAGAGAAATTCCAAAAGCTGAAAACATAAGTAAACAGTATTGAAGATATTAGTCACTCCCTATTGTTAAATTTAAACATTCTACCTTTCCTAATAACATACAGTTAACTCGCATCTAGTAATTATAATTTTTTCTAAATTCCCAGAATAAGATAATCGCATTAATACAAATGTGTTAGTGTTCTTAAATAATCACTTTCAAAATAACTTAATGAATACTCAGATACCAATGATGTCAATTCTTTTTAACACACCTTTAAAAAAAAAAGTAAAAATAACAAAAATGCCTTCTATTAAAAGACCCTATGTTTTGAGGCACTGAAAGGCTCTGTGTTTGTGTATGTCATGTGCTTGATCCCTTCTCTGCTTTAGAGGAGCCAGTACTGTTTCAGCTTCAGCTTGCACTGTGCTTGACAGTCATGGTTTACTTAAATCAGTTTTTCCAGAATACCTATAAAATAGGCATGCACTTCACAGGGGAAACAAAACAACCTTCTGTAAATACAGACAACAGAAAGAAACAAGCAAAATAATTCGGTCACCTCTTACTCGCCTGCTGAAGGCACGGTATGGTGAACAAAATTTAAATCCTCATCTGCAACTGAGCTGAACTGCCATGGAGTTTACCATCCAGTGCTGCTGCTGCACAAGCCGGTCGGTCACCAAAGACCACAGTCCATGGAGAGCACACAGGACTACCAGGCTAAGTTTCTAAAGTGATGCAGCAACAGAACTGCTAAAATCTAGCTTTAGGCACGCTGCTGCCTTTGGAGATGCACGTCAGAGACGTTAGGGAAGGGGTTCCAACTGCTGTCCATGTGCTTCTCTAGCACATGGGAGAGGCAGGGGAGCTAAAGGAAGTGATGAAAAACTTACTGCATCATGCTAGTGTACGAACAGGAACCAAGCATTAACACCTGAGATAACTCACATGGCCAATAAATAAACAATGCTCAAAACAGAGAAATACATCGTTGTGTGTAAGTCCCCAACAAATGTACGCTGCTGTCAATAAAAGTAAGGCATCTGACTAGGCCTCAGCTGAAAGTATAAACTACAAAAGCATAAAACGCTCCTGAAACATCCAGTCAAGAAATGCTTCATCAGCCTCATTTCCTCTACCTTAGCTCTTAAATTAGTTGTAACAAAAATAGAATGTAAGCAATAATGGTTATTTTCATTATTTATCATTTTTCTTCCCTGTCAGCTAATTCAATGTAATATTGATCCTTAGGTTGCATACAGAGCTTGAAGACTAACCAACAGAAATAAACATTTTTAAAATGTCAGAAAAATGAGCATAATATTGTTCTGAAAAGACAGTGAATACCTAAGTCTATATACAAGCCTGTTTAAAAAGTAGAGGAAACCTTATATATTAATATTTTAATAAGTTAAAAGCATGGTTACCTTTTTTTCTCTGGCACTAGGGCTAGAAGCCAGGGCTTTAAGCTCAGTGAGCAAATGATCTGCCATTGTCTTAGTTACTGGACTACTGCAGTGAGGCAGCACAAGGGCTAAGATCAACAAGAAAGAACTTTGCTGGGGGCTTGCTTACTGCTTCAGATGATGAGTTCATGACCACCGTGAAGCAACGGACATGGCAGCAGGCAGGCATTGCACTGGAAAAGTAGCACAGCTTCCATCTTGTCAGCAGGCTAGAGGCAGAGAGACATTGAGCCTGGTCTTGTCTTTTGAAACCTCAGAGTCTAACCCCCAGTGACACACCTCCTCCAACAAGGCCATACCTCCTAACCCTTCCTACACAGTTCCACCTACTAAGAATCAAGCATTCAAACAAATGAACCTCTGGGGGCCATTCTCATTCACACCATCACAACTGCAAGTTGCAGCCCCAGCCCTCAACATTAGTTCAGTAAAGCTAACCGTTTCCTTCCTAATTATAAGTAGCTCAGTGTCAAATTCATACTTTGCAAAGTTAAATACTGTATTCATACTGAATTAAATTTCACTTCTTGAAATAAAAGAATCCATCCATCCATCTGCTGAGTAGTGGTCTTGAATGTTTGCCTAGCACACATAAGGCCCTAGGTTAGATCTCCAGCTCACTCCATCTATTCATCCATCTATCCATCCGTCTGTCCATCCATCCAACTGTTCACTCCTCCATCTGTCTATCCATTCACAGAAACCTACAAACACAACTCTGCAACAGGACACTCTTTGACCCATATTTATCTATGTAAGTAAACATAAGTTACTGTCAATAATCCTCAAGAAAAATGCATCAAATAAAAAAACTCACCAAACTGGTTCTATTGTCTATTGTATCTTTAAACAATTACTCTTCATTTAAAAACATACTATGTTGTTCGTAAACAGTACACCAGTAACAAATGGTTCACTCCAGCAATATGGACTCTTGAGGGTTCCCAAGATTCTTGCATGGAATCTACGAGACCAAAATCTTTTTTTGTTTGTTTGTTTGTTTTTCAAGACAGGGTTTCTCTGTGTAGCCCTAGCTGTCCTGAAACTCACTCTGTAAACCAGGCTGGCCTTGAACTCACAGAGATCCACCTGGCTCTGCCTCCCGAGTGCTGGGATTAAAGGCGTGCGACACCATGCACAGCCCAAAATCATTTTTTAATACTACTAGGATGTTGCTTAGTCTGCTGCTCTTAATCTATGCTACAGGAAGACACCTGCAGTTATTTACTTGAGAGGTTTCCTCAGACATTGCAGCCTATGTCTCACTTGTCTAAACACAGGATCTAATACAGGAATTCAAACATATTCCTTTAAGCCAGACCTTAAATACATTTACAAAAATGAAACACAATGCCATCCTTCTTAATTCATTATTTAAGGAAAATGTCATTATTTTAAATAAATGTATGCATGTGTGTGTGTGTTAGTTATTCAGGGCTAGAGAGAGAGCTCCAAGGCTAAAAGCACTGGCTAGCCTTCCAGAGGACCAAGGTACAGTTCCAAGCACCCACATGGCAGCTGAAAACTGTAATTAATCCCCTCTTCTGGCCTTCACAGCACCAGACACATATTGGTACAAAAGATATGAATGCAAGCAAAACACTCATATGCATAAATAAATCTTAAAAATGAAAAATTTTTAAAAAAGAAACAGTCGTGGCAGCACAGGGATGAAGCCCCAGAGATCTGAGATGCTGCAGGGAGATCACTTCCATGTAAGTTAGAAATAGAATGAGATTTTGTCTCAAAAATCAGATAACATTTTGAAAACAATTGGGAAAAGTATGGCGCAACAAGTTAGAGCGATTTCTGTTGTTGAGCATATGTTCAATGTTTGAAATATCAAGGTTTTATAGTTAAAAAACCATACACAAATAACAGGAGGTCACAGTGATTCCCTCTTCCAAATCTGTACATATTATCCCGAATTTCCCACAGGTTAGGGTTCCCACAGCCCCACAAGATTAACTTTCAAAAACATTCTCTTTGGCTCTGTCCTCGGTCTTCTAGAACTAACTCCCATTCACTCAATCACTCAAGTATTTATTAAGCATCTAATGTGCTAGGCAAGTAAAAGTAACAAAGATATTGTAAAAGAGACAGAAATCTCTTCCACCAGAATTACATTTATTTTTCAAGAACAAAGACAAAATAAAGTTAAAAAAATATAACAAGCAAAATAATTAACTATAATCAACGGTGATAAATACCAAGGAGAAAATACAGGAGGTAAGGTTAAATGGTTTGCAAGAGCCTCATTTCTGCAACAAAAATATAAGTAAAGCTCTTACTATATATATCTCAGAATACTTTTAAATGTAAGGAATGGTCCAGTCAGTGCCAGCAAGAATAGTCAGTAGTCATTCTCATATATGAACAGTATATTTGTTTATAAATTTATATTTATTAACCTATATTCAGCTCAAAATATCAAAATATTGCTTTATCTTTTATTCTTTCTTGCAGATATTTTAAACTAAGTCCTAGATACCATACACACGCACAGCACACATACACAATTTCATAAGTGCCTCTCATGTTCCCAGAATCACCACACAATCTCTTCACATTATCCACATTTCCATAGAAATTAACATCAGACAATATTCAAATTTTCCATGTTGTCTCACACATGTCTCTTATAGTTAACACGTTCTAAGCAGATGGAAGGAGCAGCCCACTATTGCCTTCTTCCATCACTTTCATTGCAAGGAACTCTCAAGATGCCTGGACTATCTTGCCATTGTCCAGCAGAAACACATTATATGGCTCAAATTGTGCAATGCCTGTGTCTTTCACTGTGTTCCTTGACTTGTTACCCAATCTCCCATATTAAACTTTTGGCAATGGGTGTTCTAAATTCAACTAATAAAGAAATACTAACAATATAATTGACACACAGTTTGCTAATGATTCCTATTCACCTACTAAAAGGAATCCAAAAGGCTGAGCATGGTGCAGTTACTCTGAAGTGACAGAAGAGGGAACTGTAATATTTAGAAATTCTGTACTAAGTTGAATTACATTTTACTTTAAATTTAAACACTGAATTTTAAAAACACAGTAATTGTATTCTTATATATGCTTCCAGCAGAAAACAAGCAAACAAGACTGCACTGTGAAATGAAGGTCTTAAAGGTAGGTAAAGGCTGAATGTATGGTTATTTATAATTCAAATGTACTCATTACCATTATCAAAAGTTATCACCTAGAATGATTCTAAAAACAATGCACTTGCAGGGGGCTGAGATCAGGATGTAAAATGAATAAATGAATAATAAAAAAATTAAAAACAAAAACAAATGTACTTCCACTTTCCAAATATTTTTCAATAAGTAAGCTTATCAAAATGGACTGATGTATTTTGCTAAATAACTTTTCATCATAAATTCAATTTTTAACTTTTAAACAAGGAAGCTCTAAGTTTTGAATTAAATTGTTACATGCCCATGTGTTTAAAAAGAAGTCACAAACTCTTTATGGTAACTCCTAAGCATATAGGGTCAGTAGTAGAGCTTGCCCAGTATGTGCAAGTGCTCAGGTTTGATCCCCAGCTCTAAAAGATGTTTGTACCAAGTAATACTGATATTTTATGAAAATATAAATTTAGGGGCTGAAGGGATGGCTAGGTAGACAAAATGCTTGCTATGCAAGAGGAAGCTCTGAGCTCAGGTCCCCATATAAAAAGGCTACATGCAATGGCAATCCTAGAGCAGAGGAAGCAGAAGCAGGAGGATGCAGTCTCACTGGCCAGCATGTCTAACCCATGGGGAATGCTACATTCAGTGAGACTCTGTATTGGAAAATAAAATGCACAAGGAAAGAAAGTCACCCACCATCAAGCTCTGGTCTCCACGTGTGATCTTATCAGCAGTATTTTTTAACACGTTTCTATCAGCTTTCTATTTATGAGGATTTCATTGATTCCTTAAGAAAACAGACTTTCTTTCCTGTAAGTACTTTTATTTACTTATTTGTGTGTGAGCATGCTAAAGCCTGAGCGCATGTGTGCTAGCATGGCATGTCCACATATGTACTCGCAGAGGCACTGAGAGGGCATCAGACCTCCTGGAGCTAGAGGGCACAGGAAGTTGGGAAGTACCTTATGTGGGTGCAGGGAACTTAGCCCAATCCTCTGCAAGAGCAGCAAGTGTTCCTAACCTCTCTATCATCTCTCTAGCACCAATTCCACATTTCTTTACCATGTTCCTTTTTAGGCCTCTACTGGCAGAAAATATATTATTAACTCAAAATTCTTGAGATCAGACATTCAAAACTAGTTTCACTGAGCTAAATCCAAATTTGTTCTCCTTTATTTTCACAGCCCACAGAAATCTTACTCGGTTTCCCAGACTCCTGGTCCCTTTCTCCTCCTTCAAAGCACAGTGCCACATCGTAGATCTTTTTCCTACTCTTCCTCTTCCCTAACCTCTTCATTTGAACACTCCTAGTCATATATGTCGAGTTCCTTCAGTACAAGGCACAACACGGCTTTTGAAAATTAGGATGTAGACATATTTGGGGACCATTTTTCAGCCTTCCAAAATACAAAATAAAACAACAACAACAAAAATAGGGCTGGAGAGATGGCTCAGGGGTTAAGAGCACTGGCTGTTCTTTAGGAGGTCATGAGTTCAATTCCCAGCAACCACGTGGTGGCTCATAACCATCCACAATGTGATCTATTTCCCTCTTCTGGCTGCAGGTGTGCATGCAGATAGAGCACTCATACATAAAACTTAAAAAAAAAAAAAAAGTCAGGCATGGTAGCACATGCTGACAATGCAGCATTCAGGAGGAGTCTGGGCCAGCACATTCAATGCAAATTTGACACCAGTTTTGTCTGTACAATGAGTTTTGGACCATTGGGGTATTTATAGAGATGCTAAAAGAATTTCTAAAATAAAAGGCATGAAATGTAAAAGCAAAAATATAAAATGGCCTTCAAATTAATAAGACTTTTGAAAATCAGTCACAAACTGAAGAGTCCACAAATAGCTGTCTAGCAGCTTAAAATGAGAATATACAGAGCTCTCACCACTCAGACAGACAGTCTAAAATGCTTAAAGGAGAGGAACTGTGTGATTGTTGCTTACTGAGTGTAAAGTTTCTGGCGGAAGTAAGGGGAAAGTTCTGGATACAGGAGTGAGAGGCAGTATAATTAATGATACTGGATGGTCTACCTGAAACAGTTAATAGCATGTTTATGTTATAAAATTTTCACATTTTTTAAAGTGACAATATGCTACTAAACATCCTGAATAGAAATTAAAGACCTATACAGATTTCATATATTGAAAGACCAAATATCATTTAATATCAATTTGTCATGGTATGCCTTATTAAAGAGTCTGATAGGTTACTTCCCGGACATTTCACAGGAGAAATAAACAAAAAGAACAATAAAGATCTTCAACAATGACATCAACAAAACCCAAATTTACTCAAAAAGAAACATCACAATTTGATAAATGTTTTCATGTACACAAAGCCAAAAATAAACAATTATACATTGTTGTTTTTGCAGTAAGGAAAAAGCATGCAGGTTTTTTTTTTTTTAATTAGAAAAACTATAGTTAAGCTGGGCGTAATGGCGCACGTCTTTAATTCCAGTACTTGGGAGGCAGAGACAGGTGGATCTCTATGGGTTTGAGGCCAGCCTGAACTACAAACCAAGTTCCAGGACAGCCAGTGCTGTTAAACAGAAAAACCCTGTCTTGAGAAAAAAAAAAAAAAAGTATAGTAAATTACATATTTACTAGCTTTAATGTGATTTCTGGGGCTACTTCCCTTCAGAGTGATGAGTTTCCTTTAGAATTACTCATAATTGTGATGAGACAATAGAAAACCTTAGTGTTTCTCTATCTGAGCACGTCTCTATTCTGCTTTCAAACTGTAATGGCCACAGAATCTGTATCTGATAGCTTTTCCTTCAGCTCACTGAATGACCAATTCCTCAACTAGTCAGCGCTGTCCCTGATTCTTTTTCCTATTACTGCTTTCAAGATGTTCTCTGTAGTTGTGGCAAGTGAGCAGCTCAGCCATTTCCGTGGATAAATGTAAATTCCTTTATGTTCTTTATGTTCGTTTGGCCTGAACTTCCTGGTTTTGTAGGCTGACCCTTCCCACTGATTACAGGTATCCAGCCATTATTGATCCTCATGTAACTTCATGCTAACAATCTTCTCACAGGTTTCTCACTCTGTTCTGTCTCTATTCTTTATCCTCTCTATCCTTCCAGTTGATGACTTTTATTACTCTACGTTAACTAACTCTCTTCATTGCTAAACAGTATTTTGCTAATTTTGTTAACTTTCCATCCAGACAGCCCTAAAACTCTCTCCTGCATCTTTAAAGTGTCTCTGCTAATATTCTCTATTCAGTCCTAAGTATCTTCTTGAGTCCTTTGAACACAGGATTCCTTGGTTTTCCTGATGATGCTTAAAAGTTATTTTAAGATCTTTAATTAATCATTATCTAGTCCTACTCAGAGTTAGTTTTGTACCTGAAAATGAGCCATATCTACTTTCCATATATTTCTAATAACTTCTGGATAAAGACAGACAATGTAAATAGCGTAGCAGGGTATCTGGACTTTGCTGTTCTTTTAGAGGCACGTCTGGTTTTACTGTTTTGAGTAGGGACTCCACACTACTTCCTGTGCTGTGTGCAGCTACTGTCTGTGCTCAGCTCCCTCACCTCTGAGCGACTCCTTCCTATTCATCAGCCTGATGATGCCCAGGACATTACCCTAGCACCTTTGGAAAAAGGTCATGGTGGTCAGTAAAAGACTTGGGCAGAGATCATACTCGGATATATGGCTCACATCTTCTGATGTCATCTTTGCCTCTGAGCTTCTTCCTAGCATTTCAGCTCTTTTATCAGCCTTGTGTTGTCTGTGATGTCCTAAGAAAGCTTTTGGCCACGCAGGCCACATGCCAAGTCAAAAAACATTCTCAGTCAAAAAGTAACAAAGAGCTGGGCAGCGCACACCTTTAATGCCAACACTTGGGAGGCAGAGACAGGTGGATCTCTATGAATTTCGAGGCCAGCCTGGTCTACAGAGTGAGTCCAGAACAGCCAAGGCTACACAGAGAAACCCTGTCTCCAAAACCAACCAACCAAACAAACAAAAAAATCATGAAGATATATCAGGTATGGATCCACTTTCTTTCAAGGATAGAAATCACAGGCAGGCATTTGAAACTGCCAAAATTCCAGTGCTTGCGAATACCCAAGACCTGCCAGAGATACACAGGAGGACCCTGTGTCATCTAAGGGGAAGGGGGAACTAACATACACACAACATAGACTAATGAAAGTAAGCCAATCACATACAAATGACATACTGTTTTTAACACATAGAGTCAAACATAACATTAGTGGAAACAAATACATGAGGAACTGAAATACAACAGTAACTGTTTCCTTTGGGCTCTGGCCATCAGACACAAGGAATGCTGGTGATCTGTAGATGAGTCTGCTATAGACCTAGACAATCAATAAATACTTATTTTAAGTGAACTTGTAAGTTTATGCCAAATGCAAAACAAAATGAAAGCTGAATTCTATCAAGATTACAATCTTTCATTCTGCCACGGCAGTGGTGGCAGAGCACACATTTAATCCCAGCACTCAGTAGGCAGAGGCAGTTTTATCTCTGAGGCTGAAGCCAGCCTGTTCTACACAGTGAGTTCCAGGACAGCCAGGACTACACAGAGAAACTCTATCTCAAAAAATAAAATCTTAAATAAAATAAATTGACAAAAAAATGTTTTTCTTCATCAAATAAATAAAATCTTTTGTTGTTCCATGTTTTTTCTTAAGTAAAAAGATAATCCACAGAATTGGAGAAAATACTTGCAACTCATATATTTGATAAAAGATATAGTTGTCACAAGTTGGAAAGAATGCTCACAATTCAACATTAAAAGTATTTGCTCTGAGAAATGAGCAAAAACCTTTAATAGCTCTTTCTTCCGAGACAACAAATGGCCACCAAGCACATGAAGCCACAATGAAATATGCTTTCACAGCAACTAGGAAGACTGAAGTACAGACCTGAGGGTCCCTGAGGATGTAGGAAGACCGGACCCTTGCGTGTTGTGTTTGACGAAGTACACAACGGGTTAATATCAACCCCCTTCACACATGCTCAGAAGATATGAAAATAGATATCCACACAAGAATGTATACAACAAAGTTCACAACACATACATTCCTAACAACCAAAAAAAGTTGATCTATCAATTGAATGACGAAAATGTGGCATAAGAAGGACTAATATTAAGCCATAAAAATCAATTAAATATTGATATGACACATAAGATGCTGAAAATATTGTGCTAAGTGAATGAAGCCAGGCACAAAAGAACAAATACTGTGTGGTGTCATTTTTACAAATATCCAAAGCAGGCAAACTCTCACAAGCAGAAAGCCCTTCACTGGTTGCCTGGAGAAGGGAGACAGGGAAGAAGGGTGATGAAAGCACCCTGAGAGTGAACTGCTGTGGAAAGTGCGTGCACTCACTGAATAGTAGAGAGTATAAGATCTTCTGGTGTGTGAACTGTACAACAATACAATTGTCATTAAATAAATTTAAGATCAAATATCTGCCATAAGCCTACAAAGCTGACAACTGGTTCTAACAACTCAAATTTAGCACAGGGGCCACACTACCCCTTTCTGTGTCATACACTCCAGAAATGAGTCACCACATTGTAAAGTAGTAAAAATCAGTATAGGCATCTTTGCTCTATTATTTGCTCCTGAGTATGTTACAAATTACAAGTATATACTAAACAGAAGAACATAACTGCTATTCATGTAAGCATCTGCTGTAATTGCTATGGAAATACCCTGCTAGAATATTTACTGTTTCAAATACAGTAACAGTCTAACACAAAACAATGTTTTTTCATTTCATATTTTTTCAAGTATCTAGTTACTCTCCATTAGCTAATGAAATAAACATTTTTTGGTGATTACATTCAAAACAACCACAAACTATATCATGGTATTTGATTACCGGATGTCTCAGCATTTTATCTCATTTTGTAGAACACTTAATCACTTTAAAAAATTTCACTATTAAAAAAGAATGCTTTACACAGTGCTAGTATAAACATAAGCTGGTATAACCATTATGGAAATGAGTATAGAGGACCCTCAAAACTACAAGTAGACCTCCTTGTGACCAGTTATCCCACTCCTAGGCACAGGCCAAAAGGGATCAAGTCAGCATACCAAAGTAGTATGCACATCAGTGTTTCCTGCAGTGCTGCTCACAACAGTCACATAACACAAGAACAAATGGACAAAAAAAACTTTAGCACATATGCACTTCGGAGGGTCTCTTTTTCCCCCTCAGCTATGAAGAAGAGCAAAACTATGTAGGAAAACAGGTAGAGATGAGATCATCTTATGAATTGATGATTATGCCAAACTCATGGAAAAGAAACTATCACCTGTTTTCTCTTACATGCAGAATTCACATACCATGTGTACCATGGATGCACGCATGGACAGGAAAGAATTGGCCTACAAGAAGCAGGAACAAGAAATGAGTTGGGGAGATGGCTCGGTGACTAAAACTGCTTATTCTGCAAGCATGGGAACATAAGTTTTGATTCCCACCACTTACATAAAAGTCGGACATGTCCCAGCACTCGGGAGGCAGAGGCAGGCAGATCTCTGTGAGTTCAAGACCAGCCTGGTCTACAAAGTGAGTCCAGGACAGTCAAGGATACACAGAGAAACCCTGTCTCAAAAAAACAAAAACAAAAAAAAAGCTGGGCATGGTCAGGTGGCACTGTAACTCCACCACTGGGTTGGGGGGGGAGGGGGACACAAAAAGAAAGTTAGGGCTTGCTGGCCAGCCAGCCTGGCCAAAAGATGGTAGTTTCAGTTTCAGTGAAACCCTGTCTCAAGAGAATAAGGTGAAAGACTGATAAAGCAAAACACCTGACCTCTCCCTCTGGCTTCAGCATGCATGCACACATACCTATACTCACATGTGCACACATACATACAACACACATATATACTATATACATACAGGTGGGAGGAGGTACAGCTTGTCCTAGTGAAATGGTAACTTATCAGATTCTTTTTTGTTTTGTTTGTTTTTCAAGACAGGGTTTCTCCATGTAGCCCTGGCTGTCCTGGACATACTTTGTAGACCAGGCTGGCCTTGAACTCACAGAGATCGGCATGCCTCTGCCTCCCGAGTGCTGGGATTAAAGGCATGCATCACCAGGCCTGGCCTAACTTATCAGATTCTTTTTTTTTTTTTTTAAGATTTATTTATTTAATGCATATGAGTACTCTATCTGCATGTACACCTGCAGCCAGAAGAGGGCATCAGATCACATTGTGGATGGTTGTGAGCCACCATGTGGTTGCTGGGAATTGAACTCAGGACCTTTGAAAGAACAGCCAGTGCTCTTAACTGCTGAGCCATCCATCTCTCCATCCCAACTTAGCAGATTCTTTGTCAGAGGAAACTACGAAAGTTTTCATCTTAATCTTAGAACAAAGAGATTAAGGTAATCCAGATTGTGAACAGCATAGATACTAACCCACAATAACAGTGCATATGCCGACATGCTGTACTCAACTAGACTTAATACAGTAAGGAACAGTCTAGCAATAAATAGTACAATCACCATCATCATCTGCATGTGTTTGCAATTAATAGATAATTATTATCAAATCTCAGATACAAAAAGCCTTATTTAATTCATAAATTACCATTTCTACTTACTAACCTGATTTTCTAGACACAATGTGTAGAGGGATCACAAAAGATATAAAGAGAAGAAATTCTCGTACCTAGGTAAAAAATGAAAACAAATATAATTCTTATTGCAATTTAACTTACTGCTGTCAGGAATGTTCATGTAGCATATACATAAATTTAAGGAACATGTAAAAGTACACAAAAAGCAAGCACTTACCAAGTATTTAGAGAGCCTTTTAAAAGTCTCGTGGATAGCTGAGATTTCCTAAATAATAAAAATAAAAATAATCATTCAATGTCAGAATTAAACAAACTCTGCCTAATTTAAAACAAAGTTTTCATGATCTTAAAAATACTTGTATACATAATGCACAGAAGAGATAATAAACTATAAGAACACTGGCAAATTAGTGGTGCTGCCTCGTAAGGCCCCAGGTATATAAGGAGGCTCTTGGCCTTCATATGACTGCTGAACTGGGGTGGGACTGTTATGTAGGGACATTCCACTCCAGAGAAGTGGGATGGAAGGGATGGGGGGGGGGGGGAAAGACGGGGGGGGGTGGGAAGAGGACACTGTGATGCAGATGTAACCTGAAGTAATAAGTAAACACAAAAAAAAGAACACTGGCAAAGTTTAAAATATTAAAATAGTTTATCCATAATAAAAGATATGTATAAACTGGCAAACTGATTTTACTATTTATGAGTCAGACTTAAGTCATCTTACTTAAAAAACACAGCTACAGTACAAATCCTCTCAGTGAGGTCTTAAATTTAATCAGGTTAAAAAATTCAGTATTAGAGTACTAAATAATATTTAGGGAACTTACTATCTGCAGGCACTTCACTCTGGACTTTAAAAAGCACATATGCATCTTTTGTTGTTAATCACTTCATTCTTAATAACAATTAAGTCATCTGCTTAAACACAACAGCTTCACTGAGCTGCACAATCCATGTTTTAACTGCCATTATAAGATGGGTATGGGTCCCTACCGTTTGGGAAGTGAACACAAGAGGATCAAGAGTTCAAAAGGAAAATAAGGCCACAACATAAACTATTTATTACCATCTAGAAATTATACTACCACTTAACAGAAATAAAGTGTTTCTTGGTCTGGCAAGATGGGTCAGCCGGTAAAGGCCCTAGATGCCAAGTGTGATGACCTCAGTTCTATCTCTAGAGCCCACGAGGATGAAGGAACTATCCTACAAGTTATCCTCTGACCTCCACATGTATGCACTCAGCACGTACATGCATGCACACCAAATCAAATAAATAAATGTAACTTTACCATAAGTTATACCATTAGATTTTCTATATCGACTTGTGTCAAAATCAAGGGTAATCAAACTGATGGCATCAAACCCCAGATTGTGGGAAATATAGAAACAAAGGGGCACATTAGAGACTCAAACAGAAAATTAAGGGCAATGAAGTTTTCATAAGATGACCAGAAATGCCTGTAATTTTTTCAAATTGGGCAAAAATTTCTTAAATAGCACACAAGGAAAAAACCTGGATTGTTATAATCGGATATTCTTTATGAAAAACTAAAAATGCAGTTTACAGACTGTGGAACTCTAGCAAGGTACATGTGCAACCAAGATTCATATTCAAATACATATTGAAAACAGTGTCAAATCATCAAGAAAATGGCAGCTGACGCTGGAGAGATGGCTCTGTAACGAGGGCACTTTCTGCTTTTCCAGAGGCCTTTAGTTCAGTTCAGCACCCGCAGTGGCTCAGGGACACCTTGCAACTCTAGCTACAAGGGGTCAATGTCCTCCTGGCTTCTACAGGCACCTGAATTCAAAAACCCACACACAGACAGATATATGCACATGCATAATCAAAATGGGATATTTTTAAAAGAAGAAAATGACAATCTAATTTTTAAGATAGCCTAATAAAAATTCAAAAGATCATTTTAAAAGATACTCAACAGAATCAGGAAAATAATGCAGATTGTCATCACAGTGAGATACTACTGGAGACCAAAATATATCTTTTTTTATCTTAAAACTACATAGTACTAATTGCAAGCAAGAACATGCTGCAACCGGTATTGTCATACAGCAGCACTCTTAGGCATTCCACCACCAACAGTGAGCGTGAGCATGCAGAGGACAGGGGAGGAGCTGTCACGGCGACATTATCCCTACGAATCCCGAAGTGTGCAGAATCCAACTATCAACAGCAGAAGGGTCATAAACTGCAGTATAGTCACATAACAGGATCTAAATTAAGAATATGAAATAAGAACCTACTTGATATAAAAATCCAATACCATAAACAAAATAAGATACATCTCAAAAATCCAATATGACATGGAAGGAGTCAGGACCAAGAACAAGCATACACTCAGAATTAAAAAAAAAAAAAAGATAAAGAAGGTTTATCTCTTGTGAAGGAGTTACTAACTAGTGACATGCCACAGGGCGGCTTCCTGAAGGGTGGAGATATTGACCTGGGTTAGGTTAAAGGGGTATGTTCCCTTTGTGAAAACATAGTAATGCATAAAACTACTTCTAGACTTCCAATTTTTAAAGTTTACTTTCCTAAAACAGAAAGAGTTGGTAAATCACTTTTCAATAAGACAAGTTTAGACGATCAGACTATCAGACATATGAAAACACTGACCTGCCAATCTGGCAGCACATAACAGGGTATCCAAATTACTTTTGCTCACCACATGAAGGTAATCTAAGCTTGACCTGTCAATCTGTACTAGTAAGTTTAAGAATAGAATAAATATGAATATAAATTTACCAGCAATGATTCGTTATGATTTTATATTCATTGTTGAAAATCAGTTTTCTGATTTTAGAGTATTTGTATGCATTCTACTACTTTAGAGTATCTAACCCAAAAACTGAAAATCTCAAAGTTCAGGCCTTTCAGGCAGGTGTGTGGTACTTATGCGCACATACAGAGGAGGAAGGTGGGTGGGTATCCTCTCTGTCACTCTCTGCCTTAGTCCCTTACGTCAGGGTCCCTCACTGAACCTGGATCTTGCTGCTTTTTTGGCTAAGCCGGTTCCAGCTATCCTTCTGTCTCCAGTGACTCCTACCCCAACCACTAGAGTCACAAGGGCACATGGACACTCCTGGCTCATGTCTGTGCTACAAAGCACTCTGCCCACTGAGTGCTCTCCCCAGCTCCATTTGTCAATGATTTCTTGGCAGGGTGGGGCCAACATAGGAGGCCATGCATGCAAAGCAGGCACTCTAGCCCTGAGCCACAACTCCACCACTCACACCAAGTTCACTAATACTTCTCATAAACAGTGTCACGCTAAATTCACAAACATGCAGGCCAGCAACATGGCTCAGTAGGTAAAACTTTACCATGCAAGCCTGACTCGTTTGATTCCCAGAATCCACAGCAGAAAGTCAGAACCAACACCAGAACGCTGTCTTCTGACCGCCACACAAACAAGCATTATGGCATGAGAGCGCGCGCACACACACACACACACACACACACACACACACACACGCAAGATTACAAATGCAGAACCCCAGAACATAGATAAAGAAATTACCAATGGCAAGATGGTCATGCCAGGGATTTGTAAAACCAACTACTCAGTCCTATTGTTTAGCAAACTGAGATTTTTTTTAAATCAATGCCTTTTAAAGAAAAGTCTTTTGAACCCGCTGAAGAAATGTTTTATAAATATTCTTATATCCCTGAAATTCTTGTTAATATTGACACTATCTTCCTTATTTAAAATACAAGTAGTGTCATTTCTTTTCCCTTACTTTTCCATTTGATTTACCTTATCACTGTCTCTTAATGTAAACAACTTCTATTTCTCTCTAAACTAAATTAGCATCCTGATTCAATTTGAGGTTTTTTAACACATTTGAAAAAAAGACATCTACTTAATAATTCACAACAGAAGATTCGCCTTACACTGTTACATGTTTTGCTTTCTTTTCACATTTGTTTGTTTTGTATGTGCACGTGCATGTATATGTATGCACACAGGTGCCCCAAGATACACATGGAGATCAGAGAACAATTCATGAAAGTTTGCTCTATCTGTCCACCATGTGGGTCCTAAGGGTTGAACTCAGGTTGGCAACAAGCACCTTTAACTACCGGGTCATCTTGCAAACCCAGGCCTTGAAGATATGATCTCTCAACAATCCCGAGACACTGAGAAACTTAAGTTTCTCCTCAGATCAGCATCCATTAGAGATGGACTCACCAAAATGTTACAATGATGGAAGAATTTGGCCTGTAGAGAAAGCTCAATCAGCCAAGAGCTCCAAGGGCTCAGTGAGAGGACATTCACACAATACAGAGGCTGACACTTCCAGACCAAAGTGCACAGAAACACTTAGATAATTCTCCTTTCAAGCATGAAACATACTTCTAAGGTTGTCTTTTAATTATTAAGGGCATTACCAGCGTCCTTTAATATAAGTGTTAATTGAAGATTATCCTATAACAAAACAGGAAAACTCCTTACTGAGAAATTTGTCTTCGTGAAACAGAAAGATTAACTACTGAACTCTTACCCCAAAGAGATCTGTACTTCTCAGGAAGGGAGGGAGGCAGATTTCTGAGAGTTCAAGGCCAGCCTGGTCTACAAAGTGGGTCCAGGATAGTCAGGGCTACACAGGGAAACCCTGTCTCAAAAAAAAAAAAAAATTACACAGTGCATATATGTATCACCACATCGATAGGATCCTATAGACACACCTACATTTTAAATTAAAATTTCTTCAAAATTAAAATAAAAACATTTCTATTCTACAAAAAAGTTTTAGGATATCACATTTAAATGATGCTCATAATTTGTTTTTGTTTTACTTATGCACATTGGGGGCAGGGGTCACCCTTTTGGGTCTACTGGGAATGGAGTTCCAGACTACCCTGAGCCTCCTGATATGGGTTCTGGAAACTTCACTCTAGCCCTCTAGAGAAGCAGTATTTGCTCTTAACCACTGAGCCTCCTTTCCAGCTTCTCTCTGTGGGATTCTTAAGTAACTGTTCATTTTTATTGTCTTTAATTCTAATCTTAAGAAAGAAAAGCTGGAAGCATAAAAAGGCAAGGCATTACTCAGTTAATGCAGAGTTTGAAGAACAGTAAGGGTTGTCCCTTCCCACGATCTTCAACTGCATGTTCTATGGATCTAATTCCTTGAGAGCAACCACAGTTTCAAAACATTACATGGAGAATTCAAGAAATAAACAATTAGTAAGTTTAAAAGACACGAGCATGGTGATGTCAGGACCCGTCCTGCTCATCTCACACCTCTGGCCAAGAGATGAGCTGCATATACTAGTGCTAGTGCCCGCCAACCCCTCAGTAACCGCCTCAGTTGGGAACAATGTCTCCAAGTAACCCTTATTTTTACTTAAATTGTCCCTCATGACAAAGAGGATCTGTACAGGGCTGCCTTCATAGGAAAACCCATGAAACCTACAGTGCTCAGTCCGATGTGAGGCTGCAAGCCTGCACTGGCCTGCACTGGCCGGCACTGGCCAACACTGGCCTGCATGGTAGGCTACACTCCTCATGGATGAAAGGCAGCTCCTGTAGACACATCAACAGACCTCACAGGTCGTACCTCAGGGTTCTCAACACCCATTTAGTTTACACTAACTGTAACAGTTTACAAATGAGCCTAGTGTAAACCAATTTATTTTTCTCTACCTGATACAGGACTATATTCTATTATCTTTTCCTTCAAGCATCATTTTTTAAAAACTGAATGCTATGAAAAATCTAAATTTTTACCAAATGACCTCACGATACACTTTGATTTCCTTAACACAGTGTAAGGCCTTGGGGCTACAAAAGAGCAGCAGAAAGCTCACTGGTAACTCAGTTTGAACCTCAACTTTCTGACATTCACATACTTGCTTCCAGCAAATGAGAAGGAAGCTATGGCCAGTACCTTTAAACTGCCTGATTTGTTCCAATTATCAAACAGGTTTGATACAAAACAGGTTTCATTACAGTCCACCTCACACTTCCTTACTCTTTTTCTCAACACTTCCACATACTGTTTCAAAATTCCTAACAGTTCTTATTGGTAGCCAACTTTACCACACACTTATATTCTTTAAACTAACAGAACACTAGTGAGTCCATTTATTGTTGTGTCATATACATTGTACCAACTCTAATTCCTACTCCCAAAAAAATGAACTTACTCCAAATATTTAATTCCTATTTGCTGCATATGGGTGTTTTTCCTGCATGTGTATGTGCACCAGTTTCCTACCGGGTACCCACAGAGGCCAGAAGAGGATGTTAGGACACCTGGAAATGGCATTACAGACATGAGCTGTCATACACTAGGAACAGAATCCAGGCCCTCAGCAAGAACAAGTGCCCTAGACCAGTGAGTCATCTCTTCGGCCACTATGAACTTACTCTAGAAACAAAAAGTTACTCACTTTGTAGATCTGTAGCAAATTAAACTTCATGAAAAAGAAATACTTTTTT
>CAJQZJ010032773.1:5357650-5369083 GCA_907164525.1 Lophiomys imhausi
AATCCCTGCTTAGGAGGGAGTGGCCACTTCATCTAAAGATACAAACAAAATCCCTGCTTAAAAAAAAGTCAATCTGAGTTCTCCTATATAAAGAAAACAAGCCAGCAACTACAAACAGTTCCAAAAGGAAATAGCATGCTTTGCTGGGCTCATATACAATGAAACACTGACATGCACATAAAACAAAATACCTAAACACAATCTCCACAACTGAAGAAGGACTATGTCCCAACTCAAAATGCCAAAGGACATTATTACAGGGGAGGAAATTGGCATACACAAAAATCCTCACCAAAATATAGGAAAATTCAACCCAAATATATAGAAACTGAGTAAGCTTACAAGCAAATGTAGTTTATCACAGCAATACACATCTGGCTCAATATTTTTAAAAATCTAACAGAGCTGGCAAGATAGCTTAGCAGGTGAACATACTTGCTGCTGAGTACCTGAGTGTACCTGAGTTTGAACCTCAGAGCTCATTTGATGGAAGGAGAACACTTGCCAAAAGTTGTTCTCTGAACTCGGAGAGAAGTAGTGGCATAGGCCTGTGTGCACATAAGTGTACACATGTACTAAATAAATTATATATGTGTATATACATGTGTGTATAATATCCATATATACATATAATCATTTTCTAAACAAGAAAAACATTTTCATATCTGCAGAAGAGGCATTTTGATAAAAATCCAGCATCTACTACTCCTGATTAAAAAAAAATCTTGGGCCAGAAAGATGCAACAGTGAGGAAAAGTGCTTGCTGCCTGTGGGAGTATGATGAGAATGGTCCCCATAGTCTAGTATGTGTAACTACTTGGTCCCCAGTTGGTAGAACTGTTTGGGAGGATAAGGAGGTACGCCCTTGTGTGACACTAGAGGCAAGGTCTGAGAGTTCAAAACTCTCTTGGAGTACCAGTGTGCCTCTCTGCCTCCTACTTGTGGCTCAAGATGTGAGCTCTGAGTTGTTTCTGACACCATGTCTTTATTCCCCCATCGTAGACTCTAACCCTCTGAACCAGTAGCCCAATCAATCACTTTCTTTTATAAGTTGTCCTGGTGTTTTATTGCATCTGTAGAAAAATTAGGAGAGAAGAGAAAGAAAAGAGTAAAGCAGCGATAACATTTCCAACACCATCAAGAAAGAGAATAGCTCTAACTCAAGACCCGGCCATACCACTTCTGGGTATACATCCAAATGACTCCGCACCGAATCACAAGGAAGTTTCCTCATCTATGTTCATAGCAGCTTTATTTGTAATAGCTAGAAACTGGAAACCCAGATGTCCCTCAACTGAAGAATGGATTAAAAAACTGTGGCACATCTACACAATGGAATACTACTCAGCCATCAGAAACAACGAAATCATGCAATTTGCAGCCAAATGGATGGAACTAGAGAAGCTCATCCTGAGTGAGCTAACTCAGACTCAGAAGGATGCACATGGCATCTATTCACTTATAGTCGCATTTTAGCCATATAGAACAGGATAACTATCCTACAACCAACGCACCAAAAGGAACAGGAACATAGACTGTCAATGAGACTCTTTGCCCCAGTGGTGCTGCCTTGGAGGCCCCCAGTGTATGAGGAGGCTCTTGGCCCTCATATGACTGCTGAACTGGGGCAGGAGACTGATATGTAGGGACATTCCTCTTCAGAGGAGTGGGATGGAAGGGATGGGGGTAGAGGGTGGGAGGGCAGGACTGGGAGGGGCAGAAAGAGGGCACTGTGATGGAGATGTAAACTGAAGTAATAAATAAATATTTAAAAAGAAAGAGAAGAGGACCTGCAGCTCAGCAGGTCAACCCCAGATCTCATAGTAAAAAGGAAAACCAATTCCCAAAAGTTGTCCTCTGCTCCACAGCATACATATGCAAATACACAGCAATAAAAAATTTTACAAAGAGAGGAGAAATAAGCATGCATCTACAAAATATGTGAAAATCTGTAAGTGAGCAAGGTAACTAGAGACCTACAAAATGGAGAAATACACTCATGGAGTGAGAAAGCCTCGGTATTATTAAATTTTCACTCTTAATGTACATGGATCACCTCTACATTAGAGGGGAAGCTACATTAGAGGAGACTGAGGTTGGGAGCACATGCCTTCACTCTTACCATGCAGGAGGTGGTGGAAGAAAGACTGAGTGGCTGGGCCAGCTTGGGCTACACCACAAAACCCTGTCAGAACAAGACAATCTCTCAAAGCTTAGGAGAAAAGATTTTTTTAAAAACTAGTCAAACTGACACCAAACTTTTTTTAAAAAAAGGTCTTAAATACAAATATTATATATATATGTTACAATGTGAAGAGACTCACCAATAAAATATGAAAACTTAAACAAATTTGTTGGAAAATATTACAGTATTAGATGAGGAGGCAATAAAAAACAATACAATACGAAAATTCTCATATATGAAAAATATATTACTGCACTGGAGGCTGAGCGGGAGGGGCGACCATTAACAGAATGGTTCAAGAATATTCAATCATTAACTTCAAAAAACTATCTCTTAGGTCGCTCCATTCCAATTGCAATTCTGGAAGTAAAATTTTATGCCTAAACATGAAAATGAAAACTAAAATATTTAAATATAGAAGACTAACCTCATGAGACGGGAAGGTAAGAAATGTTCTTTTAGGATTTTTTTTTTTTTTTTTGGTTTTTTGAGACAGGTTTCCTCTGTGTATCCTTGGCTGTTCTAGAATCACTTTGTAGACCAGGCTGGCCTTGAACTCCCAGAGATCCTCCTCCCAAGTGCTGGGATTAAAGGCGTGTGCCACCACACCCGGCAATTAGACAGCTGTGAACTGCCGTATGGTTGCTGGGATTTGAACTCTGGTCCTTTGGAAGAACAATCAGTGCTCTTAACCACTGAGCCATCTCTCCAGCCCAAGAAATGTTCTTTTAAGAGTGAAAAGTGGGGGCTGGAGAGATGGCTCAGCGGTTAAGAGCACTGACTGCTCTACCAGAGGTCCTGAGTTCAATTCCCAGCAACCACATGGTGGCTCACAACCATCCACAGTGTGATCTGATGCCCTCTTCTGGTTGCAGATGTTCATGCAGATAAAGCATCCATACATAAAATAAATAAATAAATCTTTATTAAAAAAAAAAAAGAGTGAAAAGTGGCCAGGCGTGGTGGTGCACAGCTTTAATCCCAGTACTTGGAGGTAGGCGAATGCAGGCAGATCTAAGTTCGAGGCCAGCCTGGTCTACAGAGTGAGATCCAGGACAGCCAGGGCTACACAGAGAAACCCTGTCTTGATAAACAAAAAACAAAAAGCAACAATAACAAACAAAATGAGTGAAAAGAGAAAATCAAACAGTAAAGTTAAAAGTCAAGAGATTGTTCCAAGTTCTTCTAGGACTACAATAGCTGCCCCTTTTAAATCCAAACCTTTCCACGTGCCCTCCACTCAAAGTCTACAAAAAGACCTTAATACACAAAGTAGGCCACAAGTAAATCTAGTAGGCATGGCCAGGCCAGTGCAGTCTGACATCAAGCAGGAAAATACCACCCTGAGACTGAAGAAAACAAAGGAAGACTTGAACAAGGCAACAGGTGGTGGCTCCCAGAAGCCCAGGCTCAACACAGTGGGGAACTCAGATGGACCTCTGAGATCTGCAAGTGAAGGAACAGCTGGAATTCAAAGGTGGAAGTCACATGTTCTTTAGAGAGAGAGGAAAAAAAAAAAAGACTACTAAAAACCAAAAGCAACACCAACCTCTCCTGGCCTTTTCCTGTCTCCTGCATCAAAGAGAAGACCATGTAGACTAGGAAAATTACATCTCAACAATGGGATGCTCTTGAGCAAGGCACATTAGGAAGGAACCAAGCAAAGCCCTCACTTCTGTCAACAAACAACTACAATTCTGAGCCAGGATAGGAACAAAAGTTACCGACCAATACTGTAAATATGAATAAATGAATTGAAAATCGATCCCTATGCTGGCCAGTTTTATGTCATCGTGACCCAAGCTATAGTCATCTAAGAGGAGGGAACTTCAACTGAGAAAATGTGTCCAGGAGACTGCTGTGGGCACATATTGACAGCAATTTCTAAATAACTGATTAACAGAGGAAGGCCCATCCTCATGGTGGGGCCTGGTGGTCTTGGGTTCTATAAGAAAGCAGTTGAGCAAGCCATGGGGAGCAAGCCAGTAAGCAGAAGCAGCACTCCTCCATGGTCTCTGCATCAGCTCCTGCCTCCAGGTTTCTATTCTGCTTGAGTTCCTGCCTTGGTTTCCCTCAATGGACTGAGATTCAGGACATATAAGCCAAATAAACCCCAACATGATTTTGGTCATGGTACTTCATCACAGTAATGAAAACCCTTACTAGGACAATCTTCTCCAGGAAAGTAAAATTTTAAAAAGTACAATGGATTAAAAATAGAAACACGATAGAACTGAAGAACAAAAAAAGCAGCATAGCCAAGAATAAAAAAGAATGAGGAAAAATAACACTGACAATTTAGAAAAACACAATTGAAAAATATGAATAAAAGTAAAATTAGAAAAGAAAAGGCCTAACAGGTAAGTTATAGTTCAAGGAGCAGCAAGATGGCTGAGTGTAGATGAAGACACTCATTGCCAAGCAGGACAGCCTGAGTCCGATCCCCTGGGCCTGCATTGTGGGAAAAGAACCAACTTCTTCAAGTGTTGTCCCTGACCTCTACACACGCACGCCCACAGACACACAGAGTAAACAGGAGGGTATGCCATCCTAGTGCCATTATGCTTTCTCTAGTTTAATAAATCCTGTATCTCGTAAGACAGATATCTTGGTATCTAACAGCACTCAGAGATGTGCAAACAATTCAACTATTGCCATACCTCCATTAAACCATCCCATTAAACTGTTTTTCAAATCAATTAGTAGGAGGGTCAACTGTTTTAAGACTGGACAAGAAAAGATGAGATTCCTAATGTTAAAGAAATGCAGCAGAAACCCACCTCCCCACATCTCTCTACGTGCTTTAATCTGTTTGTAAAAACTTTCTATTCTCTGCTTAAGAGCAAGTCAGCTGCTAATACTTCCCTACTCTAGCAAAATCACGAACTGAAATAAGAACTGTGAGCTCCTCTGGCTGACAAAGCCACTAGCATGTCTCAGCCAATAAAGCAAGTCCTCTGCTGGTGCTGCAGAAGCTACCTTTCATTCAACAGTAAAACGTCAGAAACTTCAGGGTCTCCAATTTTGTAATTTTTCTGTTTTATCACATGAACATAACATTTTCTTTACGGCATTTATTTGAAACATCAGCCTTCTCTCTATAGTATATCCCAACTGTAAGAGATGTTGAGAACTAAACTAATATATACTGTACTTTATTCTGCTGTTTTCCCATGAGAACAAAGCATAAAATCCATTCTACCTGCTAAATGGCTCAGAAACAACACTTCTAACACTCAAGATCAAAAGCACACTGATCACCTGTCCAATCCATACTAACTGATCAACTTCAGCAAGCACAGAATAGAAAATGTTGCAAAATTAATGCATCTTTGACCTCAAACAATTTAATCTGAAGAATAAGATAGGTATCTAGAAAATCTAGTGTAATATATAATATATTGCTAACTACTAAAGATGATATAAAGTGTATAATTAAGTAAGCTTGAAAGAGTAGAAGAGACTTTTAAGACTAAATAAAGGATACTGCCTTTAAGTTGTGTGAATAGCATATATACAAAGATGGGTGAACCAAATGCCACAGTCAGACTTTTAATGCATTATTAATGAGACTACAGTGTAATCATTCTTATAAAGAATTGGCTTAAGGAAATATCATATTGGGAAATGCCTGTTGCTTCATAAAAGAGCTGTTTAGTTACTCTAGATCTGGACGTGACTTCAGGCAATGGATGGTTACTGGAAGATTCTAAGAGGCACTATGGTCTGTTATTCAGAAAGGTCACCACTGTAAACAATCTCCAGTACCACCATCCCAAAAGGACCTCTCAACCATCTGAATTATCCAAACTTCCAGTTTTCTTTTAAGATTTTTTTTAATGTGTGCACACACACATGCAACACATGTGTGAGCATGCATACACAAGTACAGGAGACCTGGGAGGCCAGAGTTACGTTATGGAATTCTCGTGGAACTGGAGTTACAGGAAGTTGTGAGCTCCTCAATATGGGTGCTACAAGAGAACTCAGCCCTCGGAAAGAGCAAATGTACCCTACAACTATTGAGCCATCTCTCCAGCCCTAAAAGCTCCATCTCCAATACCTTCAGAGAGCATGAAGATCTGGGAAACTGAGGCACCATTTGTACATGAAGATTGGATTTTTAAATGCAATTCATGATCAGCATGACTATAAATAATACACAGTATGAGTTTAAATTTAGCATTTGCTAAAATATTTACTATTAAAAGATAAAAATCAACTAATGCATAAAATGATTACAATTCCAGGTAATTTCAACACCATCAAGGATTTAAGACAATGTATATAACAATCTCAATGAGAAGTGTAAAATACATTGTTGCTACTTCTAAATTCAATAGGAAGAATTGGGGATTTTTATTTTATTGTTGAGAGGGTGCACAGTGGCAAGCATGTGCAGGTCAGAAGACAAGTCTCAGGAGCTGGGTTCTGTTCTGACACTTACGGGGTTTCAGAAGTCAAAGGTCACCAGGAAGGCCAGCAGGCCCTCTCACCTGCTGAGCCATCTTGCCAGCCCAGCATTCAGAATACATAAACCTAATCATGGGTTAACCCTCTTATAATCTTATTGTGAATGTCCATGGCTGTCTTGGCTGGTGCTTCTGCTTGTCCAAGGGCTCTCTCCTACTCTCCTAACCATTTCCTCAGGATTCCATCCCCCCTATACCACAACTACCCTCATTCATATTCTTACATAACCCCGTTACAGTCAATTTGTCTAACTGACCCAGTCCCTAGTTGTTAGCTATTTTGAATAAATCTACTACAAATATTCTTGGAAAAACTCCATGGACACGTTTTCACTCCTACTGAGATAAGAAAGTATCTTCTCCAAGGAATGAAGTTGTAGATCAAAGCGACAACACATACTACAATGTGGATTAACCTTGAAAACATTATGTCAATGGCAATAAGCCAGTCATAAAGAGATAACCACTGTATGATGGCATTTATCAAGTTCATAGAGACAGCATAACAGAAGTTACAAGTGGCTGTGGGGGAAGGGGTGGGGAGTCATTGCTTATGGTAAAGGATTTCTGTTGACAGGGATAATTATAAAAATGAACAGTGATTACTACAAAATATCCCTGCCACTGAACTATATACATTAAGAAAGCTTAAAATCATAGTTCTTCTCTGCCTCTCCATTCTGCCATCCATTTTAGCCCATCTTCCATTTCTTCTTGACTCCCAGCTGACCCCTAAAACAGCTCTCTACCACTTGACTTGGGAATCAGGCTCAGGGATCTATGTGTTAGAGAAAGTAGAAATATTGTAAGAGCAAGAGGTGGAAAATAACTCCAAGGAAAGTATCTTTCCGACACAATAGGTTACTAAACATATGAACTCAGAGACTTAACAGCATGCACAATACCCACAAAAGATTCGAAAAAGACAAAACTGTGGCAAAGAGAAGGGGAAGTGGACAAAATCGCACCCCTAACCACTTAGGCATCTCTCCAGCCTGAACTGAGTTTTGAATGAAGGTAGTTGTAGAGTAGATCTGGAGCTATTCCTGGGTGAGCTAGGTTATCACCATTACTGTGGTATTTTGTTAAGTGACAAAAATAAATGGGAGCTACAGATGGGCAAGTCGGGGCTTATGGAGGAAGTTATACAGCCCAGTGGTGTGTGCCTATAGGCTGCCCTTGCTCCAGTAAATACCCCATCACCCAGCTCATACAGGGAGTTCTAAGGAAATGCAGTGGGGTAGTAGACCACACATAAAAAGACATGAAAATAAAATGGGGATCTGTTGGGAACAAGGAGGAGGCAAGTGGGAAAGGAATGAGAAGATAATTGACAAGAACATAACCAAAGTACATTATATACATATATGTTTATATACATATATATGATGAAATTACAAAATATATTAATGAAATTACAAAATATATTAAAAGCTGTAGAACAAAGCAAAAAATATTTAAAATCTTATATAGTCTATGCTATATGTATTTTGCCGCAATTCAAAGAAAAGACGGGGAAATGGCTACCACATACATATGGATACTCACACACATGAAAAAGCGCACACACACACCCCTCAGTGAAGACTGTTATCACTGAGCTCCTCAGAACTGAAAAGCACTGACTCTACATTCACTCAGCACAGGTGGGTCACCTGGCCATTGTGACATAGCTGGGGTATATGGAAGGTGATCTGACTCCCCCTGAGCATATTCTTGACCACTACAATTTGTTCTCTTAAGAAGCAGCAAGAGTAAGAAGATACACACTGTTCAGACTGCCAAGTACTCTGTGGCTGTACAGGTATACAAAACTCAAGTCACTGCCTTTGGTGGTTTTTAACATGTATTTAGAGATAACATGCCCAATGGCAGAATCATACGCACAACGTTTGTTTGTCTAACACATAACTTAAGAGTTCATATCTGTACTTGGCAATAAAACATCCAGTTTTAAAATGTGCCAGCTGCTGAAGATGGGCAACACATACAGTGGATACATTTGTCCTATGCATGTTTTAATTTTTCCATGCAAATTTAATTTTTATTTTCTTAGCTATCAGTATAAAAATAAACAAAGAAAAGCCATTAAAAATTGCTTTCCCTGATAAGCTAACAGGCAAAGGAGAGAACACAAGGCAGAAAGGGGTAGGTGGTAGTATTCAGAACAAACTAAAAATAAGGGCTCCTAATTGTACAGAAGTCAATACAAAAACCGGAAGATACACAATGACACTCAAGAGCTTTTGGGAATCATCTGCAAGGGCCTTTCTTAAATAGTTCTAAATCTAATGTGTATCATTAATGTTTTTTTTTTTAATCCAGTACCAATAAAGTCACAGCAAAGTATCTCTCACCACTATTTCTTGTTCATTACATTTTATAATACAAATGCAACAAAGTTTTGTTTGTATTATAAACAAATTATATTTATTATATGTACTATAATAGTCATTATAACACATATAACTTGTATTATAAAAGTTAGCAGTAACAGAACAGCTCTTAAACTTTGCTGTTTAATTTTTAAAAGCTACACAATCACCCAATAACATGTGAAAATATGTTGTAGTTTAAATGTGTAATGCCTCCCTTGCCATCCCATCCTGGTCTACTGTATTAAGGGTTTAGTTGTTTGCTGATGGATTTTCGGAAGTGACTGGATTCTGAGGGCTTTGTCCTAATCCGTGTATGAATCCTCTGATGGATTGATTCATCTTGTGACTGTATTATTGGAAGGTGACAATGAGTAAGTCACTACAGTGTGAACTTAGGCTATAACTTGCCTTTGCCCCTCCTGTATCTCCTTCTCTCTAACTCCAGGTTGTCTTGATGTGACATGTCCTCCTCACCATGATGACCTGAAATCTCTAAAATCACAAGCCAAAATAAAGTTTCTCGGGGCTTAGGACATTAACTCACTCTATAAAATGCTTGCCCAGTAAGTGTAAGGACATGAGTTCAATCCCCAGAGCCTACATAAAAAGCTGGGCATGGTAAAGTATGCTTGTCCCAGAGCTCAGGAGGATCTGAAGGCAGGCTTTCCAAATTGGCAAGCCCCGGGTCCCAGTTTTTTGA
Organism: Lophiomys imhausi; assembly: GCA_907164525.1. Taxonomy (NCBI): domain Eukaryota; kingdom Metazoa; phylum Chordata; class Mammalia; order Rodentia; family Muridae; genus Lophiomys; species Lophiomys imhausi. The sequence goes on from CAJQZJ010032773.1 coordinate 5,367,386, forward strand.
GCCTTACTCAAAAAAAAAATTTGATTGGCTCTGGCTTCCAAACACACATGTGAACATATGCATGCATGTCTGCATACACACACACACACACACACACACACACACACACACACACACACACGTTTCCTTAGTTGCTTTTCTCAATTACTGCTCACAATCATGTAAAAAGCCTGAGTAATAACGTTACTAAAATATCAAGAATAGATACACTCTGCCCTCTGCAAACTTTATTCTGAAGAGAGTAAATAATTTTATTAATTGCTTGTCTCGTCACTATGACAGAATACCTGAGAGAAAAAACTTAAGAAAGGACTTACTGAGGTGCACAATTTAAGTGGTTTGCATGCACCACTGCAGGAAGGGCGGAGGTTTGCATGCACCACCGCAGGAAGGGCGGAGAGGAGTTCCTGCAGGCACAAGCCTGTGCCAGAGATTCCTCACATCACAGCAGACAAGGAAGTAGAGAGTGCCAGAACCAGAGTCCCAGGCTATAACCTTCAAGACCACTCCTTGTAACCTATCTCTACCAACTAGGCCCACCTCCCATACAGCACCAGCTTGTGAACAAGAATTCAAAACATGAACCTGCAAGGGTTACTTTAATTCCAACCATGATTGTGATAAAATCTATGAAAGGGCATACCCTAGTGAATATTCTAAATCAAGAATGGCTTTCTCCATGGAAATGACCTTTCAACAAAACATACAAAAGATGTTTAAATCTTTTTTTTTTTTTTTTAAGAAAAGGCTGTGTGTACGTGAACATATGCGTGCATATGTGTATGGAGCCCAGAGCTTGACCACTGGTTCCTCAGGACAGCCACTTGACTTGGTTTTTGAGTAAGTTTTTAAGGCAAAGTAAGTCTTAGCCTGTATCCCAGCACTGGGATACTAAAGCAGAATGACTTCAACTTCAAGGCCAGCCTGGGCTACACAGTGAAATTCTGCCTCAAAAAAGGAAAAAGAGAAAGAATAAAAGGGACTCGAGAGTACTGAATCAGTGTAGAATTGTAAAAGGTGTTAATTATTCAACAAATATAGGACATGCACATTCTTTTGTTTGTTGTTTGTGTCTTCATAACATTTGACCTTCAAAATTTTTATGTGGAAAGTTCAAGCATACATAAAATGTTGAGAATAAGCAGAATAAATGGCTATGGACCCATTACCCAGCTTCACTGACCAATTCTTTATTTCACCTTTACCGCCCACTCCCTCAACTATAAAGGCTAGGTAAGTCTTCCATACCTGGAAATACACATTTCTTAGCTGTCCAACAAATAAATATACCCTGGTAACACACACATCTGTCAAACACTGAATCCTTCTATCAGTTTAGGAAACATGTCCAGTGGATTATCCACCACCACCATTCTTCAAACCCAAAGGTAGTCAGTGGTCACTATTTTTACTTTTGACACTATAGACTGGCTCTGTCTTACCTAAAACTTAGTATGAATGGACTACAGAATTCTATATGCAGCTCCTTCTGCCAGTGTCTGTACAGTCCATCTGTGTCTTTTTACACTGGGAATCCCTTTTTATTAATGAACAGCATTCCACTGCAGGGAACTTTATACTGGGAGTCCCGTTTTATTAATGAGTAGCATTCCACTGCAGAAGACTTTACACAGGGAGTCCCTTTTTATTAATGAGTAGCATTCCACTGCAGGAGACTTTACACTGGGAGTCCCTTTT
>CAJQZJ010032773.1:5375557-5389612 GCA_907164525.1 Lophiomys imhausi
ACACACACACACACACACACACACACACACACACACACACACACACAGGCAGACAAAACTTCTGCCATGAAGCAACACTCACAGATAATGGAGGGAAAAAATGAGGAACTATATGTCAATAATTCATTATAATAGGGCAATAAGATGGTTCAGCAAGTCAGTGTGCTTCTTGACAAGCCTGACTCCCTGAATTGAATCCCTAGGATCAGGCAAAAATTGATCCTTGCAAGATATCCTATGCACTCTACGTACATGTTCACAAAATTAAAATGTAATAAAAATTAAACAGTAATAATTTATTTTATTTAAAAAAATGTACTAGGGTGTGGATGTAGCACAAGAGTAAAAAGCCCATAGAGCACATGCCAAGGCCCTATATTCCACCCAAGCACCACCAAAAAGAGAGACCAGGTTAAGATGATTGACAGTAAATGTAATAAATCCAATTTAGAACATACATTTTCTTAAAATTTAGATTAGACAATCTTTCTATACAATGCTATTTTGTTACCATGCACTTGGTGTTTAGCAGCTCTTTAAAACACACGAAGTATTATGGTGCTCAAAGTGAAGAGCCAGCAAATTCATGCCTCTAGAGGGCACCATTTATCACAGGACAGACAAGTCTGAATGAAAGAATTACATTGTCCAAGACACTTAAGAAATGCAGGATAAGCAAGCTTAATGAGTTTCTTTTTTCAAAAGATGGTTCACAACCCTTAGCGTACTAACATGCATTATTAAAGTTAATAGGCTATAATTACAACAGTATATGGTGTTTCCTAACTTAATCACAGAACTCCCTCTTCAGGACCAGTGGTCCTAAAATTACTGTCACAGAATACACTACGGAAACAAACCACTGGACAAATTCTCTCAAAAGAAAAGCTGGCAGGGTTGTTCAACTGTCTCCTCCTCCTTCTTCCATGGACTTATTCCTCTGACTTTCTGACAAGTCTCTAGAATCACCATGTATTTTGCAGACCACGATGATTTGTAGGGGAAAGGCCAGCAGAAGCACTCCTTCCTTATTCCTATGGTGATCAGACATGTCCAAGTCAAGGTCACTCTCAGAGACTGAAAAACAACTGCCCTCGCCTAAAAGATCTTTGTAACAATATCAAATATCAATAAACTCAAGTTCTGAAAAATTACTTTCTTCAGTTTTAAATGAGTCAAATGTCAATCAGAACTTCAGACAAGTTCTGAAAGAGCTTCCAAATAAAAAGAAATATTGTTCAAAAGGTGTCACTTTTTTGAAAATTAAATGTTGAGCCTGTGGTGGTAGCACAGGATTGGGATTGATGCACCCTGAGCCACACAGCCAGACCCTGTGTCAAAACAAAATGGTCACCAACCAAGTAATGACTATTAACAATGGCATGGACCTTTCTAAACTCTCATATGTCAAAAAATAGCAAATAGGTACTAAAAATTAGCTTTAGCAAACCAACTGCCCCAGCTATGCTAGAAATATATAAGAAGAAACCAATGTTTCTCTCACTGCTTTACTCCCAATATGACACACACTGAAAATCCTTGTGCTCAGTTTTCTGAGGCATACTATGAAAGATCAGGGATAGAGTTCAAAACTTGTTCAGTATGTACATGTCAATGATAGAAATCCTAACCAGTCTGTGGGAATGAAGACATAACAGAAGTCATTTAAAGATCATGTGTCCTTTGCTCACGGGATGAATAATGTAATAATTTCACACAAAAAATAACTTCACAGTTATCGCTAATGAAAAACAAAATGTTTTTCAATATTCAACAAGAACAAGCAGTGTTTGTTTTCTCATATCTTGCTGCATATGAACACACTGAACTGAAGCATCCAAAAAGGAAAGTTTAACATGACCTACCTACTCGAGTATAGACAACAATGTTGAAATTTAGTCTCCATAATACAACCAATAATCAAGATTTCATGGTTTTTTTCTAACATAAATCCATACACAAAAGTTTAATTAGAATCATTAAGCAAGCCAGCTGCAAAAATGACAAGAAAGAGTTGAGGAGCATTTGACTGACACCGAGAGTTAAGAGCTGTTTTCAGCAGACAGATGAGTGAACTGGCTGCTCCTGTCCCCATTTGCACAGTCTGAAGCAGTCCCTCTTCAGGACCAGTCACTGGAAATGCATCAGCACTTCTCCAGCTTCACCACCCATCAAGAGCACCTGGAGGCGTGAACAAATATAATACTCTCTGTCTGGGGCCAGGGAAGTCTGTTTGTGCCCATTATGAATTGAGAGTGATGCTATCATGGCAGAGGGCACACTTGAGAACCAGGGGAAACAGAACTTAGAAATAACACTGGGATAAATGAATGGGAAGTGTGGGGAAACTCTGGGAAATAAAATGGTCCAGACCGGGCACAAGAGGTGCTAGTGCCTGTTCTGCTACAAGCACAATGCTGGGGACAGCAGCTCATAAATCATGTTCCACGAGGTTTTCCTCTCTTCCACTTTTCCAGACACTGTCGATTTCAAGATGTAGTTTACAACAGAGATAGGAAATAAATTAAGAACAAACATTTGCTTTAAAAACCAAAACAGCAGCGGGAAGTGAAATCTCCTGTAGGCCAGTGAAGCCTGATCTAGCTGTGCTGCAGAGCTGGGGAGGAAGCTCAGGGAAAGAGCACTGCTATGCAAACATGGGGACTTGGGCCAGAGCACTGGGAGGAGGAAACATGAGCTTGCTGGCCACCCAGCCTAGCTGGAATGCCAGCTTCTGGCTCAGGGAAAGACTCTGTGTCAAGAACATAAGGCAAAGAGCCATAAAGGGAGACACCTGATGACTTCCTCCAAGCTCCACATGCCTGTGTGCAGGCACTAACACATACATGGTATGATATGTATCACACACATACCGCACACACCACACCAAATCATACACAAAGACAGACAGACACATGCATTCTACAGAGTAACGCACCTCTGACATGCAAGTGAACTAGGAGAACCTAAAAATAGACTTTCTTTATGGAAAAATGGAAACTATTATAATATAATGAATAAATAAAGGATCTAAACATTTCTATACCATATATTAGAAGGAAACTTTTAGAAGAGCTTTTTAAATTGTTATTACCAAATACTCACCAAAGTCATTTCCCATGGAATTACATGTGAAGCAATGTTAACATGTAAAACTCCTCATGATTAAATAAATGAACCTGATGGGAAAACAAAGTCCATCATAAAGAAAACCATTGGCTATAAACCAGTGCCTATACAGATGTCTACGTCATCAAAAGTCATTCTAACACAAACATTTTTAAAAGATGCTAACATGGAGAAAAATGGAAGAATTTCAGCCCACAGTGAAATAATGCGACTGTCCCTGGTGAGACAGCTGATTTCAGGGCGAGGGCAGAAGAAAGGACAAGATGAGCCTGGGACATCTTGTGCTGCTGCTATAATCTGCCCTCAGAAAGTGATGGAGATGACATGAAAGGATCAAGTGCCTTGAGAGGCTCCTGAGGACCAAAGCTAAGATGACCAAAGCACCAAAAGGAAGGCAAGAAACAGATGGAATCCAGAGAGTAAGAATCTGAGTCTACCTGACAGAGAAAATATAGACTTTGATACACTTAGAAAAGTACATACCTCAGAAGACACAGTTCTTCCTCACAGGAGCAACAATGAAAACAGAAAATGACACTGGGAAAACACCAAAGTAATACGACTCATTCAGGTTCAAACAATCAACAAAATTTGAAATTAAAAACTAAAAGCATGATGAAAATAAGGTAATTAACTTAGTCACAAGGTGCTTTCCCCACAGGACACTTAATGGCAAGGTTAATATGCAACCAGTACAAAAGCCTAACACCTTAACCAAGGTAACCATGCTGACATCACCAGACAGATGGACGTACCAACACGGTGTGCCATCCAATAAGGCTCATCATGCCATTTCTGAAGCATTCTTAATCAACAATAGTCAGCAACCACTGCAACATTAGACAAACAAAAACTAGAGGTAGTCAACAAAATTACTGACCAGTAGTCTTTCAAAGTCTAATAGTAATAAAAGGCCAAGCATTTTGGAATTGTTTCAGACTGAAGGAAATTAAGGACACGTGGAAAGTGTGGTGGTTTGAATAAGATGTTCTCCATAGTCTCAGGCCTTTGGATACTTGATCCCTGATTGCTGGTACTGTTTGGGGAGGTGGGATATGCTCTATTAAAAGTATGTCCTGTGGGTGAGATTTTGAGGCTTAAAAACTCACACCATTCTTAGTCTATTCTCTCTGCCTCACGCTTGTGGTTCAAGACATAAGCTCTAAGCTTCCAACTGCAGCGGCCTTGCTGGCCTGCTGCCATGCTGCCCCACCATAACACTGACAAAATCCTTAGCCTCTGGAACTGTGAGTCCACACAAACACTTTCTTCTATCAGTTGCTTTGGTCATGGCGTTTTAGCACAGCAATAGGAAAGGAGCTAATACAACAGCAAGTAAATGTGACTCATGAGTAACTCTGTGTTAGATCCTGCCCCAGAAAATACACACAGTAACAATAAACATGCAATGTGTTTTAGAGAAGATATTAAGGTAATGAACCTGAGCAATCATTGCTTCCTGGATAAAAGAAGGAATAGACAAGTCAAAGGCCAGACACTGAGGCTGAGAAGCTAACTGTGCAGTTAAGAGCACTTCCACAGGACCTCAGCTTGGACCTCAACACTCCCATTAGGTGGCTCACAACCACTTGTTCATTCCAGTTCCACGAGACTTGGCCCCCTCTTCTGGCCTCCACGGTGTGTGTGTGTGTGTGTGTGTGTGTGTGTGTGTGTGTGTGTGTGTGGGTGTACGCATGCACGCGCGCGTGCATGCATGTGACATATTGTTATACAATCACTGCCTGAATCTGAATTCTCACAGTAACTGGGAGCACTTCCGTAATGACTGCTGAAGCTGCTGTTGAGTCAGTAATTACACACAATATCATCATAGCAAAGGAAGAGGATGAAGGAAACTAGGAAGCTGAGTTAACACAGCCCTTCTACAGGACAGCACAGGTGACATCATTAAGCAACACAGTCTGCCTGCTACCTTATGAAATGGTGTGAGTTCCTGCTGCCATCCCTTCTCAGCCAATGATAGACTTGTATCCCTTCTTAAAACATGAACTAAAAATCAATCTTGTCTTCCTTATACTGTCTTTATTGAGTGTTTTTTTCACAGCAGTGAGAAAAGCATCTCTTCTTCCCCTCGCTTGCACACATGACTATGAGTTTAAGAGACAGGGTAGGCCAGGTATGGTGGAGCACACCTTTAATCCTAGCAGTCAGGAGGCAGAGGCAGGTGGGTCTCTGAATTTGAGACTAGCCTGGTCTACATTGTAAGTTCCAGGACAGCCAAGGTTACATAGAGCGACAGGACAGGAACATCTGGGAGAGCACAGCAGAGTCTCACACATCCTTTTGATTCTATAAACAAAGCAAAAAAGAACTCTTGGATTCTGTTTTCCCATTTATTCTATTTGACCAGGTCAGCCTGAGTTACGAGACTACAATATCTTTTATATAAAATAAAACAGATTTCTAATTCTATCCAGGAAGTATTGAGACTATTTTGAGAATGCTACACAAAGACCCTGTAGAGAATGCCACCTGGTAGGGGGAGTGCAAAAATTTAAAGATCAGGTAGAAAAACAGATATTAATAATAAATGTCTTAATATGAAGAATTATTAAGACCAAAAACAAATCTATTTCTCTCTTTGATTTAAAATGATATATTTCAAGAAGGAAACTCAACACAGGGTTACTACTCGTCAACTCTGGTTTGAGAAAGCAAGCCTCTTACCCCTTCAATGATGCCATTAATTGTACAATAAAAATGTATCACAACATATTTACCTTCACAGGATTCACAAGAGAAACCTGTACTACCACCTAACCTACGAGAGAATCAAACGCTTGCTCAAAGGCAGTTTCTTGGGGAGTGCACCTGATTTGGTGTAACTGAAAAGGAGAGTTCATTATCTGCAGCATACGCACTGGCTAGAGCACCTGCAACATGACTATACTTCCACTGGGCACCTGGGATGGCACAACTGTATCCACCCCAGCAGAAGCAGGGGGTGAGGAATGAAGGGTCTGAAGCCAGCTCTCATTCTGCAGGGAACTCCAGGTGAGTCTGAGCTGCATACCAGGGAGGGAGTAAGAGAGAAGGAGGGGAAGGGGGACAGCAACACTAAAACTGAACACGGAAAGCATAAAACACACACAAGATCTCAGAGAGTTAACATTGAAATAACATTTTAATACCTCAGTAAGCTTTCTTAACTTAAATGCAGAAGTAATAATATTTGGATATATTATGCAAATATGCAGTAAATATATAATAAAATACAATAAAATTAGTACTACCTGTTTCAATATCACTAGTAGAAAGTTAAGTTTGTATTCAGGTATGTAGCACTGAGCAATGCTGTCTAGATAGCAGCTATCTTTTAGGGAGTCTCACTGAGTCTCCTCTGAGCTCCCTTTCCCTTCTGCTATTAGAAGCAAGGCTTCATAGACTTCCTGCACCAAACAACACTGCATAATACAAGAGGCAGGGGGAAAGGGTGGCAATAAGTGACTACAAGGGAAATTGTTCATGTCTCCTAAATTCACAATTCATGTCAATGAATTGTAACAAGAGAAAATTTGAGATGAGTACATTCTGAATTTCTAGTAACCAGTAAAAAGATTCAATACTACTAGAATTTCTAGTGGGAAATTACCTGCTTTTGGCTTGCAATACATAACTAGAAAAGTGGATGAGGAAGCTATCTATTCAAACTTATCTAGCTTAGGAGAGCTAACAGAGATCAAGAGCATGCTGGAACTATCTTGGGAAAAATGCAATGAGAATCAATAAAGCAACACCTAGTAAAGAAATATTTTGTCAAGAAGGAATCTCTGAGGAAAACAGAAGTTAAGAATGATCTGTACCAGAGCTAGAGAGATGGCTCAGCAGTTAAAAGTACTAGCTGCTGTTCAGAGGACTCCACTTTAATTCTTAGCACCCACAAGGCTCACACTGCTGTAACTCCAGTTCCAGGGGATGCACAGACATCCATGTAAACAAAAAGTCCACAGACATAAAGTTAAAACAGGCAGTTTTTAATTATTTTTTTAAGAAATGGAGAAATAACTTGTCTCCATCTCCACTTTTATTCTTCACACTATTTAAAATATCAGAGTAAAAACTGGTCTAGAGAAAACAGAAAATGAGTAATTGTCAGAGATGAAGTTATTTCAAGGTGGGCCTGACTGGGATGAGGAGCAATTTTTAAAGGATGATGAAACTTCCTCCCTTGTGGTGTTGTTTTTATGGTATATAAATCTGTCAACTCTTCAAATCATACATTTTAAATAGATGAGCTTATTTCATGTAAATTATACACCAATAAAGGTGACTGAACGTACACAGGGAACAACAACAAGCAAGCAAATGTGACAGTTGCCACGGCCACCCCGCTGCGCATATGCACGTTTCTTCTCTCGCTAGGCTTTGACTGCTCTATACTGGTGGAAGGGCCTGTGGCAAGAACACAGACAAGCCGCTGAGAAACTCAGAAGGCTCCCTGGCTGGCAGCTAGCAAGAAAACAGGGACATCTGTCCTACAACCATAATTCTGCCAATCAGTGGGTCTCCAAGACAAGTCAAAACATCAGGAAGAGAAACAACAGGCAGATGACCCCCGAACTTCATTCAGCCTGGATGTTCCCTGAGGAAGAACTCAGCCAAAGGATCCAGATTCCTAGTCAGACGGTCAGTGCTGAGTTTGTAATCACTGTTTATGCAGAAGTGAAAAGCAGGTGACTTCTCAGATGTGAGAAAATATGGCTATTTCTCTTTAATAATGCCAATCTTCATCACTAATCCAAATTCCAATATATCCCATTAGTGTAAATGACTAATTCAATTTCCCCAGTCAGTAAAATAAGGTAATATAGTCAAAACTCCAGTCTGAAAAGACTAGCTTGTATGGCTGTGCTTCCTTCATCAACTGTGCACAAACAAGATTATAAACTTAGTGTGCATCTGTCTGTCTTCTTAAGCAACTGGGAAAGAAAGGGAATGAGGGAAGGAGGAAAAAACAAAAAGAAATACAAAGAGAAGGGAAAGGAATGGCAGAGGGTGGGAGAAAGAAGCAGCCTCATCTTATCCACTCCTATGAGAATCAGTGAGTAGCAAGAAAAGTTCATTCTGAGATCAACATCCCCAAGCCAAGAACTTTAGGAAACTCAGTTATTTAAGGGAAACAAACAGAATACATAAATACATACATATGTATGTACACACACACACACATACATACATGCATGCATGCAAGTGAATAAAGTCTGAAATCTAATTAATAGGAAAAGAGGGCTAGCCAAGATGGTGATTATTTCCAAGCCTGAAAGCCTTGAGTTTGCTCCCTGGAACTCACTGGGTAAAGGAAGAGAACGTACTCCCACAAGCTGTCCTCTGACCTCCATATGCACATTGTGGGCATGTGCCCACACATCCAATACACACATAGGCACCAACTCACATGTGCACGCGTGCACACACACACACACACACACACACACACACACACACACACACACACACACACACACAGGTACCCGCGAGCGTGCAAAGAAATAAATCAATGTTTAAACAGTGAAAATTAGTAAAAGAATAATACATGTTCTGCCAAACTTAGAGAATACATAATCAACTGCCACTGAAAAGAGCCAACACTTCTAATGTGGTTTGGGCTCTGTTCTATACTAGAAAATGCATAGGAAATAAACTGGCCGACAGTCCCGGCAGCATAGGGTAGCCACTGATGTCCCCTGCACTAGAACTACGCTGCCTGCATATGATCCTACGTGGACTACTAAGTCAGGGTGAGCACATTCAACATCATCACAGCAAGCTTTCTATATGAGACGGAGTTGTGTGAGAAGTGGGTAAGTTCTAATGCTGCAGTGTCTGGCATTAAGCATTCAGTGTTGTTTCTAATTTACTTCTACAAAACCAGTGTGAACAGCCACTTTAACAAAGAAACCTGTGGTAGAAAGGTCAGCAGTGTCCAAGGACATAGAGCCCTTAGGACTTGTGACTTTCTTTGTCCCAATTCTTAGCTTCATTAGCAGAGTCTGGCCCGTTCAGGATTTTTAAGGGAGTGTTACCTTTTGTTGTGGATGTGCACGTTCGTGTGCTGTTAGGCATGTGTCACAGTGTGCACGGGGAGGTCAGGGCACAGCTTGTGGGAGTCAGTTCTCTCTTTCCATTTCCAGTCAGCCAATGTCAGCTCCAGGTATTAAACAAGGTTGTGAGACCTGGAAGCAAGCACTGACTGAGAATCTCAGGCCCCAATTCAGGTTCCCCCCCAAATATTTATTGTATTTTTAAATGTGTGGTGGGGGTGGGGTGTGTACACTTGAGAGCTGGTGCCCCAGGAGCCAGTTACAGGGCCTTACATGCTCCGGGGTAGGGGTGCTGAATCCAGGTCATCTGGAAGAGCTGCACATATAAGCTCTTATCTGTGGAGTCGTCTCTCAAGCAACCATTTCCGTATTTTTTAATCTTTAATAGAATATTACTAGGTACTCTCTTACATGTAACCCCTGGTAAAATTTTACAAAAGCACAGAATTGAAAGTTCTCACACAGGCAAAGTTTAAACATATGTGACACCATTTACTAAACAGTGGTGGACGGCCTGCCCACCATGCACAGGCCCCCCTGCAACACACACAAACCAACCTCTAAAACCAATCCCCAGGCTTAGCCTTATTTAAGGTAATAAAATTAAAATGTGAAACTTTCAAATCTCCCAATAAATATATAAAAACAGTAGTGCGGACATCAGAAGTATTTCTTAAATGAAGAATTAATAATAGACTAAGTACAGACTCATATAAACAAAGTATAGAAGGGAAAGTGACATTCTTTAAATGACCAAAAAGAATTAGCATTAGGGAAATACTCCACAGAACCACTATTTAAATAACATACTCAGGAGATTAATTCTCAAATTTCTGCTATGCTTCACACACATATCTAACCATAATTTTTAAACTGTAAATGATATTTCAAAGTCTCATCTCCTTCTCTGAGAATGGCAGTGTGTGCCTGTAATCCCAACTATATTGAACTAGAGACAAAAGAGTCAGGAGTTCAAGGTCATCCCTATTCTCTCCTACTCTATCCTAATTAAGTAATTTAATTAATTAATATTTTAAAATGCTTAACTGAATATAAAATTAACAAAACACCCTTTGCTCCACCGCCACCCCCATTTTTCAGTGCTAGGTACAGAGTCCAGGGCCTCGCACATGCTAGCAAGCACAGTACCCTGAGCTGCATCCACCCCCAGCTCTACTGCCCCAGCCCTAGTTTATGTTTTAAATGTTTTACTTTAATAAACTTCTGCAAGAGAAGTGACAATGTCTTGGACATCATCTGGTCTTAAAGTAACAATAAAAACAAGACTAAGAATGGAGGTTCATTCAAAACCATTCAAATACAGGCTTAAATTTCACAATTATTTTGAAACTAGACACATACCTGGGAACTGCTTTTCTTTGAGCCTATAATCTGTTTCTAACAATGAAATCCTACAGTGTCTTCTCCTATGGTAGTACAACTTACCATGTAAAGCACCATGCATAGTTTCCTTGAGTTCAAATTCCTAGCCCTGTGTTCAATCCTCTCAATCTGTTTTCTCTACCTATAGCACTCAGCATGTGATAAAATGAGAAATAACTATAAACCTTGTGCATGGAAGTCCTCAAGACAGTGACAGTAACATTCACTAAGTGCTAATGATGACCATAATGACAAATATCAAATTATTAATTTACCAGATGATCCAATCTATATGTGTATCTCCTACATTCACACCATTCTCCCTTCTATCTAACTACCTGCAAGTTACTAGGGCAGGACTGAAGCTGAATCAAGCATCAAAACAAAAAGGCAACTTCCTCACTTCCAATTTAGCTTCCCTTCACATTTCTCAGCTACGGCCAATACATGAAAATACATATTCATTTGGTTTGGCTCCAAGTTTTATTTAGCATTATTATTTAATAACAGCTCTTATGTAATTTAAGGCTAATGGGACAAAGTTCTTTTTTTTTCCAAGAAACACAACACCAGAAGAGGACAAAACTCATTTTTTTCAACAAACACAACACCACAAGAGGCCCAAGAATTAAAAAAAAAAAAATCAATCAAAATCACCATTAAGCCCATTTTAGATCACAGTTTCTTAAACTGTGGGTCATTATCCCATCAGAAGTCATGAAAAATGACACACAATGTCTACAAGTTAATTCAAAGTCAAACGCAGAACAAATCTGAGTGACATGTACCTGCTGCATCACATGACTTCGCTTCAGACTTGGTTTGCACGGTCATGCCGTGACATACAAATGCACATCACCTAAAATGGGCTGTGTCAGGCTTGGGACTACTGTGACTTGTACTGCAGTGTTTTTGCTGTCTACACAGTTTCCTGCCCTTATAGAAACATAATGGCTTAGTTAAGGAAAACAAAAATTTCTAGTATATTCCTACCCTCATTTCTCAGAATTTAAGGGTCAAATTCCTGTATCTTTGGATTGTGTTGTATTAGAATGTTTGATTTTTTAAATATTTATTTACTATATGTACATGAGTGTTCTTTCTTCACACATATCAGAAGAGGGAATCAGATACCATTACAGATGGTTGTAAGTCACCATGTGGGCACTGGAAATTGAACTCTGGAAGAAAAGTCAGTGCTTTTAACTGCTGAGCTGTATCTCCAGCCCTAGAATGTTTGATTTTAAAAACAAGTTGCTGACTCAAGTTTCGTTTCAAAAAAATTATTTAGTGAATCTTGGCTTAAATTTAGAATAAAATTTCCAACAATTTCTGAAATTTCTCTAAACATACTAGTGTCATTTATACCAAACAATTAATCAAGGCAACACTCTCAGCACTGATAATTATAGAATAAAAATATCAAAACTCTAGAAAAATGCTGAAAATAAAATGTCTATATCCTGAAGATCACATATTCAACTAATATTTAATTCTTTACAACCAAAGAATTGTTTTAAATATTTTATTTACTCTCAGTAAATGTTTGTGTATCTATACCCAGGATTGAATATAAATATCTTAGGCCAAAGACAGACAAGTTTTTGTTTGTTTCTTTAAAGATTGAGTGAGTGAGTGATTCTATGTGTATCGGTTTTCGCCTGTATGCATGTTTGTGTGAGAGTGTTGGATCCCCTGAAGCTGGAATTGCAGACAGCTGTGAGCTACCATGTGGGTGCTGAGAATTGAACTGGGTCCTCCAGACCCAGAAAGACTGACAAGTTAAAGGAAAAGTTTAAACTGATTATGTTTTATCAGAATCTTACTACTGAATCAAGAAGAGCCCACATGAGGCACAGTTCTCCCAGGGACAAAGCTGCTTTCCTAGATGCAAAGATGCTTACTAGAAATTAAGGAAGAAAGAGGCACAGGAAAACTATCAATTATGAAAACTTGCCTCTCAAGCTATAGAGATGGCTTCAGTGGTTAAGAGTGCTGGCTGCTCCTACAGAGATCCCAAGTTCAGTTCCCAGCGCCCATGCTGGTTGGCTCACAGCCATCTAGAACTCTGGCTCCACAGGACTGGATGCTCTCACCTGGCCCTCACAGGCACACACACACTTGTAGCACACACCCAAAACACACACATAGACATAAATCTTAAAAATATAATGTAACTTACTTCTAATTCACTCAATAAATATTTGCAGACTGCCTCTGAAGAAGGCACCTGAATATGTAGATAATAAGACAAAGCCTCCAGTTTAGAGCTTATTGAAAAGATTTCCTGTTTTGTTCTCTTCCAGGCTCTGTTCACATGACATATGCCTACAACATTGCAGGAATGTTAAGGAATCTGGGGGAGGAGAAACTCACTAAACAAAGTGATAAGACATGACCCCTACCCTCAAAGAGGGTAAGGAGAAAAACAGAATCAGATCAGATGCTGTAAAAGTCACAGACACTGTAAGTAAACAACAACTCACATTAATCCGGACACCTTTCCTAGGATGATTTCTTTTTGTTTGTTTGTTTTTTGAGACAGGGTTTCTCTCTGTAAACACAGAGCCCTGGCTGACCTGGACTCGCTTTGTAGACCAGGCTGGCCTTGAACTCACAGAGATCTGCCTGCCTATGCCTTCGGAGTGCTGGGATCAAAGGCGTGCACCACCATGAGTGACTCTAGGATGATCTTTAAGTAGGGTCTTAAGAGAAGAAAGAATCCTCCAGACAGAGAAATAGTAAGGTGCAGAGACAAATATACATGGAAGTACAGGAAGCCTTCTGTATCCATGGGCTCCAAATCCACAGATCTCTGTGAGTTCTAAGCCAGTCTGATCTACACAGCAAGTTCCAGGACAGCTAAGGCTACACAGAGAAGCACTTCCTCAAAAATAAGAATGAAAGAAAGAAAAAAGAAACAAAAGTGTAAAAAAAGTGCTTGTTGGAGCTGAGCAGAAAGCTCAATGAGCAAACAGTTCAGATCTCTAGGATGAATGGAAAGAAACAGACATTAAGTCCAACAACACTCAGATGCTAGAGACAGTAGAGCACGTCAGACAGCTACCCTATCGGAATTGGTGAGTTCCAGGTTGGACGACAGACTTGTCTCAAAAAATAAGGAAGAAAGTGACTAAGACAAAGCACATGTCAACCTCTGGCCTCCACCCACACATATGCAGCACACAGGCATGTGTGGGTGCATGAGCATGGACACACACAAAGAAACACGCCTTTGTGTAACTAAATATACATTCTCTCGCCCTAAACATACGGTTTAACAATTGTTTATATCACCTATACACAGTATTCGCTAGAAATAACCTACATACAAGGTATTCAAGGTGATGAGGTTGGTTATAAGCCATGCTGGAGAGTCTGGTAGCCATGGGGAATTCTGGAACCACTACTGAGAGACAACTAGATACACACATGAACACACACACACACACACACACACACACACACACACACACACACA
>CAJQZJ010032773.1:5390954-5422772 GCA_907164525.1 Lophiomys imhausi
AGCAAGTAATCTGAGCACCTCTGTTTGCACCCAAAGGTCCTACAGCCAGGAGTCTGAGCACCTCTGTTTGCACCCAAAGGTCCTACAGCCAGGAGTCTGAAAACCTGTTTGCACCCACGTGATGGTGCTGTGAGCTCCTGCTCTGTAGTCACTGTTACATCATCGCATTTTCCATGTGACTTTCGGAAGTAACACTGCGACATAAAACACCAAACATTAAAAAAAGAAAAAAAACTAAAACTGTAACTATTCACACAATGGAAGTGAATAGTAAAACCTCCCCAACTGGTAAGCACACTTTCAGCGCTAAGCCACGGCTACACTGACCAGAGTGGGGAAGGAAGGAAGGACGGCGGGACCACCGTTTGTGAAGATCTTTCTACATTCTCTCTCAGAAAATTCACAACACCCCTTGCAGCAAGTATTTTCCTAAGTAAGGAAGCTCAACTTAAAATGGAAAAGTGGTCTGTAACCTTAGAAGGTTCACAATTTAATTGAAGATACAAGAAAATTATGGATTTTTAAAATGAGACTAACTAAGCTAACTATCTCAATTAAAGATAATGAAAAGGGAGGAAACATAAAATGGGAAAATGACACATAAACAGGGAATAGCTTTGAAAAGGGGGGTTTCTGTGCACTGTCTCTTGAGAATAACAGACATGAAGACACAAGGTGGGAAGCTGGGGAGAGGCAAAACCAAGAATAAAACAGAGGTCTGGGGGACTGAAAGGAAAAGCTTGAGCTAGCCAAAGTAAGTAGTAAGACAAGGCAAAGATGAAAACCTTGAGTCTGTCTTCACAGGAAGACAGACTGTGGCTGGGACAAAGGGGCCAGCTCTGCGTTGTGTGCTCAGGGAGCTCCCAAACTAAAGCACAGCAACAGAAATGGGGAAAGACTAGCAGGGTTGATTAATGGCAGTTTCCAACACACAAAATCCACCAACCCAGTTTCTTCTTTTCTGTCTTACTTTATTATGTGCCTCCTCCAACCAGAGATAAGTTTCAAGCAAGTAGCTATTTCATGCTTTGCTCTTCTCTTAGATCAATGCCTGGCACAGTAGGTGCTCAGTAAATATCTTCTACTGAATGAAGGCAGCATTCAAAATAGGGACTTATTCAAGAGCAAAGATCACAAATGACATCAGTTTTTGAGAACAGAGCGACCTCACAGAAACAACTCAGCACTGCGCTGTGACTTACCGCCCTCACTGAGCACTGAGCCAGACACTGGGCTAAAGACTTACAGCACAATGGCAGTCTTCCTAACTATTATCATCATCAAAGGCTTTACAGGAAGCACACTGAACTTGGCCCATCAACTCAAAGCTTGCCTCTTACCTATTCATATAGAATTCCTAGCATCCCTCTTACATGAATTAGAAACACAGGGTAGATTAGACCCTTTGTCCAGACCTTCTCCTATCAGGTATGATAGAAATTTTCCCAACCTGGGACACACTGATTATGCACAGAGATTAAAAATTCAATGGTTTAAACAATCCAGATGTTGAAAAGCCATAAACAAAAATCAATCTTCTAATCAACATTTCAAAGACTGGAAGATAACAACTGGTAACACCTCAAAGTCCACAACCCAGAGAAATAACAGGGTGTGACCTCTGACTAAGACTGACCTCAAACTTCCGGAGACAGGCTCCCCAAGTCTGCTTCTCAACCCTCCCTCTTCTGTTCTAATGTCTCTCCCTCCCCCTGTATCTTCCACCTCACCTCTCCTACTGGAAGACTTTTATAACAAACTTAAATATCTGTTTCCTGATGCAAATTTTTCAATCCAGCAAATTAAAATCTTATCTTTCTCGAATGAAAACAATCCTAGCTGTGCAATGATCAATAGAGAAAAGTCCTGCAGCCCCTACATCACCAAATTCACAGCTAACAGCTACCAACCACACATAAGGCAACAGATGATTTGAGTTCTTATATAAATCGGGATATGTTCACCCCTTAAGTCTAAGATCCTTCTTGAAAATAACTGAAGTCGAAAGAAAGCTACAGACAATCTAACTCCAATTGCTATCAACAAGAAAAAGTTAAAATATTGAAAATCTTAAAAACTACGTCTTCACCAGGCATGGTGGAGCACACCTTTAATCCCAGCACTCGGGAGGCAGAGGCAGGTGGATCTCTGTAGTTCGAGGCCAGTCTGGTCTACAGAGTGAGTCCAGGCAGCCAGGCCTCTGTTACACAGAGAAACCCTGTCTCAAAAAAATAAAAACAAAAAACAAACAAACAAAAAAGATCTTCATCAAATTCACCTGCAGATAAACCAACCTAGTTTTACATTATATCAAACTCTAAAGGAAATTTGCCTAAAATGGAGGGGAAAATAACAGACTTTATAGACTTAAATATATAATTCTTTTAAGTAAAAGTTGAATAAAAGCATAACCAAATGGTTCCCAAACCAGAATTTCCTTCCAAGAACAAAAAGAAAGTCAAAAGAATCAGATGGGTTAGAAGTTAAAAGCAGATACTGCGGGGGCTGGAGAGATGACTCAGAGGTTAAGAGCACTGGCTGTTCTTCCAACAGCACTGGCTGAGTTCAATTCCCAGCAACCACATGGTGGCTCACAACCATCTACATTGAGATCTGGTGCCCGGGCATATGTGTAGAGCAAATACTGTATGCATAATAAATAAATAATGTTTAAAAAAAAAAAGCAGATACTGCTCTTGCAGAAGACCCCAGTTTGGTTCCCAGCACCCACACTGGGTGGTCCACAATCCCCAGTAACTCCGGCTCCAGAGGATCTGATGCCTTGGCCTCTCCAGGCACCTACATGTGTACCCACACACAGACATAGACATATACACAGAATTAGAAATATACATCTGCTTTTAAAATCATTAAGAAGCATTTACTCCTTGTATATGCTGATAAAGTCAACTATTATAGACTTAAAGAAAAAGTATTTTTGAAAACTATCTTGTATTGACACATACATACACACACACATACACACAAATCATTCTATGAAAAAAATAGGTTATCTACTAACAATGTATTTATCTAAACAAAGATATTTCAATTTTAGTCTGAAATGTAACTGACACATAATCTTCTATACAGCTTCGCGATTTTCCAAAGTTGAAAAGGTTTCCAACCTTCCGGGTTGAAGAGGCAGTACAGCATGAGAACTAATAACTGAAACACATTCCAGGATTTTGATGGGCAACTTGAATCATTATCACTATCAGAAAAAAAAATCCCTAATTATTCAAGAATAAAGAGGAAATGTCTCTGTTCCATGCACTACTGAGGTCTTTGACAATGAATTAAAAGTATGGTTATGTTCAAATAAATCTTTCTTGTGTATAAATAGTTCTGTCATTTCTCTAGTTCTTAGGATTTTTTAATAAAATATTAATGAAACGTATTCATTTTTGATGTTTATGAAGCAGGACTACAAATTCAAGTGCTCATTTAAAAGTTGGGCAAGATCAACCAGGAGGTGGTGGTACACACCTTTAATCCCAGCCGAGGCAGGGGGATCTCTGTGAGTTCAAGGCCAGCCTGGTCTACAGAGCTGTTCCAGGACAGTCAAGACTACACAGAGGAACCTGGGGTGGGGGAGAGTGTTTGAATAGAAATGGCTCTTACAGACTCATGTGTGTGAATGCTTAATCCATAATAATAAGTGTGGCCTTGTTGGAAGAAGGATGTCACTGTGGGGGAAGGTCTTGAGGTCTTAGATGCTCAAGCTAGGTGTAGTGAGGCATTCACTTCTGCTGCCTTTGGATCCAGATGTAGAACTCCTAGCTCCTTCTCCAGCACCATATTTGCCTGCACCCCACCATGCTTTCTGTCATGACAATAATGGACTAAACCTCTGAAACTGTAAGCCACCCCAATTAAATGTTGTCCTTTATAAGAGTTGCTGTGGTCATGGTGTCTCTTAACAGCAATAGAAGCCCTAACTATGACAAAAACTGAGCAAAATAACACCTTACTATGGCCTTTTACCTACATCACAGATTAAAAGCATGTAACTTAATAAATCAGTATTGGTGCATCACATACATGAGCTTCGTACAGTTTTCAATGGCCTTATTAATCACAGCGAACCTTGTGAAGAACATGCCTTCCCTGGTGAATGGGTGCTGCAGAAGTAGCTTGTCCAAGGCCATGAAGCTAAGAAATGTACTCCCCATTTCACTAAGTCTTCTGCCTCAGAAGTGTGATTGTGTTCCTAGACAAATGAGATGTGAGCTAGCAAGTTGTCATGGTTCCAACAACAGATGTCTTCAACCAACAGTTGTAGTTACCTTTACATTACTCAATACTTTTGGTGAAGCAAATTCTCAGAATGAGAACACCATGCCAAGTTCTATCACTCCTTAGACTCTCCTAAAAAGTAGACATCTTAAAACATCAAGCAATTATACACATTCTTCCAACAGATGAGCAAATGCCTTGCAATTTCACTGATTGGTGTTATCAGTATTGGCAAATGGAATCTGGTGGCATAGGCCTATACTGCCAGCACTGACAGCACTCGGGGAGCTGAGACAAAGGGCTCTCAAGTTTGAAGCCTATGCAGGTGAGTCCCAGACTAGCCTGGGGTGAGAAAGCCCAAGGCAAACATAGTGTGCTTACTGGAAATCTCTCAAAGGTAAGCAGGGCTAAGAGTAAGTCCTGTCAGTCTTATTTTGCACAAGCTTTTAAGATTTACAAATATCAGAGAAGTCATAAAGTAAAGAAAAAAAGCATCTGGGGGCTGGAGAGATGGCTCAGAGGTTAAGAGCACTGACTGCTCTTTCAGAGGTCCTGAGTTCAATTCCCAGCAACCACATGGTGGCTCACAACCATCTATAGTGAAATTTGGTGCCCTCTTCTGGCCTTCAGGCATACCTGCAGACAGAACAATGTATATGTAAAATATAAATAAATCTTTAAAAAAAGAAAAAAGTATCTATCACAATATACCAGTACACAAATACATAAACAGGGAGAGGAAAAAAGAGCCACCTCCTTCCAAAGCCACCCAGATTTCTAGTAGTTATTCTTCAGGTGGAAGGAAAGGACTGAGATGACAATCTTAGCAGCAGACCACAGAACCTGACTGACACACGGCTGTTTTAGGTCTGAGGGAGAAAAAGCAAATGACAGCAGATCTCTTGTGCACCCATCTATACACAGGAAAGACAATATGACAGAATACTGCTTCTCATCTTCCCTTGCTAAGCTTACTCTATTACAAAAATTGAGTGTACTTTAAAAAACTAAAGGAGGGCTGGAGAGATGGCTCAGCGGTTAAGAGCACTGACTGCTCTACCAGAGGTCCTGAGTTCAATTCCCAGCAACCACATGGTGGCTCACAACCATCTACAGTGTGATCTGATGCCCTCTTCTGGTTGCAGATGTTCATGCAGATAAAGCATCCATACATAAAATAAATAAATAAATCTTTAAAAAAAAAAAAAAACTAAAGGAACACTTTAGAAAATTTTTCTTTTAAGTTAATCATTCTGTCCCAGAGCTCAGTGAGAACTGCAAATACTTCTCAAGGATTTCACAATTCCAAAGTGTCTTAGGAACAATTTCAAGTATATTTATATGTAAACATATAATTACTAGAATATGTATAAAAATCATACGCATTTAGGAAATACACTCTATTTGCATATATGAAAGCTGCTACAAAAAACCTCAGTGAGATAACATCAGAAAACAGCAAAAACCTAATTGTATGTTTTCAGGCCTATCCCAGAATGATTTTATACTAAATTAGAAAAGTCTCAAAATAGAAAGATGTAATGGCAAGAGTTCACTATTTGAAAACAAATTACTCATGTATTTCCAATAGTAATGAACACACACAGACACATACACACAAAGCTCAGCATTCCTGGTTTACTAAATATTTACAAAGTAAAATATTTCTATTTGAAATCCTTGCAGACATGAGAAGAGCACCTGTTTCTTTTAACTTTGTCACCCATCCTTTGATAAAATTATTTTAAAAACAAAATGCTTTTTGTTTTGTTTTTAGGTTTTCCAAGACAGGATTTCTCCATGTATCCCTGACTGTCCTGGACTCACTCTGTAGCCCAGGCCAACCTTGAACTCACAGAGATCCACCTGCCTCTGCCTCCCAAGTGCTGGGATTAAAGGTGTGCACCACCACGACCGGTTTAAAAAAAAGAAAAATGTTAAGGTAAGATTTTTTAAAAATCAAAATAAATCCAGGCATGGCTGTGGATTCCTGTAATCTCAGCACCCCAAATGCTAAGGCAGAAGTATCTCAAATTCAAAGGTAGCCTGAGTTATGGCAAGAGAGACTTGGAGGGAAAAAAACTACACATATACACACACTAAAGAAACAGCCCACCCTGCAAAGAATACTAAATGTACTTTATAGTGACCCTCTCAAAGACAATAAAACTGTCAGACTATATACTCTTTTATTCAAAGAGCAAAACAGAAAACAAACTATCAACTATAAATTCAGAATAATCAGTTGACACCCTTATCTGTGAGTTCCATGGCTACAGACTCAACCAACCAAAAATCAAAAATATCCAGCAAAGAGAGAGTACAATGTGTAGACGTCTATTGTTATCCCCTACACAATATAGTATAACAACTGTTAACATGCTATTTATATTTTATTACATATTATAATAATCCAGAGGTGAATTTTAAAGTATAAAGGTACATTGATATAAATGTATATATTTGCATGTATATATATTTATATATATGCATGTTATATGCAAATACTTTTTATTACATTATTTATGGGTAGGGCACACACTACACTGCATATGTGGAGGCCAGAGGACAACTTTCAAGAGTAAGTTATCTCCTTCTAACATGTCAGTTCTAAGGATGAAACGGAGGTCCTCAGACATGGTAGAAGTCACCTCACTGGGCCCTTTAAAGATTTCATTATTTTATTTAAGAAACTTAAATATCCTCAGATTTTGATATCTACAGTGATCCTTATTATCACTATGGTAAATACAGCTTTGAAACTAACTAAAAAGGAATCAGTATTATACAATAGTACAAAAAATAGGAGCATCTTGAAACAAAATTTGTTAACACCAGAGTAAATACACTATCATCTAATACAGGTATTTGCTGACATATGAAACAAATGTTTCAACAGTAACGGTAACATTAAAAATTGCACTAAATGAATAGCTAGTCCTTTCTAGGCAAAACATATGCAATATATTTACTCTTAATGATAGCAAATGTTTAAAGTATACATTCAAATGATTTAGGTAATTTCAGATTTAACAACACTTAACAAACAAAATGAAAATAATTTTATGCTAAATTCTTGACGTGATTTAGTG
The DNA here is from genome assembly GCA_907164525.1 of Lophiomys imhausi. NCBI lineage: Eukaryota > Metazoa > Chordata > Mammalia > Rodentia > Muridae > Lophiomys > Lophiomys imhausi. The sequence continues at coordinate 5,398,286 of CAJQZJ010032773.1, forward strand.
TGAGATCATGAGTTTAAGAGGTGGGAGCATTAGACTTAACACTCCTAGCATCTGACTTACCTAGTCTTTGTCTGATTTAAAACAACTTAAATGCTTGTGATTTCACATTAAAAGCAATTGCTTTACAATTTATTTTCAGAACCTGTCAAATGTAAGCTTCTACCACTGGGGGATGTGGCTCAGTGGTAGAACTCTTGATTAGCATGCACTGTGTTTCTGGGTTCCAATCCCCAGAGGCAGGGGAGAAAACTTAACTTCTTCCTTAACAAAATTCTTTTAGTCATAATACAAAATATGTATATCCCTACATACCAACTGTGGTGGTCTGAATGAGAAAGGCCCTACTGGCTCACATATTTGAATGCTGGGTCTCTAGTTGGTGAACTGCTTTGAAAAGACTCGGAGGTGTCACTGGGGGTGAGCTTTGAATTTCAAGAGCCCACACCAGACCCAGTCTCTCCTGCTTGTGGGTTCAGATATAAGTTCTCAGCTGCTGCTCCAGTGCCATGCTGCCTGCCTGCTTTCATGCTCTCCCCACGGTGACAATGATGGACTCACTCTCTGAAACTGTAAGTAAAATTGAATGCTTTTTTTTGTTGTTGTTTTTCGAGACAAGGTTTCTCTGAATATGCTGGCTGTCCTGGACTCTCTTTGTAGACCAGGCTGGCCTCGAACTCACAAAGATCCGCCTGCCTCTGCCTCCCAAGTGCTGGGATTAAAGGCGTGCGCTACCACCGCCCGGCTGCTTTTTTTTTAAAATAAGTTGCCTTGGTCATGAAGTTTTGTCACAGAAATAGAAAAGTAAATAAGATATCAATTATGGCATATTTTGATAAGAAGGCCTCTACTTTTCAGATCCATTTAAAGAGCATCATCTCTGCTTCTTGGTCCATAATTCTCATCATTATAAAGGCAAATCATCATTTGGCAGCCCAGAGGAGCACATCTCATCTGGAAAACAGGATCTACCTAAAATGGCCAATCCAGTAATGAGCAATGTAGCTCCTACTCTATACACTGGTAGATTTAGATGCCCTCTGCCAGGGAGCTGTAAACTTTTGCCCACAGGCCAAATCCCATCTACTTCTTGTTTTTATGCATGAGATCCCATTGGAGCAGTTACACCACATTTCTGTATTATCTATAGCCGCTTTCACATGGCAGGAACATCTGAAAGTTCTGACAGAAAATGTTGACCCATACAGAAAGGCTGCCAATCCTTTACATCCCACAATACGTTTCCAAGAATCATCTTCAAAGTATGTCTAAGTGAACTGCTGCTATCCACACACAGACTCTGAGATCTGCCTCCTGAGTGCTAGGATTAAAGATGTGTGCTAACCCCACCTGGCTTGGGTCTTTTTTGTTTGTTTTGTTTAAATATTCATAAGTACTAAATTGTTTTTAAGTTTACACAAACACAAAGTATCCCTAACACATCTGTGCCAACACAGGGATGCCCCCCCCCACCATTGTACAGGACACAAAGATGCACTTCTCTGTGAGTGAGAGACACAGCCTTCCCTTTCACCATGTTCAAGCCACTTTATTAGTATTAAGACCAAGTATTAAGATTATAATAATCCAGGAAAATTTTAGAAACTCAAGTGTGGAGAAATAACTTCCATTTTTTTTTTATAAGTTCCCTAACAAAGTCCTGTTTTCTGAACTTACACATCTCAGGATCTAAATATGCTATTGAAAACCTGCGACTGTTTCTGAAACAGAATTACACGCCCTGGGACTGAGCTGGCAGCTAGGTTTAAAGACTGCTCCTCTTTTCAACTGTTATTTCTGCTCACTTATGAAGCATATCTTTTGGGGAGTGTCTCTCTTCTCATTATGCCTGTGCTGATGCCAACACAAATCTGTCCTATCCCCAAAATTGAAAATTCATTTTCCAGCTCTTTACTACATATCAGTAATCTCAGAAATCTAAAAGCTAAGAAACCTGAAGAATGACTCCCATCTCCAGCTACACTGTCAGCATATTATCCGTACAACTTTGCAGTCTTGAAAGCTGCATGAGGCGGCCCTGAGGATGCAGTTTAGTTGGTAAAGTACCTGCCTGACATGGACAAAGCCCTAGAGTTCCATCTCCAGCACTACAAAATCAGAAATGGTGGCCCACACCAGTAAGTTTAGCATTCAGGAAGTCCAGACAGGGTGATTCCAAGTTAAAAGGTCATCCCTTCAATTTAAAGCAAGTTCAAGGTCAGCATGGGACAAGAAACAGAGTTGAGAAAGAAAAGTGGCAAAGAATTAAGAAAAGAGAAGGGAAGCAAAGAAAAACAGAATGAACCAACACATAAACTATATGGTAATCCAGCTCCTACCCCAAAATTCAACATCCAAAGCAAAGTTGGCTGCCCCATTTCTGATTTCTTGCTCATGAGAAACTACTACCACCATGCTAAAAAACATTCAAAGCATTTCCTTTTCCACGCCTCCTCCTGTGCTGCCCCTAGATGACCACAGTGCAAAAATGTTGCTCTCCTAATGAAACAAAATCTTAAAGCCAGCATAATGTCTCTGTCCTAATATGTAACTTCCCCAATCACCTGAAACTACCTTCTTTGGAACACTGTTTTCAAATTCTTTTATGAACTGTAACCATGCATCTATGCAAGCACAAACTGACTTTAACCCTAGTCAAGAACCTCCCTCAGTAGGTACTCCTGCCAAGCTAACTTTACATGTTCTGACTCTTAAGTCATTAATATTTTGTTTGTATGTGTTCTTTTCTTCCTAAAAGAGCCCTTCTAAGATTCAGCTCAGACACTTCAAATACTCCTGGGTAGTCCAAAATCAACATTTCCCTAGTGAAAATGTACATGCCACAACATTACCTGGCATATAGATCTTAGAGTAGTAACAGTAATACATTTCTCCCTTTCCTACATTTTAAAAAAGTTTATTTATTTTTACTATTACGACCACTACTATTACTACAGCAGGTTCATGCACATGACCCAGGTCAGAGGGTAGCTTTGTGGCGTTAGTTTTCTCCTTCTACCTTTGGTTCTGAGAATCAAACCCCATGCCCTCACTTATGCAGCTTTACTCAGTGAACCACAGCACCGGCCCAACCTTCCCACAGTTTTATGCAATTTGTATTTGATTTCCTCTGTCATTGGTAAGAAAAGACTGAAAGTATCAAGTGTTTTGTTATTTCTACATTCAACAAAATACTTCAATAATTTAAAACCAATTTACACACAAACCAGGTACTCAAGTTAGTAAGCAACTTTGACCAGATGCAATATACACTTCAAGTATAATTTCTTGGCTTACAGTCCCCTCTTTCCAAAAACCAAACTATACAAGACTAAGTTTCTCAAATGTCATCTTTTTCAAAAATGGAAAAACTTTCTCTGGATCACAAAATAAGGTTAACAGACCCAAAAACATGTTTTACTCTAAATCTAAAGTTACAGTTACCATTCAATATTTTCATGCCTATTCCTATTTAAGTAGAATTTAAAGTGTCTTATGAAAATACATGAAGAACACAGCATCTAAAGAAGAATAAAAGAGATAGATGACCCAAAAGAGGGCAATGAGATCAAAGAAATGGTGAAAAAAAAAAGTACTTTTAAAAGTTGGGGTATAGCCAGCAGCTGTGGTTTAATCCCAGCACTCCAGAGGCAGAGGCAGGTGGATCTCTGTTCTAGGCCAGCCTGGTCTACAAAGCTAGTTCCAAGACCCCCAAGGTAACAAAGAGAAACTGTGTCTCAAAAAAACAAAAAAGAAAAAACAAAAAAAAAGGATGTGGGGGTGAAGAAGTTGGGACAGATGACAGCAGAAAATAATCAAAATCTCTAAAAGCAAGAAAAGAAGATAAACTCACAGTGTTTTAGCATTCCTCAAACAAGCTGTATTGTGGAAGATTAAGAAGGTAGATTGAAGATAAGTGAGTTGTTACATAAGGCAGAAACTAATAAACTTGCAGGCTCATTATTAAAAAGAGGAGGGAAAACAGGATCTAAACATTGTGAAATGTGAGAAACTTTCAAACAAAATTTAATCATGATCCTAAATGGAGAAATTGCAATGGATGGATGGATAGATAGATAAGCCCAGGTTTGCAATCATATCTACAGAGCATCTCTGTTCTGCCCACATTTATTTAGTTGACTGGATGGACCAGCATTCTCAGTCTTACACCTACCTATGTTCCCTGTTACACAAGACCCCACAGTATGCTAGCTCTTCAGGTGTGTAGTTTAACCTTACATATGTGAAACATTACTTTTCTTTTTTTTTTTTTTTTTTTTTTTTGGTTTTTTTTTTTTTTCGAGACAGGGTTTCTCTGTGTATCCCTGACTGTCCTGGACTCACTTTGTAGACCAGGCTGGCCTTGAACTCACAAAGATTCGCCTGCCTCTGCCTCCCGAGTGCTGGGATTAAAGGCGTGCGCCACCACCGCCCGGCGAAACATTACTTTTCTATACCTCTAATTTAGCACTCTTAAGACACCTGAAATGCTGTCTTGAAAACTGTTACGTTTCTCCCAAGTTGACAAGTGAAGCCAAGTAAGAAAAGCCACATGCATGCCCTTTCAGTCAGTTCTTACCAAAAAAATGTGCTGTCCAGTAAAATATATTACCCCCCTTCCCCAAAAAAAGATATAGAAGAGCATTAAGGAAGAGAAAGTGCAGCAACTTTTAGGAAATGGTAAATTTGTTAAGCGCTCTCCTCGAAATCACTCTCACTGAGTTGTGATCCTTGGAACTTGGATTCTCCTGAGCAACTGAAACATGCTAGCATCCTCCTTACACATGGCAATCTGTGGACCTGGGAAAATACGGCAGTGAGGACACCAAACTCCCATATGTTCTAAAATGAAAATTGGTCTTCCTCTCAAGGGCAAGTTCAAAAACAATAGTTAAAAAAAGAAAAAAAATTAAGACTTGATTCAAGTGATTCCCACGTGGGAGTTTCCCTGAAACAAAAACCACCATGGTAGATTACAGTCGATGTGGTAGGAAAAGGTACAGGCCAGAGCTGTCCATAGGCTTTCTCTATTTCCCTTTGCCAATTAGCGTCCAGAAAGGTGCAAGCATCCACTCTGGAGACACAGCTCCTCTAGGAAAAACCCCTTGTACTTGCATTACTCTTGCAAACTGGTGCTTTCTCTCATCAGTAGAAGGAAAGGTCTCCTCCACTGCCAACCCTCCCGAGAAACAACATCCAAACTCCAGCACCAGGCACGCACCCGCTCCCACTTGCCACCCTAGCATGTCCCTTTCTCCCGGGTCCACTCACGCTTCAAAGACGAGCGGTGGCGCTGACAATGTGGGCTGGCTCCCTTCCTCCTTCGGGCTGAGGCGGCAGCTGCGGAAGGCTTGGCGCGGAACTGAGGAAGAAGCGGTGTTAGCTAGCGTCGCTCCACCAGGCAGCCACCAGGGTCTCTTCCGCGCGGCCGGGATAGAGGCAGCAAGCGGCCCCACTCACCGCTTTTCCTCTTCCTGGGTCTCTGCAGGCTGTGGCTTCTGCCCGTCCTGGGCCACTTGTCCCGGGACAGTCACGATCCAAAAGCTCGATGATTTTGTTTAGGTAAAGTTTCCTCTGGGCGGAGGCTGTGGCCGGCCCCCCGATTCCCCCCCGGCCCCGCCGCCCTGGGGGGCTGGGGCGGGGAGGGGGCGCCGAAAACTCCCGGAGTCCCGCCGAGCAGCCGGGGGTGGGGGCGGCGGCGGGCCCAAAGAGAAGCCCCCCAGAGGGGGGATGGAGGGGAGGGGAGGGGAAGGGAAGGAGAGAACGGCGGCGCCGGAGTCGCTCACCACGCCGCCGCGGCTGCTTCACATCGGGGTCCCCGCCCCCCCCGGCCCGGAGGTGGCTCCTGGGCTGGGGTCCCCGGCTCATACACTCCGCGATGGGATGCTACGGCCCCAGGCGGCCGGACCGGACGGCGGCTAGGCTGGGGACCCGGCGGGCTCGGATCGGCGCCGCCCCCGCTCCCGGTTCCCGCATGTGTCGCGGCGGCCGGGACCCCCCCTCCCTACACCTCGGGGGGTCCTTCGCCCCACGCCCCGGGGCGAGGCAGAAAGCCCAGCCCTTCGCGGGCGTCCTCTCCTGGCTGAGCAGCTACCAGTCCCGACCTGCGGCAGCCGCCTCCCTGACCCCCGGCCGCGGGCTCCGGCTCCGGCTGGGGCTCCGGCTCCGGCGTGTGCAGCAGCCGCTGCCGGCCGGGAAGGTAAGGGGGGGAGCAGACGGCGGCCGCGGCTACCGCTGGCCCGGGCTGCGGCGAAGGTCTTGGCGGCGGCCAGTGTACGGGCGCCGGGTCTCTCGGATGCTCGCTCACTCACTAGCTCTCACGCTCTCACCGGCGGCGGCGGCGTCGGCAGCGCCCGGAGCACAGCTCGCTGTCTCCCTCGCTCTGTGCGGGGCTCTCGCCTCACTCCAGAGAGGGGCGGGAGGAGAGCGGCGCCCTGCGATGACGCAAGTCGCTTAGCAACCGCTCTCCTCCCCCTCCCTTCTCTCTCCTCCCTGCGGCCTTCCGATGCAGGCCTTCTCGGCCGCTCTTAAGCCACCCCGCCCTGGGAGACTGTGGCGCGTTCTGATGACGCACCAAGGGAAGAGGAAGTCAAGATCTCGGAGCGGGTGGGTGCGCCTCGGGCCGCGGGACTGCTGCGGCCGCCGCCACCGCAGCGGCCGCCGCCGCCGCCTCTACGGCCGCGTCAGAACAGAAGAGAGGAAGGGGAGGAGCCCAAGCTAGCCTAAGCTACCGCCTGATCTTACTCCTGACCCGAGGGCAGCCGGGAGAGCGAGCTCCGTAGCCTTTCCCTCCGGGGCAGGTGCGGACTGCTCCTCTGGGAGTGTGGAGGAGGCCTAGGCTCCGGGACCGGGCCAGGGCGCGCACCACCCGAAGGTGAGGCATTTGTCCCGGAGTAGGTCCTCGAACACCGAGACGGACGGAAAAGTTAACCTACAGCGGAGTTGCGGCACCTGCTCCCGGGAGCGAGCGCCCCACCCTCCCGTGGCGTGGGGTGAAACCTTGCGCCGCTTTCTGCGTAGTGGTGCGGTGCGAAGGTTTGACGAGAGAATGAATGAATGAATGAATGAATGAATGAATGCCTCGCACAGTAATAGCGGGACTCGATGGTGTTGGTGGAAGCGCAAGCGTTTTGTAAAGTGAAGCAGCGTAGAAACCTCAGAGTTGTAATGCATCCCCCTGCCCCCCTTCCCCCGCCCTGAAAGGAAAGGATGCGGCTCGTTGAGTGTAGCAACTTCAAGCTTGTGTGGGAAAAGAGGCGAATTGCCGGGTTTGGTGAGCAGAGGGCCAAAAGAACCAACCTCTGGGATGTTGTAGAGGGGATTTCTGTTTTCAAGGGACGAATGCAATCAAGCCTCCCTTTTAAACGAATCATTCTTGCTTGTCGTTTAGACTTTTTCTTTTTTTTGAGCTTTTTAGAGAGCTGATCTTGTTCATCAGAAAAAATTTTGGCGCCTCTCAGGTCTTACTCAAGCTCTATCCCTCTTCCCCCCATCTCTCTTGCTCTCTCTGTCGGGCGAGGGATAGTATTAGTATATTGGCCGTTTGTCCTGCAGATTCTGTTGTAGGAAATAAGTTTAAGGAAAAACTCGTGAAATTTAAGCTGTGGTTCTCTAGTAAAAGAATTTTGAGATAAAAGGACCACAATCCTCAGAAATCTGTCTAGAACCTGCCCTTCTTAGTGGTTCGAGAATGAGATTAAAGCCACAGCAAAGATGAAGGGGAACAGATTCCACAGTTGTGTTGCCGGACCTCTGCACTCCGCCCCTCTGGAAGCAGTGATGGCTATCATAAGCTTGCTTAGGGGATTTGGACTCTCTGCACACGTTTAGGAAGCAAGCCCAGGGTTTATGCCACCACCACATGCAAACAGTAGATCAAGGGAATGTCTACATTGATAAGTCAGTTGTTCATCTTCCTTCAAAGGCTGAAAAAAAAAGTGAAGGGGAGAGAAGAAGGTCACAAAAGTAAGGAGAAACTCACAAATTGCACTGGGCCCTACTGTACTCCACCAGAAATCCCAGGAGTTCAGTAACTTAACTGATACCTTGGGTTTGACTGTCTACAAGCGTGACCCATTCACTGACTGTATTCAAGTTAGATTCACAGGGAATCACATCAATAGGTAATAGCCCAGCATGGCAACAACATAATCCTTTTTGTTGAACTCTCTTCCTTACAGCAGAAATTAAAGAGGTAGACTATAGGTTTAGAGGAGTTTTGTGAAGCTGAGCACCTCGGAGTTTAATTTTGTGGACTTTGTATGAAAAGAGTACAAACATCAGAGCTCTGCAACTGAGAATGCTTCTGGAAAAGCATGCGCCATGCAGTGTTCAGAGGCCTGATGTGTTTCGCTGCCAAAGGTTCCACTAAAGAATCTCATCACTGAGGAACAGAAAGTCACCCAGAAGAGCCTGGCCCAACTACTTAGTAATAGTAGCTCCACTAAGCTTACTGAGCAAGATCCATTCACCTTCCCACCCAGCCTGGTGACAGGAGAAAACTGCTGTTATACACTGGCCGCTGGAGAGGAGGGAATTCATACATCTCCAACTTGTTCTGTAACCTTTCCGTTCCTATATTGCCTGTTAATCCAGAGAAGAAATATATCAGTTAAATCAGACTTCCAAAGAAGTAAATCAGAATTGAAAAATACTTAATTCAGCCGGGCATGGTGGCACACGCCTCTAATCCCAGCACTCGGGAGGCAGAGGCAGGCGGATCTCTGTGAGTTCGAGGCCAGCCTGATCTGCAAAGTAATTCCGGGACAGCCAGACATACACAGAGAAACCCTGTCTTGGGGGGAAAAAACCCCAACTTATTTCAGCTAACAAGGTTCTTTTTCCGGCTCATCAGTTTATAATAAAGAACTGCACACTGTGTTAAAGTGTAACAGGGATATCTGTGTCAGGTTCATAACTTTTCCCTTGAAAGTGAACTTGTATGAGAAAGAAACTGATGGATGTTTTATTATCCTGCATCACTGGTTTCTACTGTCAAAGATTACATAACCTAGATTATTGGGCAAAATTTCTAAAACTACCACTATAGCATATCAGTTAATTTTAAGCATTTTTGTAAAATAGACATTAAACATATATAAGGCAATTGTGTGCTATGAGTAATTATCAAAAAAAGCTACCATGTAATCAGTCAACCAGTCCACTAAATGGAGTTTTGCTATTCCTCAAAAAGCCACTAATGACCTTCTAAACACAGCTCTCCCTCCTGGAGGTTACTATTATTCTGACTTTTATGGTAATCATATCCTTTCTTTTCTTTATTGTTTTGTTTTTTGTTTTTTCAAGACAGGATTTCTCTGTATAACGGAGCCCTGACTGTCTTGGACTCATTTTGTAGACCAGGTTAACCTTGAACTTGAAGACATCCCCCTGCCTCTTCCTCCCAAGTGCTGGGATTAAAGGTGTGTTTCACTACCACCTGGCTCTTTATTGTTTCAGCTCAAGTGTTCATCCCTAACCATTGCATTGTTTAGTTTTTCCCTTTCTTGTGACTGTTATATAAATAAGATGATATGATATGTGATAATACAGTTGTACTTACTGTATTTGTCCAACGTTGCTCTAATCCATATGTTGTTCAGGTTGTTCATATAGCTGTAATTTGTTCCCTTTAATTGCTGAATACACAGTGTTCCATTGTAACAATATATAATAAACTGTGTTTAGCCATTTTGTTGTTAATGGAAGTCTGGGTTCACTTTCAGGCTGTTATAAATGCTGTTGAAAATATTTCTCAAGTCTCTATTCCATCTCACCTACATAAGTTTCTGTGTAATCGTACTTGAGAGTGTATGTCATAAACTTAAATGCCGCATGGTCTTCTAACTTGATACAGTCACATTAGCTACATCAGAGTGCCATTGCTCCACACTCACCAGGATGGAAAACTGAGTTTTTGCCAAGAGTGGTGAGGTGTGGAGAGTTCTCATTTCAGTTTTCACTTACATTTACCCAATTACTGACTCTGCTGAGGCCCTTTCATACACACTATTGTACTAGTCCGGGTTCTTTCTAGAGGAACAGAACTTACAGAAAAGGGATGTATCAGAACGACTTATAGGCAGTAGCCCGATTCATCCAACAATGACTGTCTACCCAAGAAAGGCCCAAGAATCCAGTAGTTGTTCAATCCATGAGGGTGGTGAATGCCTTAGTTGGTTTTCAGATACACCAGAATGCCAAAGAAGTGGGTTCCAATGCCAGTGAAGAAATGAACTTGCCAGTGAGAACAAGAGCAAAGAAAGCAAGCTTCCTTCTTCCACATTCTTTATATATCGACAGCCAGCAGAAGGTGTGGCCCAGATTAAAGGTAGATCTTCCCACTTCAAATGATTTAATTAAGAAAAATGTTTCCTTACAGGTATACCCAGCTGCTTGGGTTTTTAGTTAATCCCAAAGGTAGTCAAATTGACAACCAAGAATAACCATCACAATTATATTGATTGCAATTCTTTGAAAAGCCCACAATTCCAGTGGTTTGTTTTTTTTTTTTTTTTGTAGTCTATATTTGAACACCCAAGATTGGGGTACAGTAATGCCACCAAATGAGTTATACTCAGGACAGATTCTAAAATAAGAATTTAGCTTACCTAGTTATGAACTGATCATAAACTTTTAAGTAGGATGTGTGTGTGTGTGTGTGTGTGTGTGTGTGTGTGTGTATAAATAGGATATCCTACATATATTCTCGTAAACTTTTAAGTAGAATATGTGTGTGTGTATATAAGTAGGATATCCCACATACATATATTTCTTCCAAAACAATGCTTTTTCAACTATTAAAAGTGTAATATCTTTGTTTTATTATAATTTCCCTCAGTTCATAAAGGCAGTGTTTACTCTCAAAGCTATATAAATACAATCTCGTTGCTTTGTATTTTTCTCATAAACAATTATAAAAAATTGTTTTCCCACCAGATCTTTTATCTTTCGTTTCCTTGGTTCATTAATTTCATAAAAGTCACAGTGGCTTATTCTTTCCTCCTAATTTTTTATAATTTTATTCAATAATTCCATATATAGTATGACATACCAACCATTATGCTACATTTGACTATTATTATTTCTTATCTCCGCTCTTTGTTTAGACTCAGAGATATTTTGAAACTGGAGGAAGCTGGGGCCTGAGAAGTAAGTGATTTACCCATAGTCAGGAAAGCAAATAAATAGAAAAGCTGAGCTCCACCCCAAGTCCTCAAAAAGAGACCATTCTCACACTGATGCAGTCTTCTGGAGCAATAAAGCTGAGTGGTTCCCAGGATCTATAGAGTACTGTTCAGCCCCACAAAGCAAAGCTCTGAGTTGAATAAGTCTACCTGTGAGAGAGGAGGGCTTGCTGGGAAGGAGAAAGGTCTAGGAAGTGAATAAAAGCTAATGGGAGGGGAGTGTAATCAAAGTGCATTATGAATGAAGTTTTTTTTAATGTCATTTTAAAGATTAATACTTAAAGTAGATTAAGTAAATTAATAATTTTAATAAATAATTTTATTTTTTATTTTATTAAATAAATACTTGCTTTAAAACTTAAATGTTTTCTTCCCTCTGCCCTTCAACTTAGAACCAGTCCACCCTGATACGTGTACAAAGAAATGGATTTTTTTTAAAAAAGCAGTAGGCAGTGAGTTTCAGGTGCAGCAGAAAGGTCATTGATTTGGTGAGCAAGACCCTAATAATTTCACAGTGCTGTTACAGGTGTTGGGGAATGCCAGAATCGATGGCATTTTCAAAGAATGAAATCAACCCAGGGAACGTGCGGACCATTGGACTCTCCGGGTTACCGCTCTCATTTGGGTTTGCAAAAGAACTTGATTCTGAAAACTAAGTGATGGTGAGCACTGGTGTCAGTTTTTAAAGGAGAGTAAAATGGCTAAATGAGCTTCAGTCACTCTTAATCTAGCCTTTAAGCCTCAAAGGCATCTCTCTCAGGATATATCCACTTGGTTTTCCACTGCTCGTGAAAGATGGAATAGAATACAGCTGTTGCTTTTAAAATAGTGAGTAAAACCTTCTTAATAAATGTATAAAAGGGCTGGAGAGGTGGCTCAAAAGTTAAGAGCACTGGCTGTTCTTCCCAAGGTCCTGAGTTCAATTCCCAGCAACCACATGGTGGCTCACCGCCATCTACATTGAGATCTGCCCAGGCATATATGTAGAGCAAATACTGTATACATAATAAATAAATAAATGATAAAAAAAAGATCTATACTTTTAAAAAAATATAAATAAATAAATAAATGTATAAAAATATTAAGGTAGGCTTAAATGTTACTTTATGGCACAAAGGCCTTAGCACATCTAGCTTGCAATTCAAAACTTAAGTTTCTGAATTAACAAGAGTTTGTAAGAGCGCTAGTTGTGCAAATATTACTACTGTGCACTTGTTTTTACTTCCAAAATGTCATGATAAGTAGAAGAGAGTTTTGTAAGCAGAACTTTCACATTTACATCACCATTCATTTGACAAAAATCATACTTCTCCCCTATCCTAGTTGGCTGAGTGCAAGAGAGGCTGTGCAGTGAGAGAAAAACAGGGCCAAGGGGATGGCTCAGCTGACAGGATTCCTGCTGCCAAGCCTGACAGCCTGGCCTCAGTCCCTGGGACCCACCTAGTGGGTGGAGAGAATCTCTACAAGTTGCCCTCTCTCTAAACTCTGCGCACATAAAATAATAAATTGCAGTTTTAATATTAAAAAAGAAAACAGGCTCATGCCTCCATTCATGGAGTTTACAGCACAATGCCTAGAATATGTCAGAGTGAATAGTTGACCCTAGCTACTACCAATTAAAACTATTGATGAAGCTGGGCTTGGGGGCTGGCACCTTTAATCCCAGCAGATGCAGGTGGATCTCTGAGTTAGAAGCCAGCCTAATCTACAGAGTGAGTTCCAGGACAGCCAGGGCTACACAGAGAAATCCCGTGAGGGGTTATGGGGAAGATTCCTGCTGATTAACATTATCTGATGTGTTCTCTGGGTAAATGGGTTACAGCTTTTCTCTTGATAAGCAAGGATGTAGCAAAAATATTACTTGTTATTTTTTAAATTCGTGTTCATTTCTAAAACTACAAAGAGCAAGATAATATGTCTTCATATCCTCTCCACCTAAATTCGGCCATTAACATTTTGCTGTATTTGCTTTCTGGATGATTTGAGATAAGTTTTCAGGCATTCTGACACTTCCAGTCTTAAAGTGCTTCAGCAGGAAGTTCTCAGGAAGAGGATACACCTGTACCTAGCCCTAACTTTTGATCCTCCCTAAGAAAAGTAACAACAACAAAATCTAGGTCCCTCTTCAGTTCTTATTTAATTCTTCCTGCCTTGACATTGTTTCCCATGGTTTATCATCCAGTTTCCAGTCAAGTGTCACACAAAGCATCCCCTACCTGTGTAGGGCAGAGAAACTAAGACTGTCTTCACCACTGATATAGAGAATTGCTGTCCACCTTTTCACCCTCTTAACAGCTTCTCGTTCAATCTATTGAGCATTTTGAGCTTTTAGCGAAAGATTATTTTCTTCAGTAGATTTGTACTTGTTTTTGACATCAGTGAAAACACCTTTAGATATTTAGAGGAGTCATTACATTATTGAGCACCCCCCATTTTCTGAAGGGGATCTGTACATTTCATGGACACCCCTTTCTTCTACCTCTTTCCAACATGCTTTCCCTGAAGACCCTAAATTGTTCTTAAGACGCATCCTTATTACTTATTTCTCTGCCTTTGAATTGTCCTTAGGGTCCTCTCAAGAGCACCTTCTAACTTCATAGTTTACTTATTCACTATCCACCTTTTGGGTGAGCAGAGGAAAACCTACAACTCATTCCCTCTGACTGTGTCCCTTTATCCTTTACCAGGAATCTTGCCACCGCAGCGCACCACCACCACCTGCCACTGCTACTTCATCACACTGAATTACTGCACTTACCTGACTGTGGAGAGCCACAACCCTAAGATGGTGCCTGGCTTAATGCCAGAAAGCTCAAGCTTAGCTGTAAACAAGCCTTACTTGGTAGCAGCTGCCTAGCCCGGTGTGCTTCCTCCTTTTGTGAGCCTATCTTGGATCACCAGGTGGCATGATCTGATTGGGTTTGAGTAGGCATATAAGGGCTTGGGGGAGGAGAAGCAGACACACAAGCAGAGACACAAGCAGGCACAAGCAGAGAAGCAGATGTACAAGGTTCCTGAATAAACTGCTTGAAGAAGAATCGTGGTTGTGTCTTTCCTGCTGGTCAGGGGGACGCGACAAGTGGTGGCCCGTACAGGGAACCAGAAAAGACTCAGAACTCCTGCAGTCGGGGGCAGTGCACTGGTAAGTTCCCGGGATAAATTGGGACAATAAAGTTTCGTGGAAATTGCGAACTAAAGGTAAAGTTTCGCGGAAATTGCGAACTAAAGGTAAAGTTTTGCGGAAATTGGGAACTAAAGGTAAAGTTTCGCGGGAAATTGCGAACTAAAGGTAAAGTTTCGCGGGAAGTTGCGAACTAAAGGTAAAGTTTCGTGGGAAATTGCGAACCGAAGTAAATTTTTATATCCAATTTTTCTGGCTCTTCAGGAGCAATAAGGACCTCAGTAAAGAGGCAATAAGGTCTCCGGAGGGAGCAATAAGGACCTCAGTAAAGAGGCAATAAGGTCTCTGGAGGGAGCAATAAAGTTCCGGGATTCGGATGAGTAGAAGACACAACTGGCAGAGCAAGGTGAGGAAGGCAGAGAGTGCCTCACAGAAATGGAGCGAATGCTGGCCTTGCTGGCCTTTATCAGTTGCTGGGATAAGCTTGGGAGAGATCTAGATTTTGCCTGGGAGCAAGGTACATTGCAGGGAGGAGCACGGCCTATTTGGAGACTTGTTTGTAGTTGTTTAGGAGATCAGAGATATTGCAAGGCCATGGAAAAGGGACAAGAGGCATTAGAGCAGTTAAAAGAGGAGCGCTCGGTCAAATCTGGGAAAGATACTTCGGAAGAGGATAGCTCAGAGTCTGAAGAGGAACTTGAAATGTTAGCAAAGGAAATGGAGAAGTCATCTTTGAGGAAGAGTGCTGACTGCACCCGAATAGAGCCCTCAGCTCCGGGGCCGCCTATGTTGGCACCGCCTTCATATAATGAGACTTCCCCTCCGAGTGGTCCTAGTGGGCGGTCATTCTGTCCAAATGTCTGGAGGGAAGTGAGACATGAGCTGTACTACCCTGTCTTTCAAGATGGAGGGGGAAATCGTTATCATGAACCCCTCGATTTTAAGGTAAAGCACTTGCTGAGTCTGTCCGCACTTATGGGATTAATGCTGCTTTCACTGTAGCTCAGGTGGAAGCTCTTCATCGTTATTGCATGACTCCTAGTGACTGGATGAGCTTGGCACGTGCCTGCTTGTCCTCTGGGCAGTATTTAGATCGGAAGGCTTTCTTGATTGAGTTTGCTAATGAACAAGCTGCTGCTAATCGTGCAGCAGGAAACCCAGCCTGGGATGTGGACATGCTTCTTGGGCAAGGTCGATTTGCTCAACAACAAACTGGGTATCCGGCTCAGGTGTTTGAGCAAATCAATTTAATCGCAACCCAGAGCTTGGAAATCATTGCCTAACAAAGGGGAAGTGAATGGCAATCTAAGATTATTCAGGGTCACCTGGAGCCTTTCTCAGACTTCGTGGCTAGAATGATTGAAGCAGCTGGAAGGGTATTTGGAGACCCTGATTTGGCAATGCCCTTAATTAAACAACTTGTGTATGAGCAATGTACAAAGGAGTGTAAAGCAGCTATCACCCCTTATAAGAACAAGGGGTTGGAAGCCTGGATGCCTCAGTGCAGACTGCCGCTACCTTGAATAAATTGTCAGCCAATGTAGCCACGGCCTTGGATGTATTGTGGCAGGTGGCCCAGATTGGCTGTGAGTGGAAAATGACTGGTTTGTGTGTGACCTCTGTGCCATATCAAAATTATACTGTAGCTGCAAATTTGTCTAAGCAACTCTCTCAGTATCTTACAGGAAATTGGTCTGGCGAGTTTGATAAGCTGATGCAGAATCTGAGAATTGCCATCGTGCATGTGAATTCCCGGGTTGATGTCTCTGTTGCTGAAGGACTGTCAACATGGATCCTCCGAGCCATGAATCATCTGAAGGAATGGGCGGGAATGGGTGCCCTAAGAGGCATGCTCTTCCTAGTCAGTTTCATTGCCCTATGGTGTATCTGTAAGATGAGGATTTCACAGAGGAGAAGTAATGCCATGCTGGTGCAAGCCTTTGCTGCCTTGGAGGCTGGACAGCCGCAAGCTTGGTTGACTGTCCTAAAGGACAGCTATCATCATGCTCAGGATGCGAGGCTAAGCACTGCACTTGGGGTCAGCTTCTAGCGACTTCAAGAAGGGCATGTTTGATTGCATATGGGTTGGTATCCTAGTTTCCCATGTCTGAGAAAAAGATACCGGATGGGTATGGCACCAGCCTGGTTGGCTACTGGGCGTGGGGTCATTACAATGTCCTTTACATGCATATCAGAGATCAGACCTCTACCCTTGCCTGTTGTGTTTTAAAACAAAAAAAGGGGGAACTGTGGGGAGCCACAACCCTAAGATGGCGCCTGGCTTAATGCCAGAAATCTCAAGCTTAGCTGTAAACAAGCCTTACTTGGTAGCAGCTGCCTAGCCCGGTGTGCTTCCTCCTTTTGTGAGCCTATCTTGGATCAC
This sequence comes from Lophiomys imhausi, assembly GCA_907164525.1. NCBI lineage: Eukaryota > Metazoa > Chordata > Mammalia > Rodentia > Muridae > Lophiomys > Lophiomys imhausi. Next base: position 5,414,973 of record CAJQZJ010032773.1, read on the forward strand.
CAGGTGGCATGATCTGATTGGGTTTGAGTAGGCATATAAGGGCTTGGGGGAGGAGAAGCAGACACACAAGCAGAGACACAAGCAGAGACACAAGCAGGCACAAGCAGAGAAGCAGATGTACAAGGTTCCTAAATAAACTGCTTGAAGAAGAATCGTGGTTGTGTCTTTCCTGCTGGTCAGGGGGACGCGACACCTGACCCCTAGGAAAGGAAATAGCACTCATCAAAGCTGTAGTACCTAATTTTCAAAAGTCTCACAAGTAGGTGAAGAGCTCACATTCCTTCCTCCAATTTCAGGCCACATGGGAGGGCTACATTTCCCAGCCTCCTTTGCAGTTAGACTGGGTCATGTGATTAGCCTTGCAGATAAGATGTGGGCAGAAGTAATAATATGCGTCACTAACAGCTGCACCCCTCAAAGTCTTCTCATGAAGTAGCTAGGCATTTCTTCCTGCCTATAATGCTAGAAGCAAAAGACATTCAGATAGTGCACCACATGATCTCACGAATCCAGACTCTACCATCACTTACGTGGGTGCTCCCCTTGACCTCAGACAGTGGTCTGAGCAAGTTTATAGCAGGCCTGCACTTTAAGACAAAGAATATCAAGTAAGTGTGTGAGTACCCTAGCCTAGTAAGGTTGGGTTACCTCTGACCTTGTGACCTGATACAACAATGCTACCCATTCTTGTGATGCTAGGTTTACAGAATCATGAACTTGAAATTCTGCTTTAAACTGTAAAAGAACCTAAAGACAAGATTGAGGAGGCAAGGCTGTAGAATCCAGAGTGTGAAGTCAGCCTGGGTTATAGACTGAGACCCTGCCTTTTAAAATCGTGAAAAGGTTGGCTCTTATGTAAAATAGGTATCATGTGAGATCAACTTCCTTTCAGGTAGATAATTGATGAAGGTTTCTTTTTTAACAAACAGGCTTCCATTTCAAAAATATACAGCTTTGAGCTCTTCCAACCTTGCACTTCAGGATTAGCATCTCCTTACTAGCCAAATAAAAGTCATGGCCTACCATTTAACATGAAGAGGTTCACATGAGATCAATGCCAGCTGTCTGCACAATGGCTGGCATCCCCAAACTGTTCCAACACCTGCACATGAGCCAGACACTACTGTTATTTCATTTCATAACCAAAGACCTTTCTGCCTACCAGCCTTTTAGGTTTGGAGTTAAGAATGGCACTTATCATAGAAGAACCTACTTAGAACATAGAAAATATCTTCTAAATCCACATCAGAGAGTCTCTGGGAGATAGATGTTTCAGTTGTTAAAACATTTGATATACAGTGGTGAGGATCAGAGTTTAAATTCCCAAACCTATGTAAGAATGCTATGTAGGTTTGACAGCCCACCTGTATTCCTAATATTCAAAAGACTGAGAGGGAATTCCTGGACCAAGCTAACTAGCCATACTAGTCATATTGGCAAGCACTGGGTTCAATTGAGAGACCATGCCTCCTTGAAAAAGTAGAAGAGTAATCAAAGAAGACTCATGGGGCCTGGAAAAATGACTCAGTGCTTAAGAGCACTGGCTGCTCTTCCAAAGGACCCAGGTTCAACTCCTAGCACCCACATGGTGACTCATAACCATCTATAACTCCAGTTCCAGGGGATCTGATGTCCTCTGCTGGCCTCCCAGGGCACAAGCCATGAACATGGTGCACATGTACACATACAGGCAAAACACTGACTCACATAAAATAAAGCTAAAAGAAATATTTAAAAAAAAAAACTCATGAGCCACCACAACCACGAACATACCCACACTCACAGATGTGCAAACACACATAAATGAAGGGGGGGAATCCACATCAGCTACAATTTTCCTATAACTGTTGGCCAACTGCTAATTTGGAGAATTTCTCATCAACTATATCTCATTGTATCTGCTTCTGATGACACTACATTTATTGTTCTAACCCTCACATATTCCTCAGCCCCCATCACCAAGTGGTCTTAAACACAGATTCTGTTCACTATATTAAGTAAATGATTTCCAACTCTCCTGGGTCTCTTTACCTTTCTCACACACACATACACACAGCCCATTAAATTTGTAAGTAATGAATGGTGCAAATAATAACACAACTAGCATATATATATTGAAGGGTTACAGTTTCTCTTCATAACAGTTCAGTCGAAAGTAGCCATAGTTCTTCAGCCCTATAATCCCAGCATTCAGGAGTTGGAAGCTGGAAGTCTTCCAGGAGGTCAAGGCCAGCTTGGCCTATATAGTGAAACTTAAGGAAGAGGTGTGGGGGGTGGAGGAGACATAGTAGTAGTAGTAGTAGTAGTAGTAGTAGTAGTAGTAGTAGTAGTAATAGTAGTAGTAGTAATAGTAGTAGTAGTAATAGTATTTGGCTGACAGGGATTCCAAAGTTGATGCAAACGCTCAAGGTACCATTAGGTACCACAGTGTATCATTTTCTTTTCTCCTCAATGTAACCATAGACCAGAAAGAAACACCTTAGGAGAAGGATGATGACAAGGAAGATATGATAGTTGGGAACAGCTTCTGCCAATAGGAGCATCCAGTGTGGCTTGTTCACCTTTTGATAGGATGCTCAAAAAACGACTAGAATCAGAGCTAGTCTATGCCTTCAAAGCCCTGCCCCCGTAGCCCATCTCAGGGTAGCCAGGTGTCACCTCCTAAAGGTTCCATAACATCAAAAAACCACCAGCAGCTGGGGACCAAGTGTTCAGAGGAGCCTGGAGGGGGCAGGGACAGCATTTCACATTCAAACCTAAACCCAGGCTATTTCTTTTCCCTTTGCATTTGTTTCCTGTTGGCTTTTATCATCTAGTTGACAAGTAACCAAAGACTGCTAATCCTCATAAGTCACATCCATGATGATTCTTTCTCCAGCATTTCCAGAACACTTTGGTTTAGACCTCACTGGCATAAAGTCTTGAGGTAATGTGCTGCTCCAAATACAGCTGACAAGTGATTTGCCTGAGCCCAGCGATTGGAGTGAGGCTTGGGGTCTGCAAATGAGAAAAGTGGAGATGCGTAGAAAGTTACCGGATACACAAGGACCAAGATGGTCCCTAGAGGTGAAATACTGTTGACTAAACCCTAGAAATGCTTTTGTTCTAGATAGCAGCTTCTTCCCATGTTTTCAACAGAAATATGTAATTGGAGAAGCTACTCGTTTTTTCTTGTTGTTTTGGGGTTTTTTGTTTTGTTTTGTTTTGTTTTCTTGTAGTTTCAAAACTGAAATTTTAATTTTAGGATAATCTTTTAATAAATGAATTTGCGATCCCCAGATGGCTGCTTTTAGTCCTTTGTATTGTTATTGAAAGACACATTTTATTATTGGCATTTGAGGCTCAAGTAAAAGAATGTTTATATCTGCCTTTCCTTTTTAAACGAAAAGTAAGCATTTTTGCCTATTTTAAAGGAAGTTGAAACTTAGAGTTGCAAGTGCAGCACAGACAGCTTTATCTTGAACAATTTGTGAATAAGTCACCAACCTTATGCCTTCTTGCTCCAAATGCTTAAAGGGATCTATGTATGATATTCTCATCAATAATCACAATTAGCAATCAAACTCTTGCTAATATAATCCTAGGACCTCATTAAATACGATTGTTCTCATCATAGCATATGCCTTATAGCAGGATAAGGAGACACTTCAGAATGTGTTGTATTTGTTTGTCCCCTCTCTTTACCCTCCCATCTAAAAATCCTTTGGCTTTCATGACCTGGATCTTTTCAAGATGACAACAAATAACTTGGGTAAATATCCCTCAGCTTCAACCTGTTTGTGTTTAGCAAGAATATTACCAAAGTAACACCATATTCCATGTGCATCAGGTGACATTTTTAATTCATCCTAGTACTGGTACATTCACTTCAGTCATTTGGTTTACATGGTGTCTGCAGTCTTCCTCATAAGGAACTAACTCCAAAGTGAAGCTTCAGAGCTTTTACTTGAAATTAGTATCTAACTTTTAAGGAACTATTTTAGCTCTCTGTCTATATTATATTCCTCATCGAACTTTCCAACTTTTTTTTTTTTTTTTTTTTTGGCTTTTCGAGACAGGGTTTCTCTGTGTAGCCCTGACTGTCCTGGACTCACTTTGTAGACCAGGCTGGCCTCGAACTCACAAAGATCCGCCTGCCTCTGCCTTCCAAGTGCTGGGATTAAAGGCGTGCGCCACCACTGCCCGGCACCAGCTATTCTTTTCATTATATCAGTTTGGAATATCATTTTTCATTTTGTTCAGTGGGCTATGGTCTGTTAGCATTAATGATTGATTTCGTGCTCAAATCGGCCCATGTTTAGCTGGCAGAATTCCCTTTACATGGATTCTGTCATTTTGACCCATTATTCTCTGAATACTTACTTTATTTTTCACACATATTAAAGACTTATTTTTAAATTATGGGTATGAGGTTAGGGAGTGTATGCACGTGCATGCATTGTGCCAGAGGAAGGGACGGGATCACCTGGAGAAGAAATTACAGGAGGTTTTGAGCCACCTCATCAGGGAGCTGGGAACCAAACGCTAGCTGTAGGCAAGAATTAACTACCAAGCTACCATCTCTGGCTTCTCTTTACATTTTTTTTTATGCTGTGTGTACAAATGGTCCAGTATATGTGCAGGCCAGAGGAACACTTATAGGAGTTGGTTCCCTGTCCACCATGTAGGTCCCCAAGACTGAACTCAGGTCATCACAGTTGACAACAAGTGCCTTTCCCCTTGAGCCCTCTCACCAGCTCTGAATATTATTTACTTCCTCTATAACACAACAAAATGTCCCAGGCTCATCTTGTACTTTTGTCCCAACGATGGAATCAGTCATTTCTCCAAGGGGTATTTTGTCAAGCAAAATATAAGATAATCAGATAAACTTGAATTTCACATGACTACTGAATAAATGTTTAGTATAGATATGTTCCATGCAGTAAGTTTTATGCAAGGAATGTTTGCTATTTACTATTACAAAAATTTTTAAGCTGGATCTGGCATCCAGTCAAGGAGCCCTGGTTCCTCTCAAGTGACAATTGGTACTTGGAAATCAGGATCTGTGTAGGACTGGTGGCTGCAGTTGGCGTTGACAACTCTTAGACTCTTGGATGGCAGAAAAGGTAACACATGCACAAAGACTCCATCTATACAAGCTGTACTGAACAGGGGGCATGGACACGTTGCAACCACAAGCTCACAGTAGCCATTTCTTCTGGTTCAATAGTGCATTGTTTTTCTGGTTCTTTCTCCTTTCATATTTGACTCATTCTCCTATAGTGAAAAATCTGCCTACAGTTATCTCTAATACATTCATTTACCTGATTATTCCTTTGGCTGCCACTACCCTTCTCCGCCTGACATCTGTGCCAAGCCACCTCCACATGAAAACACCTTCTTATCCTGCCGGGCGTGGTGGCGCATACTTTAAATTCCAGCACGGGAGGCAGGAGCAGATGGATCTCTGTGAGTTCGAGACCAGGCTGGTCTACAAAGAGATATTCAGAACAGCCAGAGCTGTTACACAGAGAAACCTTGTCTAAAAAAAAAAAAGAAAGAAAAAGAAAGAACCTTCTTACCCCCAAGTTTAGGCCTTACAGCTCACTCAGCTTACCCCCAGAGTGTAGGTGCCTTATTGGGATTTGGCTCTTCATGCCAGATGTCCCCTGCATAGGTCTCCTCCTCTTTCAGTCTCTGCCACCACACATTAGGCTATACTCATCCTCCTTCTTCCTCCTCAAGATCCACAGAAACATCGCCAGAGTGGCTGAATGACACCTCCTCACCTTTCTCGATGAGTGATACTTAAAGTATGTGCTCTTATGTTGCCCTTCATACCCGCTTTCTGTATAAAGAAGCCATTGAGGCAGCAGCTAGAAAGGGGGCTACTTAGGGAAACTGATTCATTTGCACTGAACTGAAAGGAACCGATATTTATTGACTAAAAGCAAAATTCAAAAGAAGTCAAAATTAGAAAAGTAGGCTCCTGGTTAGCAACCTGCGCCTTGTTTATGCTTCCTCCCAAAACCCCCTAAGATAACAATAGAGGGAATTTTTTTTTAAGCTACAAAAAATAAAAAGAGATCAGGAAAGGTGATGGCTGCAGAGAGTGAACGTCAGAAAATTCTAGGAGATAGAACATGGTGGACATGAGGAGTGTCTGACTCAAGAGACAAAGAAGTCACGACCTGAGTTCCCACGAGTATCCAGCAACAGCGGACCAGTCCATCAGAACACAAGCAAATGTCAGAAGCCAGAGAACCTGCAGCCACTGAAAGAAAGTAGAAACTAAACCAAAGAAGGACAATACCAATAGACATGCTACCATGGAGTGAAGCAGGAAGCTCATGAGGCTTCCAGCACACACAACTATTACAGACATCTTAGGAATGCTGAGAGCAGAAGAAACAGCCATCAAAGGGCAGAGCACACCAATTGGTTACCCAGTACCAAATGGTCAACACTGAAAACATACATACAAGTAAGATTATGCACAGTGAGCAGGTTGCATTTATGTATTTAGTAGCACACATGTGTATGTGTGTGTGTGTGTGTGTACATGTACATACATATGTAACAACAATTAAAAAGAGGCCATAAGTTTGAAAGAGAGCAAAGGGGCTACATGGGTGGCTTTGGGAGAAGGAAAGAAGAAGAGTAATTAAATTGTAATTTCATAAATTAATAAATAAATGGCCAATTATGACCACTGGATATTTGAAGAAAGTTTAATGTGAATGTTTTTAAAAAGGACAATATGGAAGGGGGAAAAAAGGCAACAAGATTGCGACAAATGTATATTAAACAAAAGGAGGGCTAGGGTGTTAGCTCAGTTGGTGGAGTTCTTACCTAGCAAACACAGAGCCATGGGGTTCAACGCTGTAATCCCAGAGCTCAAGATGGAGCTCAAGTAGGAGGATCAGAGTCATCCTCTTGGTTCCAAGGCATCTTTGAGGCCAGCCTGGGCTACACAGGACCGTATTTCAAAAGGAAAAAAGTTGAAGAATGGAGATAAGCATATGTCTTGAGATTATTAAAGGTTCGCCTTTAATAATGGGAAACTAAGAGATGATGCTCTGATGTGAAAAATTAGGATCCATCTATATAAGCTTCTAGATGCAAATACTAAAAGGACGACTTTGGAGTTGAAAGGAGACTCTAAGGAAACCACATTAGACACGAAGGGAAAAGTGCCTGCTGACTCTGTGGATATCACATTGGTCTCTACTCATAAAGGAAGGAACAAGGTAAAGACTATGTTAATTCGCATACCCCAATACTGTTTTGATAAAGACATAATTTAACGTAAAAGTTAAATATGTCCAGCTGGATAGCTCTTAATAAAGCATGGCCTGAAAAGTAGCAGAAAGCAGAGGGAACCGTGCGTCAGCACAAGGTCTGCCATTCACTGCTCATCTTTGCCCTAGAAGCTGTTTCAAGTTTAGAAATGAGGTCATTATACTGGCCCTGCTACATTAATTAGCTCAGGCTTCCTTAACAAACCCCAGAAGCTTGATGGCTTCAACAACAGAAACTCATAGTCTTGGTGGCTAAGGCACTGGGTCCAGGGACCGAGAAACCTCTCTCCCTCTCTCCCTCTCTCCCTCTCTCCCTCTCTCCCTCTCTCCCTCTCTCCCTCTCTCCCTCTCTCCCTCTCTCCCTCTCTCCCTCTCTCCCTCTCTCCCTCTCTCCCTCTCTCCCTCTCTCCCTCTCTCCCTCTCTCCCTCTCTCCCTCTCTCCCTCTCTCCCTCTCTCCCTCTCTCCCTCTCTCCCTCTCTCCCTCTCTCCCTCTCTCCCTCTCTCCCTCTCTCCCTC
>CAJQZJ010032773.1:5422872-5437319 GCA_907164525.1 Lophiomys imhausi
TGTGTGTGTGTGTGTGTGTGTGTGTGTGTGTGTGTGTGTGTGTGTCCCTGACTTTACTTCCTCTTTTGACAGGGACATCGGTAATGCTGGATCAGGGCTCTACTCCAACAGCCTCCTTTCAAATCTATCACCACTTTCAAAACCTTATCTGAAAATGCAGTTATATTCTGAGCCCTTGGGGGTTGGGTTCCCAACACAGGAATTTTGAGGGAACTTGATTCAGACTACAACATCTAGCTGTTTCATTTGTTTATTTACTACGATTGATTGATCTCTCTCCATGTGCCAACCTGTGCTATGAACTAAGGGTTGAAATTGATATCAGTCTAGAAATTGAAATACACATCTAGAAATAAAGGTGTAGCCCTCCCACATAATGCTTCACTTGCAGGACAAATTAAATTGAATGAAGTTAAATAAAAAAGTAAATTATCTGAAGAGGAAAAGATGGGAAGCATGGGAAAAGCAGAATAGCAAGTCCTGTTCCGTAAGCACCTGCTCTGTCCTGAGACTGAGCAGAAGATGTAATAAACCGCATCATTGGCCCATCACTACTACCCTGCTGCATAAATATTACTAAAACTGTATGTTGGAAACATCAGAGTTCTGGGAATACTCAATTTACTCAATCAGTAAAAGGCTTAACATGTAAGTATGAGGAGCTGAGTTTGGATCCCCAACACCCACGTCAAAGGCCAGGAACATTGACATGTGCGTATGATCCCAACACTAGGGAAGTGGAGACCAGACAATCCCTGAGTCTTGCTGAACAGTTGTCTAGCTAAGTCAGTGAACTCCAGGTTCAGTGATAGACCTTGTATCAAAAATGAGGTGGAGAAGTAATTAGTAAAGACATTTGACATAAGCCCCTGGCTTCCACACACACGAGCACACATGATGCACACATATGCACCCACACAAACATGTACACACACAGTTACACACATACGTATGAAAAAAATTAAAAAGAAACCTCAAAGCCTCAGTAACACCCCAAGGCTGAGCAGCTTATTATCATCTTGGATTTAAGTCTACTTAGTGCAAAGTCCAGTCCAGTCCCCATATTGACTTCACTGCCTGTGATAGGTATTCTTGGTTGTCAACTTGATTACATCTGGAATGAACTACAATCCAGAAATGGAGGGCATATCTTCAAGAGATTTTCTGCTCAGTTTGAAGTGGGTGAATCTACTTCTACCTTTGTGGTAGAAAGACATACATCTTTGATCCAGATCTTGAGAGGGTAAGACACATCCAGAAATTTTTGATATTTGTGTAATTTTATATCCATTGGTGTGAGAGTGTCAGATCCCCTGGAAGTAGAGTTTCAGACATTTTCAAGCTGCCACCAGGGTGCTAGGAATTGAACCTGGGTCCTTTGGAAGAGCAGACAGTGCTCTTAACCCATGAGCCACCTCTCCAGCCCCGTGATCCACATCTTAAGACTGGAAGACACAAGCTTTTAATTTGGATATTGAGGCAGGAAAACATATTCCATTAATCCAAGTCTTGGAGCAGGAAGACATACTTTTAATCTGGGCCACACCTTCTGCTGGAAGCCTATGTAAGGACACAGAAGAAACTTTTGCTCTCTGACTGCTTGCCCTCACCTTGCTAACACATCCATTCCTTCACTGGCATTGGAACCTGCTTCTTTGCGACTCCAGTATATACAGAAGACCAACTGGGACAACTAGACTTGTGGGATTGAACAACTATTAGATTCTTGGACTTTCTAGTCACAGCTAGCCATTGTTAGATTAGCTGGACGGCAGCCTGTAAGTCATTTCAATAAATCCTACATATTTATGTGTGCGTGTGTGTATGAATGTATGTATATATATATGTATGTATGTATGCACATATGTATGTGTGTATGTATGTATAAATATTATATATAATAGAGAGATTTCATAAGCTCTGTGATTCTAGAGAACACTAATAAACTATTCTTTACTGTGAGTCATAACTGGTGAGAAATTGTGGTTAGACACTATTTCTTTAAATTATTTGGTTAAGCACAGCCAAAATCTATAATCTGCATGCACGAAGTAAACAACAAAGGGGATGCCTGTGTGCACAGTAGCTGGCTTGAGAAAGAACATTATCTCCATTCTCTTTCCCACTGTCACCCATAATTAGTGGTTATTCTAGTTTCATGTGGTCACCTATCACTCCTGCAAGCACACGTTTTCATTTTTTTCATGTTTAAAAAAAACATAAATAATTATGTGCTCTTCTGAGATTCCCTTTTCATTCCTCAACATCAGGTCCCTGGAATGAACTTGGGGGACATGTGGCCCTAACTGCAGTCTCTCTGCTGCTGGTGGTTTGGTGTCACCAACCAGGTCTCTTGAGTCTTGTTATTGTCACCGATTCTGGAGCTTCTCTCACTACCAATCTTATCTAAGGACAGACAATTCTGAGCCCCTCAGGATGCACCAGGACTTCCTCACCATTTAACGAGAGACATGTCCTCTGGGCCCTACAAAAGAGCATTGTTTGCTACTGAGGTCTCTGGTAAGAAGCAATTTTGTACTTCTAATCTCTTCCAACCTTCTGAGAACGTCTCTCTTCTAAGAAATTTCAGCATCTACTGTTACTTTCAACTTCAAGAGCTGGCATGCCACATGTTAAGTATATATACTTCCTGACATTCTACCAGGACATTATGGCCCGAGTTACTAGATACTGCACCTATATTGGTATACCACCCTGTCAAACCTTGTCCTCTGCCATTCTTGGTACTGTAAGATCTCATTCTCTGGTTCTTGTTGGTACATACTTGCCAGGTTCTGCAGTACCTTTTGGTGAATAATCCCTTTTTCATGTAACAATATAACAGTATTTCTCTGTGTGCCTTATTAAAAAACAAAAACAAACAAAAAAAAAACTTCTAATTATTGGTCTAGAAGCTGAGAAGAGATGCAAGGAAATACAGACAAACATAGTCTTGCAATGGCTCTGCACAGACTCCAGACAATAAGACAATAGAAGCCTGACTTTACTAAGGGAAAAAACTTAGAACATTAAGAGGAATCTGGAGATTCAAAGCCCTTAAGTCTATCACCCAGATACCCACGTCAGCAAGGTCTCACACCCTTCTTCTTACATAAGCCACTGAGTTCAGCTTAAGAAACCTGCCAGGCTCTGAATCCAATCTTCTTTACAGTTCTGTTTAATTCACCATCAAATCTGAGTCTTATTTTCTGCTGACTCAACTTGCTATCTACAAAGATGATATCATGGGAAGGTGTCTGGCTTTCAGCTCATGCTGGTTTCCTTACCTGAGCCGGTTATTTTCTTCCTTCATGGTTTCCATATCAGTTAACAGGAATCAACCCAGCTCCATAAGTCTCACTCAGTGACCATTGCTACCCCAATACGTTTCTGTTAGCATCTTCCCAGTGTACTTTCTTCCAACTGAACACCATGTCAGTAATGATGGTAAATAACTACAGAATGCCCCATTTATTGATAGACACTTGGTCTCCATTACCGTCTGGTCTTTGTTTACAAGCCAGTGATCCAAGTCTAAAGACTCATTCTAAGACTCCTTCCTTGGACCTACAGACCTAGGCTGGGTTCCTTTAATGGTAAACATTAGAATGTAAGTAGCGCCGGGCGGTGGTGGCGCACGCCTTTAATCCCAGCACTTGGGAGGCAGAGGCAGGCGGATCTTTGTGAGTTCGAGGCCAGCCTGGTCTACAAAGTGAGTCCAGGACAGCCAAGGATACACAGAGAAACCCTGTCTCGAAAAACCAAAAAAAAAAAAAAAAAAAAAAAAAAAAAAAAGAATGTAAGTAGCATATGTAAACTCTGTAAAAATGTGGTACAATGGAGAAATGGAGGAGTGAAGAGGTGAGACAGAGAAGGGAGGGGCCAATACAGAGGTCTATAATGGCCTGCATACCTCTGAAAACAGCTGAGGAGCAATCCAACCCACAAGGAACCTCCTGGAGATATGTGGCACATACCTCAGGGTCCTTAAGGAGGGAGGGAAGATGGGGTGTTTGCCCTGCAACTCCAGTTTGTTTTCAGTACAGTCCTGCCTCATGAACAGATAGAGAGCCTAAGGTCACAGATAAGAGAAAGCACCTGGTAAAGCTAGCGTGTACCAAGCCATTCCAGCATGCCTAGGGCACTGAAGGCTGTCACCTGTAGTCTGCCTGTCATGTAAACACACAAGCACTGCTGTCACTGTAAAGAGAGACCATGACCAAGGCAACAATTTTAAAAGAAAGCATTTCATTGCGGGCTGCTTACAGTTTCAGAGGGTTTAGTCCATTATCATCATGGCAGGACTATGGTGGCAGACTCGAAGACCTGGTGCTGGGGAAGAAGCTAAGAGCTACAACCTTATCCACTGGAGGAGAGGGGGAGGGGAGGAGGAAGGGGAAGAGGAAGAGGGATGGAGAGAGGGAGAATTGGGCCTGGCATGAGCTTTTGAAACCTCAAAGCCCACCCTCAGTGACACACTTCCTTCAACAAGGCCACACCTCCTAATCCTATCAAAGGTTTCCGCTCCTGGTGACTAAGCATTCAGCAATATGAGCCTATGGGGCCACTCTTCTTCAAACCACCATACCTGCCCTCGCCCTTTCCTCCTTAGCTACTGTCATTTTCTTCATAGCAGTACTTCCGCTTGACATTCTATTGTGCCTGTTTATTTAGTCAAGCTTAGCAGCTCCACTAGAATATAGGCAGAGACTTCATCTGGCTTTGTATTCCTACCATGAGAAGAAAAAAAAAGCAGCTAAGTCTTTTTTTTTTTTTTTCCTGGCTTATTTCACGTAGCACCATTATTTGGAGGGGATCTTCCCCTTCCAGTGTCAGCTGTTCATTCTTGTTCATTGCAGAGTTCCACTGTGTGACTTGTGGCACAATTTCTTTATGTGTCTGTTGATGGATATTTGGGTTGTTCTCAGTCGGGACCTATCACAAATGAAACTGTTGTGAACATTTGTAGATGAGTTTTTGATTGTTTACTTGCTTCCGTTTCACTTGGGGAGATACACAAAGAGTTAAGTGGCTGAGTTGTCTGGTGGGTGTGTGTTTAACTTTTTAAGAGAGCTGGTTCATCTGCTGAGCATCATTTCCTGTCCCATATTGTCCTCCTACCAGCCATCCATGCCAGTCCCAAGTCCTCCATATCCTCACCGAGCACAAGTATGTCTTTTAATAGTATCCGTCCCATCAATAATCTCCTTGTGATTTTAATCTAAAGCCTGGCTCACTAACTTCTTGTTATAGCCTTCTATGTTGTATCCTAGAAATCTTTGTCAAAGCCAGTCACTAGGATAGTCTCCACCCAACTTACCTCTAGAAATGTTTTGCTTTTAGCTCTTACATTTAGGCTCATAGTCAAATGTAAGGGTTTTTTTTTTTTTCATTTATGAAAAGAGGAAAAGGCCAAGATTCATTTCTGCCTTTTTTCCTTTTGAAGCAAAGTTGAAGTTTATTAAGAAAACTAACACATATTTAAGTATGGGCTTCATATACACACACGCATACACACACAAGAAAAGAGGAGTTGTATACACCCAAGGCTGTGTGAGGCTCCTTAAGAAAAAGAGTCATCATTTAAAGGCGTGTGCCACTACCATGGCAAGAAGCATGAATGTTAAACACCAGCAACAATACATTTCACATTTTAAATGCCTTCCCGTGAAGGAACTTAAAACATTGTTTAATGCACTTTAGAAACAAAAAGGAATAAAATAAAGGATTTTCAGCAGCTTTACCTTGTCTCCTGAATTAAAAAGAGAGGTGTTTCACAAAAGAGTTCACTCACTTCTTCTCATCTTCTTCCATTCTGCTTAAGCACACTCCATTCCCAGACACCAGCCTGCCGGGTGTCAGCAGAGCAGCTGCCTGGACTGCCTGGGTCTCATCCATGTTGTTGTCACTCTGTAAAAGGTTAGGATGGCTCCTGTGGAGCCAAGCTCACTTCCCCCTTAGCTGACTCCAACAGGCAGAGGTACTATTGGTCATTTTGGGTTTTCGGCAAGTGGTGCCGACCACTCCCCAATAACCAACCAGGTGTATCTGTCCCTCTCGCCCCCCATGCCCTCCCTGTGGACTCATTTTCTGCATTCATACTGTCCTTGGAATTCATTTCAGGACTCACCAAGAGGAGCCAAGTGACGCACTTGTTTCAGGTGGAATTTTAAATGGGGAACAAGGGACAATGGTATCTGCCCATAGTCTCAGCTACTGAGAAGGCCAATGACAAGAGGATGGATTGAGCCCAGAAGTTCTGGTCATCCTGAGTAAGGAACATAGTGCTACTCCTTCACAAATAAATGACTAATTAAATATTTTTAAAATTGAGATAGTACATCATTATGTAATCCTGGCTGGCCAAGATCTTGCTATGTAGATCAGACTGGCCTTAAACTCACAGAGATTCACCTGCCTCTGTCCTTCTAGTGCAGGGATTAAAGGCATGTGCCCCTACATCTGGATAAATACATATTTTAAAGGAAAAAAAAAATCTTTCAGAACTGTTGCTTACAGAATATACCATGTCAAGTACCAGAAAATGAATAGCTCTATTTACTAATTTTTAAAGAACAGAGTATATTTTAAATAAATGCTATTAAAAATCAGTGCAAATAATAATTCCTTTAAAAAGGAGGCAATGAACTTGAAGAAGAGCAGGGAGAGGGAGTATATGGGAGGATTTGGTGGGAGAAAAGGAGGCAAGGGAGAAATGTTATAATTAAATTATAATCTCAATAATTATAAAAAATAAATAAATATAAAAACAAACTAGAAGCAAAATACCAAAAATGTAAAGATATGATTATTCAGTTTGTTTGTTTTTCTAATCTTAGGTTGTAATATGGTTCCTGTAGCTTTTTCACTAGCTTCTCGATGCAAAACTTCACTCACCCAGTGTGTGCTCGACACCTGACCCACCAAAGCTGTGGGTGCCCACTTTGTGTGGCCTTAAATTTCTTCTTCCATGTTTCACTTCTCTCATTAAAAGGCACAATGAAAATAGCAACTGTGGTTAAGGCATCTAAAGATAAGACTGGTGAAGGAACACCTGCACAACAGGCTGGTGGCTACAGAAGACAGGGACTCCCGGGCGGTGGTGGCGCACGCCTTTAATCCCAGCACTTGGGAGGCAGAGGCAGGCGGATCTTTGCGAGTTCGAGGCCAGCCTGGTCTACAAAGTGAGTCCAGGACAGCCAGGGCTACACAGAGAAACCCTGTCTCGAAAAACCAAAAAAAAAAAAAAAGAAGAAGACAGGGACTGTGGTCCAGACAGAGTTTCAGATTACGAAGAGGGAAGAATGCATAACGGTAAATGTTTTAAAATGTTCCTTTTCGCATACCCATAATAATCATCTTAAGTAACTGAACTCATGGTGCTTACTTCTCATCCTCGTGTAGAACTTTTTTTTTTGGTCATAAATAGATTCACATCCTAGATATAAAATTTAACATATCATACATAAACCCTTTCCAGGTTTTCCTTATCACTCAATTATAGATTTCTTTCTTGTGGCTTAGATGAAAAGGATTGTCTGTTTGTGGGCGTTCACATTCTCTGATTTAATAACCATTTTTACAGTCCTTCTTTGTGGACCTAAGACTTCAAAATAAAATCTATGAAAGTACTCAGTGATGAGTTCAGGGTCTCGGGATTTCTTTTGTGTTCATGTATTAATCAGCCTTAACTATTTAATTCATTTCTTTGGGCATCATGATATCATCCTATGCAGTCTATTTTCTAATCTGGTTAAAACAGGTTTGGTTATCAAGACTGTAAATATATGTAATAGTATATTTAAACCAAAGTCTCAGTGTTTAAAGAGAGAAAAAAACAAAGCCTGGAATAACTCTGTATTGTTTTCAACTGTGTGTGTACGATTAGACTGCTTTGTTTTGTAATATGCTCTATTTTTTACCACTATCTAGTCTTGCTGAAAGATAAATATAAGCAGACTCAAATGATTTAAGTACTCCCTACATAAGAGGAGAAATTCTTGCCCTTTAAATTAGCATAAATTATGCCTCATATTCACTGTGAAGTTAAAACCTCCATTAAGTACAACAGCCTTTGTCCCACCATAAGAGTGAACAGAAATGGAGAGAAAAAAGTATAAACATGAAATGTTGTTACATACCATAGAAGTGGTTGCAGCCTAGGAGTGTCTTGCACATCTTCGGACTCTAACACATATAAGCTGTAACATGCCTATCTTGAAGGGAGAACACATTCAATGATAAGAAAGATACCATGTGTTTTTATTCAGAAATTTTCTTTTGAAAACTTAAGCACAGCTATAGATTTTATTGCTGACAGTGGGCAGAAAAGAACTAAAATGCCTTAGTTACTTGCTAGAAAGGAAGGTCAAGGTAAATGGAAAAAAATCTAGAGAGAAAAACAACAAAAGATAAAGATATCCTTTTGTTCTCTCTCTCTCTCTCTCTTTCTCTTTCTCTTTCTCTCTCATACTAGGGACAGAATCCAGAGTTCATATAAGGACCACAGATCTACCTGTCTTCCCCTCTCCAACTCTGTTATTACAAGCATTCACCACTACATCAGGCTTGTTAATGTGGGGTTTGGGTATCGAACTCAGAGCCTTTTATGCTTCCAAGGCAAGCACTTTATAGACTGAGCTATCATGTTCCCAGCACTGGGCAAAGCCTAATAATGTGAAGTTAATGCTTTAGGGTCCAAAGGCTTAGCTCTATTACTTATCATCCAGAAAGATAACATGATCTATCATTTTTCTCATCTCTAATACAGTATGAATATGTGGGTTGTAATAATTCTCATTCTTCATAGAAAACAGATATAATAAAGATAAAATGAGATATGGAGAAGCAAGAGTAATTTGTAATGTCTCATTATCATCTGTATTCCTTCCTTCCCAGGAAAAATACAGGTTGCTTAAGAGGTACCCAGGGAAGTGCCTCGGTATTTTCAGAACATAATTCAACATTAAATGTGGCCTTGGACGACTGTAACTATGTGGGTTTGCTTTCAGTCTCAGCATACAAATGTTGGTTGTGTACTGCACAACTTCAAGGTTCAGCATTCAAGGACAGGATTAATAGGTACAGAATTTAGATCTTATTTAGTAATAAACACATAATAATTAATAATAATAATAATAATGAATATACAGCATATATTTGCTAATACATAGTAAAATTGTAATTGGTTAAGCATTAACCAATTGGTGAATTAGAAAGATAATCATCCAACCACAGGAGCTGCTTATTTTCAAAGGAATACATTGCATAAATAAAAGATATTTCCATATTAACACATTGAGAAACCATTAGTTATACAATTCCTAAAAAGAAAAACTGTAGGAATTTGAGCCCCACCCCCACCCCTGATCGCTTATTCTGAAATATGTGCATTTATGCTGCAAAGAAACTATTGAAAATATCTTTAGTTCTACCTTCAAGTCTAAGTTGCATCACAGCACAAATGTCTCATAAATACAAGCTCTGGACACAAGCTCTAAGAGAAGAGGTCTTTGTATGAATCACTGTGCAGAGTAGTGCCACTCCCGATAAGAGAAACAATGACCTGGAAAGGGGAGAGCCTGACACCACAGGGTGAGTGGCTCAGTGGCAGGAAACTCTAGTCCTAGCATGTGGATATTTCCCAGACGCTTCCTCTCCTAGAGTATATGCACTTCCAATCAGTTGACAGTTCAAAGGGACTTTTTCTTTAATTTGGAAGTTAACCCTACTGTCCTCTGAAAGAATAAGTAAATGAAAATACCAATCTAAAGACAAGGTAGGAGACCAGCTGTATCAGATACTAAAACATCCTACAAAAGAGTATTAATTAAAACCTGGTGGCAGCAGAAAGCACATTGAGGTCACAAACCTCTCAATGGAGCATAATAGTCTGGGAATGGATTCTAGCAGATATAAGACACATGTTGAAACTAAAATCACAGACTGGGGCCATAGCTTCATGGGGGTGTGTTTGCTTAATGTGTGCAAAACCAAATTTGGGATCTAGGTCAATGGATAAGATCGTGTGCTGCACAAGTGGGTATAGCAGAGTTCAGATTCCCAGGATCCACATAAAAAGCCAGGATGGCCACACACTCTATAACCCCAGCTCTATGGAAGGCAGAAACAAGAGGATCACTGGGGCTTGCCAGCTACAAGGCTTAGCTCCAGGTTCAGTGTCCTGTCTCAAGGGAGTAAGATGGAGAATCATAGATTACGACATCTGACATTATCCTCTGGCCTCCATGTACACACACACACACACACACACACACACACACACACACACACACCTCAATCTCTTTCCTCTCACACACATTTTTGTACCTGAGTTCTATTCCCAGCACCCACATCAGGTGGCTCATAACCTCCTGTTACTCCCAGTTACAGGAGATCTGACTCCTTCTGTCCTGAATAGTCACTTGTACACATAAATACACTCAGAGTCACACACACATATATATCTCTTCTTAAGTCTTTGGTGGGGTTGAAGACACAATAGATATAAATTTTTAATTAAGTCTAGTTGTTTAGTGTCTAGGAGATGTTTTCAGACTGATAAATACAGGATATGATAGAAAATATTTAGGTTCAGAACTTTAGACTCACCAAGATAGGATAGATGAATTTTTTTTCTTCAAGATTGCCTGATAAAAATAGGCTAAACATAATGTATGTATCTTTTATATATAGTTTTTTTGATTGTTTCATATTTGTTTTTACTGTTTTTTACTATATGAATTGAAAAAAATAGCTTTTTTATTAGACAAACAGAGGGAACTGATGGGGTGATGTTATATATTCTAAATGTTAATTACTCTGCTCCCAGAGGCATGCTTGCTCTACCAGCCATAGTACACCAAGTGAAGCAGTGTTGGCTTGCTTGTTAACCATCATCTCTGATTGGCTGAATAAATGTTGAGGCCTGTGATTGGGCAAAGACAGAGGTAGGTGGGACAAAGGTGCATCGGTTTTTGGAGCAGAGAAGAGTAGAAGAAGACAGGCAGGAAGAAAGGGGAGACACTTGATAGGTGAGGCCTGGAACATTGCCATAGTGTGGAGAATAACATCCCAAGGGGACATATGTATATATTGAGATCTTATTTGGGAAATAGCATTAAAAACTAGCATAAGATGAGCTAAGATTGCACAATCCACGCTAACACTTGTTAAAATCCATGAGTTGTCCGTGTGATTATTTATAATGTTTTGTTAAGGATTAACACTGCTGACCAATTAACTATAATATAAATACTGGTAAATAATTTAATTAATTATTTCAACATACATATAAATAAATAAATAATAAACCTTTTAAAAATGTGTAGACAGCCTAGATTCAATCTCTTCCCACATATAGTCATGTCATAAATCACTGGAAAGGAATCATACATATAATATACAAAAAATATTATATCTAATAGATGTAGGTGATATTTTCTTTCCAATTGACTTGTGACGTATTCATATGTATACGTATATATACAAACAGTGGCACACAGACATATATTACAGACATTAAATCTGCTGGTGTCTTGATCTTAGGCTTCTCAGTCTCCAGAACAATGAGAAATAAATTTCTTCTATTTATTAAGTACCCACCTTATGGAATTTTGCTACAGCAATGGACTAAGATATTTCACAAGTCTCAAAAACCCTAAGATAACCATGTTTCTTCAATTTCCTTTTCTTCCTGGGACTGTAAGTTTTGGGTTCTCTTCTGACCCTGCTATACACAGAGACTTCTCAAGGGCCCACAGTCACCTTTACTGGGTTGTTTTTTGTTCGTTTGTTTGAGTTTTACACATTCTTCAATTATCTCATCTCTGCTGGATAGTTGACTTTATTTACTCCTTAAAACATTTTTATATTAATTTTTTTATTTGTGTGTGCACGTGCACACACATATAAATATCCACATATGCAAGAAGGCATCTGGAACCCCAGAACTAGACTTACAGGAGATTGTGAGCTGCCTTATATGGATGCTAGGAACTCAATTATTATTATTTGGAAGAGTAGCAAGTTCTTCTAACAGCTAGGTCATCTCTCCAGCCACTAAATTGAAAGCAGTGGATCCCGGATATAAACAGAACATATTACCTGTCTTGGAATTTAAAGTTCACTGAGAGAAACAAGCAAAATTAAGTGAACAAAATAAACATCATTCAGATAAGTCATAATAAGGAGGAAAGTAGGATTTCTTTTTGCAGTGGTGAAAGAAGACCCTCCCGCCCACACACACACACACCCACACACACTGTATAAGTTTTTTGTTGTTGTTGTTTTTTATGTCTTTTGAGACAGGGTTTCTCAGTGTAGCCCTGGCTGTCCTGGACTCACTTTGTAGACCAGGCTGGCCTTGAACTCACAGAGATCTGCCTGCCTCTGCCTCCCAAGTACTGAGATTAAAGGCGTGCACAGCCACCATCCAGCCCTACTGTATAAATTGAGCTCTGAAGAATAAAGATAACTGCATGGGAACAGGAAAACTCACATCTAGTTTGATGCCTTATAAACCTGGGATGTTACAAGCAAAGGTTCTATGGTATGAAGAAAGATGTATATTGGTTAAAAGATACTAGATCAAAGCTGGCAAAATAGCTCCTTGGGTTATGACACTTGCCACCAAGCCTGACAACCTGAGTTTGATCCCCAGGACCCACACAGTAGAAGGAGAGAATAAACTCCTGCAAGTTGTTCTCTAACTTCCATGGTAGTATTCCAAATAACAAATGAACAAAATTTCAAAATAATGAAGAGGACTCTTTGGATCCTTTCACATACACATATTAATCAGTTTGAGAACTATCACAAAATAGGTGGAGGTAGATTTCGAGTGATATTACTTTCAGTCTATAACTCAGGTCGAGGAACTTTACAGCGTGATAATGGATAATAAATCTTCATATCCACAAATGTGGGCTAGCTCCCTGTTTAATCATATCTTTTTGTCCCTCATTTTTGTTGTGGATTGCTTGATAAATGTCCCCAAGAGGCTCAGGCATTTGAACACCTGCTCCCACATTGAGTAGCTCCAGCCTTGCTGGAGGAAGTGCATCACTTGGGGTGGGCTTTGAGAGTTTAAAATGTCATACCACTTCCAGTTCACCCTCTGCTTGCTGTGGAGGACGTAGTCTTTTGGTGTTCTGCTCTGGTTACCATGTAGTTTGACCTATGCCTGTCCACCATGATGGGCTCTGATCAGTCTGGAACCAAAAACCAAAATAAACTCTTCTTTCTAAGAGTCATTTTTGGTCACACTACTTTACCACAGCAGCAGACAGATAGTTAATACAGCCTTCTAAGTTGAAACAGGCCCTGCTGTGTGGCCCTGGGTAGTGTCACAGCCCTGTAAGAGGGATTCTTTCAATCCAGCACCTGTTACCTGGGGCTGTGGGAGTGAAGAACTCTGCCTCACTCAGGTCTTTGATTTCTTTCATCAGATTTTTGTAGGTTTTTTCATCTACATCTAGAACACGTCTATTAGGTTTATAACCAAAGGATTTTTTTTGGGGGGGGGCAGGGTTTTTGGAGGTAGTTTGTTTGTTTATTATGGTGGTTTTGTTGTTGTTGTTTTCCTGTTCTGGTACTAATATAAATTTTATTGTGTTTTAAGTTTCAAATTTATTGCATATATATAAGAAAGCAATTGACCTTTGTATGTTAGCTTTGTATTGCTATAATCATTAATAAAGCTTTTAAAATGATTTTGGGAATATTTTTCCATAGAGTCATTTAATTTAGTTTTCTTTTTTTTTGGACTCATTAATGTATGACACTATTGTTGTTATTGTTACTGTATATGTGGGTGCACATTATAATTAATTATTGTTATTATGTGTATATGTGTGTGCACATGCCATAGTAAGCATGTGTGGATGAATACACAACTTTACAGAGTCAGTTCTCTCCTTCCACCTGCACATGAGTTCTGGGAACTGCATTTGGGTCATCGGTCTTGGGCAGAAACACTTCCACCCACAGATCTGTCTCATCAGCCCATAGTGTATGACGTAAGCACTCTGATCAGTCCCAATCTCTTGCAGCTACTTATTTTGAAAGTCAGTATTTGAGCTGTCCCATCTTGCACCAATAGGACCTCTTTAAGTTGTCTTCTGAGTCTTTCTGACATGACTTCTGTGGTGAGAGTTTTTGTTTCTTAAAAAAAAAAAAGAAAGAAAGAAGACAGTTATGTCATGAGAATGTTCTTGTTATAATCTTTGGTGTAGGTGATGGGGCTGCTTCAGTTTGTCCACAGCTGTTTACTATAATTGTCTCATGCTGTAGCAGAGGTGTGGTTTAGCCAGCTGCAGAAAAGTTAATTCTGAGGACTCTAGAGAGGGTTATAAATGCCAGAGCCCAGAGAGGGACAGGCTCATTCTGAAGAAGGAAGAGGCTGCTGCTGCTGCTGCTGCTGCTGCTGCTGCTGCTGCTGCTGCTGC
>CAJQZJ010032773.1:5440933-5479877 GCA_907164525.1 Lophiomys imhausi
TCTTCTTCTTCTTCTTCTTCTTCTTCTTCTTCTTCTTCTTCTTCTTCTTCTTCTTCTTCTATTAGATCTAGAATGTTTTACTTGTTTTTGAGATAGAATTTTACCATGGCCCAGGGTAACCTTGAACTTGGTGTCCTCTTGCCTCAACCTCCAGAATTCTGAGATTACAGATATCCACCAACATGCTTAGCTCAGGTTTGAATTTATATCTACTTTGAGATTTCTTAATCTATGAATTCAAAAGTTGGACAGAAGTCTGGTACAAGATTTCAGGAATTAGAGAAAAAAAAAACAGTAAGAATCAGAGCCAACAGCATCCCAGATCAATGCCATCCAGGTTGGTACAGGTTAGGGGCATGTGAGAGAAAGTGACAGAGAATGAGATTCCAGCAATAGGGAAGTCAGAGATATTCAACCAACCTAGAAGAAATGTGAAAGCGTGGCCTCTGGCCAGGTAAACTTGCCTGAGAACTCAGACTCCTGACAAAGCAAACTTGGGGGGGCCAGCATGGGGGTAAAATGTGTCCACAGAACCAAGGGATACCTTAAAAACAGCCTAGGGGACCAGAGGACAGCAGAGAGATCTGGTCCCATTCACAGAGGGAAGCATTTAACATGTGTTTCTAATGTGTTATGTTGCCAGAAAACTGTCCTGTCTTCACTCTATTGTAATGTCCCATATTGCTTTATTTAAAATTGTGTAATTCACAGAGGCCCAGTCAGAACGAGGTTCTTGTTTCTAAGTCAGAAGTCTCATCTTTCTGTTTTGTTTTTAAATGTAAGGACAGAAGGATGCATTAGCCTGGTCGTGTGGTCTTGTCCACAGCAAGTAAGAACTCGGCAGATGCCAGTGTCTGGGCCTGCTACCCAGGCAGGTGTGATGTTTCCTGGGGGGTTCCACAGATCTCTAAAAGAGTTCCTCCACACATCTAAAGGAGAGGAGAAACATTCTCCCTATGCCTCCTATTGTTTCAGACCTAATTTAAGAGTCACAAAAGGAATGACCATTGGTTTCCGAGTTTTCAGTTTCTGAATGCCAGCAGTGAATAAACAGTTAGGAAATTGTGTTGATGCTTATGGAACAAACGAGGTATTCACTGGTAATGGAGGGACTTATTCCTGTTCTGGGAATACTCATCCAGTGCCTTGGAGAGATGGCTGGCCACTTGTTTAAAGAATTCAAAGATGAGCCAAAGCTGCTAGCTGTGTTAGGGAAATAATTGTGGGCAAACATCATGAAGGGGTGGGTGGGGGCAGGTGGATGAGGACCAGCTGCCTGCTAGGAAACACTTAATTCAAAATAAGATAGCTGCCCACTGTACTGGAAAACAAATATTTTTGCAAAATTCCTCTTCCTATCTCCTTAACCTAGTTGTTTTCAGATTTAGAAACTAGGATTAAAAAAAAATACAAGGCTCATAGAGCCTACAGCTTGATCCCTTTGCAAAACCTGGGGAAGCGGTTGGCATGTGTTTTCAATAGATTCAGATTTTTTCCAAAAGACTTTTTCCCCTTCTTTCTATAATGATTAGCTCCATGTTGCTTTATTAAAACTGTACAATTTGCAAAAAGATTAAGACTCATTCTAATGTATGGGCCAAGTTTCTCCTGTGATGGGGGGGGGGGTCTGAATGTGCTTCTGTCTTTGTTGGTGACCCACTCCCTCTGTGAACTTAATTCTTAAAAAAATATTAAGTGATGGGGTTGCTTTTGTGTTCTTGGCTTCAGATTACATGGTCAGGCACACTCTGAAGTTTTGTCCTTCGTGCCTTATGTGCACTCAGTAGTGATGAGCCAAAGTGGCCTTACATTCAGAGGCCTTCTTGAATTCAAAATCTAGGGGGAAAGGCTCTAGGGTTGTCAAGCATTAAGGAAATGTGATGCCCCAATGGAACTGTATCAGATGAAATCTCCAGGGCAAACTATAAAATGCTCTTCTTACCATGATCTTCAGAAGTTGTGGGGGATTTTTTTTTAAAGAGGAATATTTTAAAAGAGGCTATGATTAACAACTTTAACAAAAATTTCAATTATTCTAAGTTGTGCAAAATAACCTGAATCCAGCAAAATGAGCATACTGGGTTAAAAGTTAACTAGACAGAGCTATAATTTCTTAACGCAGCAAACTCCAACTTGTGTGTAGTAAGATTATTTTTTTTAACTAGGTTGCTGACCTAGTTTCAGACATGGACTCATAAGCTCTAAGTCCCTAGAA
This sequence comes from Lophiomys imhausi, assembly GCA_907164525.1. Taxonomy (NCBI): domain Eukaryota; kingdom Metazoa; phylum Chordata; class Mammalia; order Rodentia; family Muridae; genus Lophiomys; species Lophiomys imhausi. Next base: position 5,443,149 of record CAJQZJ010032773.1, read on the forward strand.
GAGTAAGAAGAAAAGCTACTTACTTATATTCAGCGGTTTACTACACTAATTTATGGTCCTTCAAGTCTGGGCAGGGGATGGGCTGTTCTTGTTTTATTGAAGAACCTTTTTGTCCTTTGTTGGGGACGTTTCCAGCTGTTTAACAATCGACTCTAATAGAATGTTATGAATAAAACTAATGAAAACATGAAGAAATGAACTCTAGAGAGCAAACATACAGTAGCTTATTGTTCCCTCTCTCGAGAATAGAAATACCTTCTCTAATAAGGTACAATGGTGCAAACAGGAACTAACACTCAGGTTTCAATGCACAAGGCATTCGGGGTTAGGAGGAGGCCAATGCTGCTGGCCTTAACAGGGCCAGCCTGACAAAATCAAGAGACAGGACAAAGAGAAAGGTAAATGTGTTTCCACTTTGGGATGTGTTCATGCGATTATTAAAATTGTTTCAAGAGGGAAGCAAATGACCCGAGCTAGCTCTCTGTCCCCTGACCCATCTCCATGTGTTCTCACCATGTGTTATATGTAACAGGTCATGTTCTTTTTGTCACAAAGGTCAACCCTATGTGGCTTATTCTCTTGAATCTTGGGGAGTATAAGAAAAATTAGAAAGTGGAAAGTTGCTACAACACAAAAACCTAGAGGTTTTGTTTGTTGTGCTAGGATTGAACCCAGGCCCCTGTGCATGCTAAGCCACACACACACACACACACACACACACACACACACACACAGCCTACATTGATGGTTTTAATTACAAAATTATTTAATACAGCAGACTTTTAATGGGATTGTGAACTCCAGGACCAGTAGTTTCAAATTTGCCTGGTTCTCAGTGACGCCCATCTACAAAATGAGGGGTTCACAGGATCAGTGTATATATCCATGGGGGTCACCCACCTATGCCATTGGCAGTACACAAAATGGTTTTAGGTGGCATGTGGACAGTGGCTTTAATTAATTAATTAATTTATTCACTGATTTTTTTTTTTAAGACAGGGTCTCACGTAACTTAGGATGGACTCAAACTTGTTCTATAAGGAGGATGACCTTGAAATTTTGATCCTCCTACTTTGATCCTGCCTTCCAAGTGCTGGGGTTACAGGCATGTGCCACCATTCCTGGTCTATGTGGTGCTGGGAATCAAACACAGGCTTCACGCATGCGAGGCAATCATTTTACCCACTGAGCCCCGTCCCCAGCCCCATTTAAGAATTTATTTTCCTAGCTTATTAAAACTGTGATGTTTCTGAGTATTACTATAAATTTGATTGATTGTTTTTTTAAAGAATAATCAACACAGAGGAAAATATCAAGAAAATGATAAACATATATAAACTGAGCGACACTTTGATGAGAAACAATTAGAAAACAGACTAGGGCTGGTGGAGTGGCATAGGGGTAGTACGCTTTGCTTAGCATTCACGAAGTCCTGGGTTCAATTCCCAACACTGCAAAAAGCAAAAGCTAAAATCTCAGATTAGACTAGATAATCCCCAAGTCCAAAACACTTCTAATACTGTAAGCCTTTCTTCCAAAACCTCTTTACTTCAGCCTCCACAGTTGATGGAAAGGAAGAGAATGTGCTGGGAGAATTCTCACACCGGTAACCACCCAGGAATGAAAACTAGCTATTGTAACACTTCCTTGATGTTGATAGGATTCTTACTGTCCTCTAAGTAACTAACTTCTTTCACTACTTTCTTAAAAACTTAAAAAAACAGTCATCTTGAATTATAAATTCCACACCTATGCTCCAAGTGTTTGTGTACTAGGAACTGGCTACCACTGTTTCTAAAGGAGCTGTAGATTCTATTTTGGTTTCCTTGGAGTTGCTGTGGGAATGACAATAATACACACATTGATTTCATTAACTGAATGTCCATCCAGCCTTGTAGTTTATGAACTTTATCTTATGTAATTCTCACAACAATCTACCCTCCCCCTCAAAAAACAAAACCCAAAAATCCATAACTTTCCCTATTTTCAGATTTAGAAACTAGCAGTTGCTAGCTAGCCCAAGACTCACAGCTGGTCTGTGATGAGCATTTAAAAATACTACCTACATCTGCCTGATTTCTTTCTTTTTTAAAAAATAATTTATTTAATTTTATTATATGTACATTTTTGTTTTGAATGCATGTATGTCTGTGTGAGGATGTTGGATTCCCAGGTCCTCTGGAGGAGCAGCCAGTGTTCTTAACCCCTGAGCCATCTCTCTAGCCCCCACCTGCCTGATTTCTAAGCGTTCATTTTTTTTTCCTATGTGAACTCTAATGTAAGATATTTTTTAAAGAAACACCCCTTTCTCTCTCCACAGGAATTGAAGAAGCCTTTAGGCTAGAGGTGGGGAAAATGATTTTGGCTGGACATGGAGGCACGCGCCTTCAATCTCTGCACTTAGGAGGCTGAAGCAGGAAGATCACAAATTCCAAGCAGCCTGAGTAACAGAGTAAGAGCTTGTCTCATTAATGTAGAACATAAAGGTGGAGCCTCTGGAAGCTCAGACTTTTAAAGGGAGGTCAGACTCTCAGGCTGAAGTGGTAACTACAGGGTGGGTCATTTCAAGGAAATAAGAAGTTGCCCTGGAGTTCTGCCATCTGCCTTAAGAGTCTGATGGCGCATTCTGAGTTCCCAGGGGTGAGGCCCTGCCCTGCAGATAAGCATTGTAGCCCAGGAGCAGAGTGGGCTCCTTAACTGCCTAGGCAGCCTTTTCCTTCCGTGTAGCTTATCTGTCTCCCCCGGGAGTGTCTTCTGTCACTGATGGAAGTGACGACATCCCCCAGCTTTTCACTTTCAGTGGGTATGACAGCACCCTCCTTCATTTTTCCTCCCTAGATTAGTCACCATTCATTGTGACAAAATGTCTGAGGTAATCAACATTTCTTGTTGTTTTAATTGTTTTGGGTTTTTTTTTGTTTTTGTTTTTGTTTTTTTGAGACAGAGTCTCACTCTGTAGGTCAGGCTATCCTGGAACTAACTCACTCTGTAGAACACTCTGGCCTCAAACTCACACAGCTCTGCCTGCCTCTGCCTCCCAAGTGCTGGGATAAAGGTGTGCGCCATTTTGCCTAATAAGGTAATTGTCTTTTAAAGAGAAAAGTTTCCTTGGCTCTCAGTTTTAAAAGTTTCAGTTGGTGGTCACATGACTATTGCTTTGGGTCTTTGATGGCACAGGACATCAGAATGAGGCTTTTGGCTGAGAAGGCTGCTCACCTCCTGTGACCAGAAAGCTGAGAAAAGAAGAGGGACTTAGCTTGCTCAAGCAAGTCCCCGCTCCCAGCACCACCATAGAGAGGCCTCTGGGAGACATTTTGGATTCAAGGAATCTCAAAAGTCAAAGGAAGATCAGGCACAAGCCCCCTGGTCCTTGACAATTCTGTCACTTAACAAGGGATGATCCAGTCAGAAATTCCATCTGCAAGCATAATCACCAATCCTCTATTTGCCAAAAACTAGAAAAGCAGAGGTTCTGTTGGTGTTTGCTCAGGACAGGGACTCATTCTCTAGCCCTGGCTGTCCTAGAGCTCACTAAGTAAATCAGTGTAGCCTTGAACTACAGAGAGCCGCCTGCTTCTGCTTTCTGAGTGCCAGATTAAAGCTGAGCGCCACTGGCCGGCAAAGAAAGTTGCTCCTTCTTCTTCTTTTTTCTTTCTTTCTTCTTCTCTCCACCTTATGTCTTAATCTCTTTTCTTTACTTTTAGTCTAGCACTCTTGCTATATACCTTAGGCATGTCTGGAATTCATGATCCTCCCACGGTAACTTGCTGAATGCTGGATGACAGCCCTACTCCTTTGATTCATAAATTAGTGATGGGGCACAGAGTAGTGCACACCTTTAACCCCAGCAGTCTGGAGGCAGAGGCAGACAGATCACTGTGAGTTCCAGGATAGCCCGGGCTACATGATGGCACCCTGTTAAAAAAAAAAAAAAAAAGTGGAATGTGGGGTGAGGAGAGGAAAAAATGAAATAAGAACAAAAGAACCCCCCAAACCCCAAACTTAACAGAGGTAAAACAAACAAACAAAACTACTGGCAAGTTGTTTCAAAAATATGTCAAAACTAAGATGAAAGAAACATCTTACCAAGAGGGGAAATAAAAATGAAAAATGTTTCTGGTGTTTGTAAAGCAGCCTTACTCAGACGCTCACGTGTGAGGGAAGTCAACGGTGAGGAGACATGATGGTTTCAGCTGCAGACAGCTAACAGCTACTAAGCCCCATTGCTGAAAGCCAAAGAGTCCAGCAAAGAAAATACGGATGTAACACTTGGCTTAACCCATCAACCATTTGTCTCTGTTACCAGCTTCATCTCACGGTTAGGTGAAATCCTTAGGACGGCAGCCCAGGAGATGCTGCGAAGGCCCTACGTAAGACCTGTACTCCAGACGGCAACTCCTATAGGTCAAAGTGGACAAACACCAGCCATCCCAACCTACTCACTTCTTCACATGAGTAGGGATGAATAACTCTGTCCTGTATGACCTACCTTCTCCATCTTAACCCTACTTCTTGATGGTTCCACCGTGGCCATCACAGGCTTGGGAGCAAACTTTCAGCAAATGGGTTCTCGGGATCCAAACGGAAGTACCATCTTCAACTTATTTTAACCCCTGAACTTTAGCCTGGCATGTGCTCTGCTCTTTGGCCCAGTCTTTTGATAACATGTTGAGGAGAGGGGTTTAATGTCAGAAGACCCAAGTTGACAGGGAGAATGCAAGCTCTTCCTGGGGGAATTTCCACAAGTTCTGGCCAAAGAGGGCCTTGTAGTATATGCACCCACACTAAAGCAGACCACTTGACCCCTTCTGTGGCAACACACATAGACACTTTCTACTGTGTGTTTGTTTTTCTTTCTACCTCACTAATAAGTACTGGTAGATACTCCGCACACATTTTATGACCCACAAATGAGTGTGGTGTAAAGTTTGAAAGTAACCACTCTCAGGGGAGGGTACAGGAGAGAGCCTTCTGGATAAATTTTTAAAATACAAATGGAAGTTTATTAAAGTGGCCCTCTGAAGAAGAATGTGCCTGTGTTCCTGGATGTGCGATGGCCTTGTCCCTTGGGCCTGCTCCAATCTTTTGTTCTAACACACTAGCCTTGCCTGACAGTGGCTCAGCTTTTCCACAGTGTGGGCTCTATTTCACTCACTTCAGGGCTCCAACTTCCCCTGCTGCAAGCAGGACAGCTGTCTTTGGCCTTTGTCCTTGCTGTCCTCAGGCTCTGTTCCTCCTCCATTCCACCCCACCCTCCCTGGCCAGAGATTCTGGTTCCTGTAAATTGTGTGTATGGTCATGGTATGAAATTGTGACTTCAGAGACTCATTAGTTTGCCATTTTAATGATTCTAAGTTTTCATAAGTCCTTGAAAACCCAAGATCAAGTGAATCTAAGCCCCGGTGCCCTAACTATCCATTATGACAAAGATAAAGATGGAGAAATGACACAGTTACACTTCCCAAGTGTAACATTTTTCGGTGTCTGTCTTATTCCTCAAGATGTATTTAGGTCAGAGTTTTCTTTCTCCACTCACAGCTTCTAGTACAACTGGTGGCTATCTGATTACCACAGTCTCCTCCACTAACCCAAGTTCAAGGAGAGCTCAGTCCTCTTCACCTAGTGACTCTCTGTAAATATTTCCTGAATGAATAAAGGTAAGTGATTTTTTTTTGCTTTGTTTTTGTCTTACAAAAATACCTTGCTGATTTTTTATATTAAGGCTTGTTTCTTTGTCTTTGTGAGATTCTTAGAAGAATAGAGAGACGAAGCATTTTTATGTTTTGAGTGTTGGGCTTCAGACCCGGGACCTGACCTTCAGGTTCTCCCAGTATACTTTACCTGTAGCATACCTACCTGTTACAGGGCATGCTGGCACATCCTTCTCTCTATGGTAACTCCCCTCCCCCAGAAGCCCTTTCCTATATAATCTATACATTTTTGGCTCTCTCTCACTCTCTTTCTCTGCACCTTTCTCTCTGCCTGTGTAGGCTTTTCCTCTCTTCCTCTTTCTCCTCCCTCCTCACAAGAGCTGCACCCAATAAACCTGCCTTTATATATTGTAATTTGGTCTGGATTGGATCATTTTGCCAGTGAATGCAAATGCACCTCTAACAGAGTAAATTCATCCAGGATCTCATTTAACCAAGGCTGATCCTTGAACTTGCTGTGTGGCAGAGAATGAACTTATATTCTTGCTCCTTCTGTTTGTACCTCCCAAATGCTGGGGTTACATGCATGCCTTGCTATGTGCATCTTAAGGAACACTTCTAAAGTTTGGATGAGTCAATCTTCCTGCCTCAGTCTCCCAAGCATGGGGATGACTGGCATGTGCCACCAGGCCTGGATGTGAACTCTCTTTAACAGTTCTTTAACATCTCTATAATGTTTTTTTTCCCACCAAGGCTTTCAACGTTCCTTCATGCTTCACACGCTACAACACTAAAATCTTGTTCTCCTTGTCTTTGTAAAATTCTCAGGATAGAGAGAAGTATTTTTATGCTTGTAGAGCCTTACAGGTATTAATTATGGCTGGCATTCCCCACAGGGCCTCAGCATCTGGTGTCACGACAGTTGCCATTGCTCCACACTTCACAGTAAGCCCAGGAAGTGGGAACTCTCATGATCCTCCACTTTATGGGAGAGGACCCTGAAGGTCTTTTAAGGCTGCCTTAAAAAAATGCATATGTGTGTTTTGTATGTCAGCATGTATGTCTGTGCCCTGCATGCATGCCTGGTGCCCACAGAGGCCAGAAGGGGCATCAGATCTTCTGGAACTTGAGTTAAAGATGGTTGTGAGTCACCATGTGGGCGTTGGGAATCAAGCCTCTCATCTTAATGCTCCCAGGCAATAAGCCATTCCCCACCCACCCCCTTAGGCTGTCATTTTTACTTTAAATTGCCCCCTGTCTTAGTCAGGATTCTATTGCTGTGAAGAGACACCATGACCACAACAACTCTTATAAGGGCAAACATTGAATTGGGGCCGGCTTACAGACTGAGAGGTCTAGTTCATGATCAGCATGGTGGGAAGCATGGCAGCACTCTGGCAGACATGGTGCTGGAGAAGGAGCTGAGAGTTCTACAACCTAATTGGCAGGCAGCAAGGAGAGAGAGAGAGAGAGAGAGAGAGAGAGAGAGAGAGAGAGAGAGAGAGAGAGATTGGGTCTGCCTTGAGCATCTGAAACCTCAAAGTCTACCCCCAATGACACACTTCCTTCAACAAGGCCATTCCCTAAGCATTCAAATATATGAGCCTATGGGGGCTAATCTTATTCAAACCACCACATCCTTTTTTTTTTTTTTTTTTTTGGTACTGGGTACTGAACTCAGGCCCTAGCAAGCTTTCTATCACTGAGATAATCATTAGCCTTTAAACTGCTCTTTGCGAAATGCTTGTCATCCAAATTTTAAAAGTGTTTCTTAAGAGGAACATAGCATTGCATGTATGCATAACAGGCATAACACTGCATGTCTGTTACCCCAGCATTTGAGAGGTAGAAACAGGAAGAACAGGGATTCAAGGTCATTCTCTGCCACACAACAAGTTCAAGGAACAGCTTTGGTTAAAGGAGACCCTCAAAACAAAACAAAACAAAAAAAATTTCTTCTTTCTAATCTTCTGAGAATCTTATACAAAGACAAGAACAAGGCCTAAAACAAAGTATTTTCAAAAAGTATAGACTCTCAAAACGGTCAGGACCCTTAATATTGTTTAGACTCATTTTTTTTTTTTTTGGTTTTTCGAGACAGGGTTTCTCTGAATATCTCTGGCTGTCCTGGACTCGCTTTGTAGACCAGGCTGGCCTCGAACTCACAAAGATCCGCCTGCCTCTGCCTCCCAAGTGCTGGGATTAAAGGCGAGCGCCACCACCGCCCGGCTAGACTCATTTTTGAACAATTCATTTTTTAGAAAGTTTGTTTTTTCCCCTGAGCATAGTGGTACATACCTTCATTCTCAGGATGTGGGGGTAAAGGCAGAAGGATCATGAGTTCAAGGTCAGCCTGGGCTACATATTGAGACCATATTTCAAAAACCAAAACCAAACAAGCAAATAAAAACCAAAACATAAGCAACAGTGACTGATCTTTTAAGTATCTACTACTGGCTAGCTTTAGATTATAACTTTGAAACTCAACGGATCATCAGGGTGGTTGAAGAGTAGCTAGCTTTAAAGTAGAACAAACAAAACAATGAAAAATTGTAAGAAATTGTAATTTGGCTATGGTAAAAGATAACAAGGGGACCTAAACAGCTTTTTGCACGAATTGCTATGTTTCACTTAAACACTTTGAGGGACTGGAGAGATGACTCAGCAGTTAAGAGCAATGGCTGCTCTTCCAAAGGACCTGGGTTCAAATCCCAGAACCGGAATGGCAGTTCACAGCTGTCTATAATTGCTGGGTGTGGTAGCTCATGCCTTTAATTCCAACACTTGGGAAGCAGAGGTAGATCTCTGTGAATTCAAGGCCAGCCTGGTCTACAAAACGAGTCCAGGACATTCAAGGATACACAAGAAACCCTGTCTCAAAAAAGCCTAAATAGAAAGAAAGAAAGAAAGACTTTGAAAACTCTTGAGTACTATGGCAAGCGGCCAAGGCCACCCTTGCCAACACTGATGTCAGTAAGGATGGCCTGCTGTTTCTTCCACTTCCCTTCCACCCCATCTCTTCTCGGTCTAACTTCACCTCTGACTCAGGGTCTAAATCAACATTCCATCTGCATGCTCACCAGACTGGTGTTCCATGGTTTACGATGAAATTATGTGCCAATAAACCCATTGTAACTTGAAAAGACCTTTAAGGCAAAAAGCATCAAGCACAGCTAACTGAATGAACGTCATAGTTCAGCAACACAGCACACTGTAAAGCCTCAGTTGTTTTTGCTGATGACCAAATCAGTGCAGCTCATAGCCTTTGTCTGGGATCATGACAGAGTATGGAAAAGACCAAAAGTCAAACCTCCTCCTATGATTTCTACTGTTGTCAAGCTGGAAGTCAGTGTATGGAAACATGTGACTAGGAAGCTGTCAGTAGCTAAGGATCATGGACTCAGCCGGTAATTTGGAGGCAACCACCTTCTTTAATCTTTCCATACCTAGCACAGTCGGGACTTGAACAGCTATCAGGGAGGGCAGGACAATTCTGCCTCCAAGAGAAACAAAGCCATGAAATCACAACTATATGTAAAAACCAAAGAGGGCAATGATAATGACAACATGTGGTTCTTCTCAGGTGAGCCCTACCTGATGAAGTAGTTAGGGATGGGGTATGCTAGATTAGAAGTTCCTGAGATTGATCATCTCAGAAGCCCAGGGAAGAGTGGACGAAGTACGAACACATTGAAGGAGTACCAGTTCTGGGGTTCCCATGCTAACTCACCATGTAGCCTGAAGTTATTCATGGTTTTTTCATCTCATGATTTCTCATCTATAAAAACATACACCTGTTGAACAGAAACTACAGACACTCAAGTTCCTTTCTTGCCAGGTCATGGAAAACAATTTTTCTTTCATTCATATGCTAATCAGCTTATTATCACCCTGAGAAAATACTTGAGATAAATGAATTATAAGGAGGAGAGGTTTATTTCGGCTGGTGATGTCAGAGGCTTTAGTTCATGGGCAGTTGGTCATTGTCTTTTTGACCTATGGTGAGGCAGAACATATTGTGGAGAAAAGCTGCTCACTTCATGGTGACCATGAAGGAGAAGGGAAGAGGAGGAGGTTCGGGGAGGGAGGAAAAGAGAAATTAAAAATGAATGACAGAGTAAGGAGCTGGGTCCCAATATTCCCTTCAAGGGCATATTCTCAATGTCCTAACTTCCTTTCACTAAGTCCACTTTCTAGGTACTCTACAGCCTGGTGACCAAGCCTTTAGAACATGGGTCTTTGGGGGGAGAGTACTTTTAAGAGCTGAATTATAATGATTCCTTTTAGAAACAAATAATAGGGTAGCACTATAACCACTACAACTTTTTAAAAGCGATGTATATATCCTAATTCTAACAAGATTCCCTCATTTTTGCTTGCTACCTCCTACACCAATGGTTCAAATATAGTTGTAGTTAGTTATAGTGAACATACATTCTGTACAGAAATATTTAACAGTAAATAAATCCACCCACTAGAACAAGAACGTTTTTTTCCTCCCTGATTATTGGAATGGATTATATATGTTGCCAAGTCCTTCCTGTTACAATTCCTGCTTGAGTGCTTTTATAGTCCTTTTTCTATGAATAAGGGATTTTATAGGAAATTAGACATTTTGCTTAACTGGGGCTCTCAGGAAGCTTTTTCACATAGACTTAACTTCATACATGACTGGACCCAAGTGTCTATCTTAGTCATTATTCTATTGCTGTGAAGAGACACCATGAGCTCTTATAAAGTAAAGCATTTAGTTGAGGCTGGCTCACAATTTCAGAGGTTTAGTCCATTCTCACATGGCAGGGAGATGGTGACTTGAAGGCAAACACGGCAGGGTAGCCTAGAGTTCTACATCCAGATCAGAAGGCACCAGGAAGAGAAAGATCCACTGGTCCTGGCTTGAGCTCCTGAAACCCCAAGCCCACCCCCAGTGACACATTTTCCCCAACAGTGCCACACCCACTCCAACAAGGTCACACCTCCAAATCTCTCTCAAGTAGTGCCACTTCCTAATAACCAAGCATTCAAATATTTGAGCCTATGGGGCCATTCCTATTTAAACCATCACAGTGTCTAAGCACTGTGACTTTTGGGTTCCCTGTGCTTCCCTGTGTCTTCTATTTCTACACTCCAGTGAAGGTCCATCTCTTGGAAGGCATGACCTTTCTTACTTGTAAGGACTAATTACTGCTATTTATATGTTTCCTTACATGTTGGAGTTTTCCAAGGCTGAACCCCAACTCACTATTTCTGTGGCTTTATTTTCATTTCTTTGTTTTTATGAGATCGGGTCTCAGGAGCCCATGTGGGCCTAGAATTTACTATGTAGCTAGGAATGACCTTAACTTCCTGATCCCCCAGCTTTTACTCCACAATGCTGGGGTTATAAGTGTGTGGCACCAGAACTGGTCTGTCTCACAGCTTAAAATGTTTCCCCAAATCTCTCCTCACAATTCCTACACACCCCCCCGCACCCCCGACCTACTCAACCCTACTTGTCAAACCCTTTCCCCAGTACTACTGAAAAGTGAAGATGCTTTTGTCCATAATCACAGATGTACTGTAGAGGGAGACCATCCTTAAAGGATTCAGAGTGGTCCTCTGTTGGTACTCTTAGGGAGAGACAATGTCAATAGTGGTGTTGGCCAGGGTGCTCTTGGTCAAGCAGCTGTAATTCAAAAGAATTTCTCCCTTCAATTAATTAAGAAGAAAGAAGCATTTGTTGTGGCAAGATGAGTAACAGGATTAATAAAGACCTGTTGGATGTGGCAAGATGAGTGACAAGATTTTTATCATCATGAAACTGATTCAGCTAAGAAGCTCGGCTGTCTAGGATTCCCTAGAATTGGGATCTTTATTGGTTCATAAGAATGTGTTTCTAGAAAATATCTGGTAGGGCCAGGTGTTCATGGGAAGAGTGCTTGACTACCACATGCAAGGGCCTATGTCTGATTCTCCAACACCAGGGTAAAAAAAAAAAACTGAAGACCTTGTTTGAATTTCTTCTGTTTCTTAATTTGATGGGTGGTTAAAATACTAAATACAATTATCTGTCAAATGTTCTAAGTGTTTCAAAAAGGAATAAAAAGAGTCTAATGAGTCAGTAGAAGAGTAGAGACCAAGGGAATTTTATAGCAGGAATTCTTGGTGTCCCATTATGAAGGCAGAGATGGGCAGAGATGTTATTGTGTGAATTAGCTGTGTGTGCATATCCTCTGCTAGAGTGCTTCATTTACAAGTGCCAGATGATCAAGAGAATATAGAGGTCAGATACATCCTCAAGGCAAAGAAGAGTGGGCCGAGATGTCAGTAGGTCTTCCCAGAACTCTCTGCTTTTCCTTGAAATGGAACAATCCCCATATTAAGAGAGAGGGAAGGAGGAGAGAGAATGATTTGGGTGTAGTAACTTTGCCAGGTTAACTAAACTGGGTAGGGTTAAATCAGACTTGTAGTGCTGTTGTTTCAGCTCTTTGGGAGACTGAAGCAAGAGGATCACTAAAGCCTCAGAGTTCAAGACTAACCTGATGGACAAGAATTCAATCCCCAAAACCCACTTTATGGAGAAAACTCACTCCCAAAAGCTGTCCCCTGACTCCCACACATGGTATACACTAAATAAATGTAATTTTAAAAAAGATTAAAGACCTAGACAACATAGTAAAAGTCGGTCCCCAAACCAAAAGAATATAAAAGTTGTAAGTTCCTTGGCCCAGGTGAGCATACATACCCAATATAGAATTAATTAATTTTACCAGTAGAAGTATAAAGTTATTGGGTGGCAGAGTTAATCCCTAACCTGCGACTATAAATAAACACACACAGACACCTGATGTATTTTAGCCAGCCTTAACCTGTGACCAAGCAATTCTATTCCCCCAAATAAAACCCCAATACATATTTATGTCTCCTTGGGCTGTTATTCTCCACACCATGCTGATGTTCCAGGCCACATGGAGTTATGTTCTTCCATCTAACCCATAATGGCTGGCCTTATTCCTTCCCCTCTTCTTCCTATTCCTTCTTCTTCATGGGTTCCCCAGAAGCTGAGTAGAAGGGACACAGAAGGGTTGAGCAGAGGTTGGGAGTATGGCTTAGTGGTAGAGCATTTGTCTGGTGTGAAATCCTAGGTTCTATCCCTAGCAGTGCAAAGAAGAGGGGAAAGTTAGGCTAGCATGGGTAGGGTGACTCTGCAAGCCTGAGGACCTGGGTTTGATCTTCAGGACTCACATACAAATGTTGGACTCCAACCATTATCAGAGAGGCTTCCTCCAGCAGAGACCTACAGCCAACCATTAGGTATAGCTTGCAGAACCCAGCAGAAGAAGGGGAGGAAGGAATGTAGGAGCCAGATGGACATCAAGAGAATGGGATCCACAGAATCAACTAAGCAGAGCTCATAGGGGCTCACAGAAACTGAAGTGACAATCACAGAGCCTGCATGAGTCTGTGTAGGCTGTCTATGTACATGCGGTGGTTGTCTAGCTTGGGGTTTTTGTTGGACTCCTAACAATGGGAGTGGGGTGTCTCTGACTCTTTTGCCTGCTCATGGGACCCTTTTCCTCCAACTGGTTTGCCTCATTCAGCCTTGATATGAAGGTTTGTGCCTAGTCTTATTGTATCTTGTTATACCATGTTCATTTCATATCCCTGGGAGGGAGGCCTGTTCTTTTCTGAAGGGAACAGAGGAGTGGTGGATCTGGGCTAGAGGAGAGGTGGGGGAGGGGGGCTGGGAGGATCAGAGGGAGGAGAGCCTACTGTCAGGATGTATTGTATGACAAAAGATAATTTTTTTAAAAAAGATTTAGGGCTCAGTGACACCTGCCTGTAATCTCAGTGATGAAGAGGAAGGGACAAGACTTCTTTCTCACTTGCTAGTCAGTCTAGCCTAACTCCAGACCAATGAGAGGCCATGTCTCACAGGAGTTGGTTGATATTCCTGAGAATAACATCTGAGGTTGTCCTCCAACCTACGCATTGCAAAACCAGGTGTCTGTATCAGCCGTGTCTTTTGGGAAGAATAAGAAAGTTTAGTACAAACACTAGCTGCTACTCACACTCTCTTTCCTCCTCTGAGGGCTTAAAGGAACATCTGAGCAGAGAGCAAAGAATCAATTGAAGGGAAAGACTCTTCTGATTTGCAGGTGGCTGCTGTAGGCACTTGTACTATGCATATGGACAAAGGGGGTGCCCACCTGCTCCCCACATGTGCTTCTGTGGTCTGGAATAGAAGCATGGTTCTTCATGAGAGCACTTTTGGCAAGTGCAGAGGGAAGAAAGAAAATGAATGAAAAGTACATGCAAGGAAGTAGCCAATCCTGTAACAACAGCTTGGATGCTGGATGGCTTACAGCCTTGTAGGGGATTCTTACTAACATCAGAGGAGAGAAAAGATTCTGAGAGGACAGCACAGACACAGGGACCTTAGTGAGAGTTAACTAAGAATCACATCAATCCTCACTGGGGGATCAAAAGTTAATAGTAGACTTATTATTCCATAGATCTTTGAGTTAACTCATATGCATTTTGATTAGGTTAACAATTTGGTTTACTCTATATTGTCACTTAACAAAATAATCCAGCCAAACTGAACTTACTTGGGAGTCTGTGTGTGTTTGTGAGTATGCATGTACCTGTGGAGGTCAGAGGTCAGCCTTGGTGTCACTCCTCAAAAGCCATCCACCTTGCTTGTTTTTGTTATGTGTGTGTGCATTGAACATGGCATGACATGCGTGGAGGCCAGAGGACAACCTGTCGAAGTCATTTTTCTCCCCATATGCATTCTGGAGGCTAAACTGAGGTCATTCTGCTTGGCAGCAGGCAGCACAAGACCCTATCTAGGGAAAAAAATTACAATTTTAAAAGAAATGTTATATTTGTTTCCCTGTGTGTATGTATATGTATCATATCTGTGTCTGATACCTGTGAAGGTCAGAAAATGGCATCAGCTCCCCTGAAACTGGAGTTACAGTTACTAGCTGCCACATAGATGGTGGGAATGGAGTCTGTGTCCTCTGTAAGAGCAGCAAGAATGCTTACCTGCTGAGGTGTCTCTCCAACCCCCAACCTTATTTTTGAGACACATGTCTCATGGGATCTCAAGCACAAGTGGTAGACTAGGATAGCTAGCTAGCAATCTCAAAGGACCCACCTGTCTAAAGCACACACCATCACACCTGGCTTCTTACATGGGTGCTGGCGGTGGAACTTGGATCCTTATGATTCTGTGGCAAGTGCTTTACTAACCGAGCCATCTCTCCAACCCAGGTTTATAAAGTTCTGAGCAGTGGGTCTCAACCTGTAGGTCACTACACCCTTGGAGGTCATATATCAGATATCCTACATATTAGATATTTACATTAAAATTCATAACCATAGCAAAATTACAGTTGTGAGAAACAATGAAATAATTTTATGGTTGGGGGTCACCACAGGAGAAACTGTATTAAAAGGTTGCAGCCTTAGGAAGGTTGAGAACCACTGATCTAGAGGTTCTTCCAGATTCTTGGTGGGCAGCCTAGATCAGTGGTGTCCCTCAGAAGACCAGGATGTGGGGGCTTTGCTCCAACTTCTGTGGGTTTCACTTCATGGCTGTAGGAATAGATCACATGGCATCCATGATCGTCTGACCCTGAGGGGAGAGGCTGAAGAAATAAAGACAGAGGTCTCACTCCTTAACCATGTCTTTATTTCTCTCTTTCAGTTTTTAGAAAATAATGTACTCTCCTGAAGAACCAGGCTGCATCTCCCAGTATCACGGGCAGCCAGGCTGGGGTGGCGGCTCGTGCACCCTTAAATTCTCTCTCCTAGGGCTGCTCTCCCTGGAAAGACTGAGAAACTCACCTGGAGTGAGGCCTCCTTCCCAGAAAGCCACAGCTAGCTTGCAAGGTTCGGAGGCATTTCTCTGCTCTGCTTCTGTCCCCGCCCCCACTAACTCACTGTATCACTGTCTGATGCCTTCAAAGCCAAAGCCAATGCTGATGTCACCAGGAAACCACCCCAGAAGCTCACATTTCCTCTGCCCACCCAGGCATTAATATCTCTCTCTGTCTCTCTGTCTCTGTTTATCTGCCTGTCTGTCTCTCTCTGTGTGTCTCTTTATTCCAGTGTGTGTGTGTGTGTATGTGTGTGTGTGTGTGTGTCCACAGATGTCAGAGGTTCGTGTCTGGTGTTTTCCTCAATTGTTCCCCACCCCTTATTTAATTATTTACTTAGAGGCAGGGTTGTTCATTGAGCCTGGAACTATCTGACTGGCCTAGTCTAGCTTGCCAGCAAACCTCAGGGACCCTCCTTGTCCTCTGTGCACTGGGATTGCAGGTGTACACGACTACACTGGCATTTATGTGGATGCTGGTGATCAAACTCTGTCCCCGTGCTAGCACAGTTAGCCCTTTACCTAATGAGTCATCTCGCCAGCCTCATAACTTTCTTTCTGCTGCTCCTTAGTTGTGGGTTCCGCAAAGGAGAGGCTAAATCTTCTTTGCCACAACCCCCCCCCCCCCACCATCTTTCTGGTTGAGCGCTGTTTTGAGCAGCATTGTCCACACCAGGCTTTTTATCAAATAAGCACAGCTGGGGTGGGTGGAGATGAATTTCCGCTTGTGTTATTCACTGTGCACAGAGCACATTCCAGGCATTTTTAGATGCACTCATTGAGATGTACTTCATGTGCTTACAACTGACCATTAAAAATGTGCCATCAAATGTTCTTACTGTGTGCCCAAGGTTGGGCAGCCCTCTGCACAATCTAATTGTAGAGTAGTTTTGTCTCTCAGAAAAGGGTTCTAACCCCCAATTAATAGTATTGTTAATGACATTCCCACCTACCATTAACCTGCTCTGTGCCGGTAAAGATTTATCTGTTCAACATTTCATAGAAATGGAAACATACAATGTGTGGTCTTCATGACATAGATTTCATGCTGATGAAACATTCGGAGATTTCTCTTTTAAAGAAGGCAGCTCCTTTAAATCGATCTCTGCCAAAAACACACTGTAGGAGAGAGAAGTCATCAATCCAGCAGGAAGAATACTAAGTGACCTTTTTGAGGGTATTTGTGTTTTAAGGTAGAGTAACTACACCATTACACAAATAATTACTCCTGTTTAAAAAGCAAATGTCTGGGGAGAATACAAAGCATAACACAGGGCAGCTGTCCTCTCCCAGAATGACTCTCACCAATGGCCATTTCTGGTCCCTCCACATGCCCTGTGTGGAGAATTAATCAAGTTCTTGGAGAAGGTGGAGAAGGCCTAAATTTACCATTAACCTTCTTATTCATAGAATGAGGGACAGTTTTGCAATAACCCTTGAAACATTTTCCAAGAATTAAATCTGTCCTTCATGATCAATATTGTGGATATTAGTGACCAGGGGTTGTTATGTCCCATTATTTTGGTATAGCTGGTTGCCTTGTGTTTCTTTTTGTTTAGTTGCTCCAATTGGGATACGTCTGACAGTTGCTGGTAGCCTAATAGTCACACAAAAGTTGCCACTCATGGCACAAGTCCAAGTCTATCATAGCTTGTTCCCTTGACATACGCTATCTCTGCAAGTTCTCAGGTCACTTACAATTCTATCTGAATGTGAATTCTGTGATTTGACACTGACCTTTTATATAGTCCTTGTCCCAGATATCTTGGAGGATTATATTATCTGAAAACAAATAATAACAAAAAGATATTTCAACTGTAAGTTAAAAGGTTATTCAGAAGACAGAGTCTGCATACTGAAATGCTTTAGGAATATGTTTACACTACCAGACATGAGTTCCCTTCTACAAAGTCGGACTTAAGGCTAACCAGACAGCGGTTGGTCACCCCTAAGCTATCAGTGCCACTGTTACAGTACTGGGCTTACCTTGCTAATTGCTATTGCAGTTCAAGGTATTTTGTAACTGGGTAGGACCCTTGCTAAGGTTTCCCCCTTGGTAGCCTGCATAGTACTTCTGACCCTATGAGAGCTATCCACCAGAGAGGAGGCTTCTAGGTCAGTACCAGTTTTATTTCTCTACATTTTTTGACCAAAGTGTGTGGTATCATCAACAATAAGATCTTCCTGTCAAGTTCTAGCAGCCAACCAAGAGCAATGGCAATAGCTCTTGCTATTGCTTTCAGGGGGTCTCAAAAACATAGGGAGGGGGAGGCAGAGGCAGGCGGATCTTTGTGAGTTCGAGGCCAGCCTGGTCTACAAAGTGAGTCCAGGACAGCCAGAGATATTCAGAGAAACCCTGTCTCGAAAAACCAAAAAAAAAAAAAAAAACATAGGGAGGAGCCTGTAACTGGAGGGCCCATACACAGATCCTTGAGGAAAACTTACTAGTGCTGTCATTTTGACAAATGGACACAGTACCCAACTGCCTTCTCAATATTTACCCTTTCACCATAGGTAAGTACACCTCCTACCCCTCATCAAAGAATCCTCGGTTGCTGCAAATAAAGACTGCTACAGAAAGGCACAACTAGTCAACATACAGAGAATAAGTAACTGTAGATTGCCCATCCTTAGATAGGATATCTATAACAACTCCAATACCCCAAGACTCCTGGAACATCATGGGCGAGGAGAAGGAAAAGTTGCAAGAGCCAGCGCCCCTGAGAGCTGCTATGAAATAGTCTTCTTGTAAGTCAGGAATGTTATTTCCATGGACTCTCAACAGCTATGGTCACCTGCACAAGGCCACACCAATCAACATTCTAGCATGGATGAGGGGAGGGCTCATAAGGTCCCAGTTATAGGCAATTGAGGGTTCCTGAGGGAGGGAGAGTCAGTTTTTTTCAGAGATGAGCCCCCTGATAAATTGTTCATGTCCCAGTGGCCAATCACAACCCATGCGCATATAGGCAACTCTAATTGGACTTAGTTCTATGTATAAAAATAATTATAAGGGGCTGGAGAGATGGCTCAGCGGTTAAGAGCACTGGCTGCTCTTCCAGAGGTCATGAGTTCAATTCCCAGCAACCACATGGTGGCTCACAACCATCCATAATGAAATCTGGTGCCCTCTTCTGGCCTGCCGATATACCTGCAGACAGAACACTGTAAACATAATAAATAAATCTTTAAAAAAATAATAATAATTATAAAAGAGGACATGAATTTGAAGGGGGGGATACAGGGTGCATGAGAGAAGTTGGGAGACAAGGGGTGGATATGATAAAAATTCATGTATTACTACATGAAATTCTCAGAATGTATATATATATAATAAATAAAAATTGGAAGTTTTAAGAATGCCCCAGATTCAAATTTTTCTTTTCTTTGTAGCTCTAGCTGCGCTGGAACTCTATGTAGGACAGGCCTGGCCTTGACCTCACAAAAATCTGCCTGTCTCTGCCTCTAGGTGTGTGCCACCATGCCCACCCACCTCATTTTTTTTCTTTTTATGTATGCACAAGAGTAAAATGTGAGGTGTGACGTCTCAGTTAAGAAGTCTGGCTGGTCTTCCAGAGGACCTGAGTTTAGTTTCCTGCACCCACAATGGTCAAGCACAACTGCCTGTTACTCCACCTCTAGGGGACCTGTCATCCTCTTCTGAACTCCTTAAGCTACCATTTACACATGGCACGCGCGTGCGCACAGACACACACACACACACACACACACACACACACACACACACACAAAATAAAAAAATGAATATTTTTTAAAAAGTGAAATGCAATTTTAAAAATACATGTCTAGGCTTGAAGGAACATCACAGGACTGATGACAAATTAAAAAGGCTGAGTTAGAGTTTAATTGGCAGGTATCTGTGTCTGTGTCTGTCTTCCAGGCGCATAAAATAATGATACCTTTTGTGAGCTTAAATTTTGCATCTTAAGGCCAGCAAATCCCCGGTGTGTTGTCTCATCCCATATCCCCTGGGAATCTGAGAAGGAAGAGACCAAGGCAAGTTCTCAGAGTCAAGCCAGGAAGGCTCTAAAGATGAGCCCCAGCTGAAGGAACTGCTAAGGGGACATCTCACACCTGGTGCTTGTAAGAGAACAATAACAACAGGAGCCACGACAGAGACAAGCAAGCTGGGATACAGAAGATTCTAGAGGGATTCCTTTTTCTGAATGCTGGCAAGCAGCCCAGAGACAGCTCTGCAAGCTCCCGGAATCCTCTGGAGGACTGAAGAACTCTATAAACTATACGCTGACATCACTCTTGTCTGGGCAGAGACAGGAGGAGTGGCTGCCCAAGAAGGGCTTTTCAGCATCCCTAATGAAGCAATCACCATAAACTAGAGCAAGAGAGGGAGTGTGTTCACTTCGGCTCCTCCGCCCAGGAGTTCCATGTCCCAGCCACCAATTAACTTTAGAGCTCCATCTGCCTTTTCTGCCAAGCTCTCCCATAAAGGAATTTATCACCTTCTGTTCTGCTTTTCTTCCCAAATGTGAATCAGAAGTGCACAGCACTGTTTAAAAAGGCACTTTCAGCAAATCTGATTACTCTCCAAGCACCTTTACATGGGAACAGTGAGCTCTTCTGCCCGCCCTCTTAGTGGCTTTATTAGCCCAAAAGTTGGCTGTTGGATTGGGCCAATAATAAGAAGCCCTTGTTTCTGAGGCAGGCACTGTTCTTAGGGACTGTTATCTCCTTACTGACTTCTCAAGGCAGTTGTCCTTAAGATTGTTGTCCTTACTACTCCCGTGTTGCAGATGAAGAAACTGAGGCATAGTCAAGTTAAGAAAGAGACCGAAAGACTCAACTCTAGGTAAAGGAGTTGGGTGGTGGACCCAGGCAAGTCATCCAGAGTTCCCCTCAAGTGAGCTTTGTAGGGCTCAGCTGTGAAGAAGAGCAAAGGCTGCTCTTCACTTTGGTGTATTCTTGTGAAGAATGGCAAGGCTCCCCAGTCTTAAGGTTTTCACACCTTTAAAAGCATTCATTTTGTAATAAGGGGTCAATCAGAGAAGCATTGCTTGAAATGGGTACCAGGTAGGCATGGTGGCACACACCTTTTATCCCAGCACAAGGGAAGCAGTGGCAGGTGAATCTCTGTGAGTTGGAGGCCAGTCTGGTCTACACAGCAAGTCCAGGACAGCCAGGGCTACATAGAGAAACCCTGTCTCGAAAACCAAAACCAAACAAACAAACAAACAAAAGAAATGAAAAAGAAAAGAAAAGGGACTAGGCCCTTGTTGGTCCTTCTTGACTTGGAGAGGGGGATAGAGAATGTCATGGGCATTGGAAACCACAGCTGGAAAACCTCTACCCAAATGCCTCTTGCTATTGATGAGCTACCCAGGACCTCAGAAAAGCATCTTGGATCCCAAGGCTTCGAGCTTGTCAGAGCCAGAGCTCTGTTCAGGGTAGGCTCTCCAGACAAGCCTCTGCTCGCCTCTGCTGAGCTCCCTGGCCCTGTCCCAGCACGCTGCCTCAGCACGTCAGTTAGCGCCTGCAATGCTGTCTTAATGAGGACAAACAAATGTGCTCATCGCACAGAGAGAGCTCAAGTGTGAATGAGGCGATCCGGCTGCGTGCCCCGGCATTACCGCCTTGCTTAGGGGAATCTAGTACAACACTGCTCAGCTTTGTACTCACACTTCTGGGGAACTGTGGCAGGTCTCTGGGAGCACCCAGGGTGGCTCTGTACAAGAAAAATCCATCAAAAATGTCAAGAGAATTAGTTCATCCTCTGTGGTTCAGTCGGTCACCTGTTCCTCCAACCTACAATAAGGTCTAGAAAATCCAAACCACCTGAGAGTATTTGAAGGGTTCCTTCAGGTTGGTAATAACTTTTTGTGGGAGCATAAACCCCTGACTTCTGCCTGGTTCACTTTGTATTTGCAGGGAGCGCACAAAGCACCATTGTTGGAAAATCATTGTGGCTTGAAAATGAATCTGTGTACTGTCCCTCTAAGTGGGCGCTATCAAGACTTTTTCAGAGGACTCCATCCAGACCCTCCAGTGAAGTGATCGTGGAGTAACAGTCTCATATAATTACAACTCTGCAGGGTTTGAGTTCATGAAGAAACGGTCCTTCGATTGCAACACGTGGCTTTGTGTTAACTGAAGCTTTACCACCTGACACGTAGTTTAACAACTTTTTCATAACTCTGGTTGCACCCGAGAAAATTCTAAGCAGACTTGCCTACATTTCTGGTCGTGTCTGATGGTGTTCTGATACCTTTGATAGTGTGATACTATCAAACGGGGGGGGGGGAAGGATTACAGTTTTGCTCAATGCTGATTTTAAAAATGTCCACTTTCCTCTGAGTAGATGCATTATATTTATACCCAAGTACAATTACAGTTCTGTGTCTCTTGGTATCTTCAGATACGTGTGCCTTTGTTTTCTCAGACTTGACCAAGTTAGTTATACTCACATTTAATTCTCTTTAGAAATAATGCCAGGCCAGTCATTAGAAACCATGGATTCTCTGTTGCTCTGACTGTAGACCTGAAAGCCATTCATCCACAGTGTGAGGGAAAGAGCTGCACATATATGAACAATGCCGGCATAGAAGGAAGAGCCTTCTGCTATGTGTTAAAGTGGTTCTCTTTCTGACCTTACTCAGTTTGGGGGTTTGAATCTAGGACCTCATGCCTGCTACACAAGAGTTCTACCATTGAGCTGCAGACCCAGACCTCACCCAGTTCCTAACAAGCCATAGTCTGGGGTATTGTCTTATATAAATGAAAATAGCTTACTCAGCTTTCTGTTACTGTGGTGAAATACCTGAGGTAATCAACTTAATAGGAAAAAAAAAAGTCTCATAGTTCTGGTCTTTAATTACTTTTCCTATCATTTTAGGACTGTACATCATAGTACGGGATATTGATTCAGGAGGCTTCTCCACCTCAGGAGGCTTCTCTACCCCATGATAGCCAGAACTACTGGGCATGATGGCTCATGCCATAATTCCAGTACTCAAGAGATAGAGGCAGGAGACACTGGCTCAAAAGCAAAAACAGAACAGAACAAAAAAATCTCATGGTAGCCAGGAAACAAATAGGGAAAGAGAAAAGGTTGTGTCCTAATATTCCCATTAAGAACGCAGACCACAGCCGGGCGGTGGTGGCGCACGCCTTTAATCCCAGCACTTGGGAGGCAGAGGCAGGCGGATCTTTGTGAGTTCGAGGCCAGCCTGGTCTACAAAGTGAGCCCAGGACAGCCAGAGATATTCAGAGAAACCCTGTCTCGAAAAACCAAAAAAAAAAAAAAAGAACGCAGACCACTGACCTAAATTTCTTTCACTACCACACATGTCCAACCCATGACCCACAAGATGCTTGAAGACAAGATTGGCTGGGTGTGGTGGCACATGCCTTTAGTCCCAGGACTGTGGAGGCAGAGGCAGGTGAACCTCTGTGAGATCCAGGCTAGAGCCTGCTCTGCACAGTGAATTCCAGAACAGCCAGGGCAATGTGGAAAGACACCATTTCAAAAACAAAAACAAAAACAAAACAATAACTATGAATGTGCTCCAATGCAAAATCATAAACTGACTTAAAACACAAGAGGTTATTTGGTTTGGGTTTTTTTTTTTTGCATATTTTTGTAACTCAGCTGCACCCTTTTCCAGTGTGAACTCCATAGACTCTGTCACCATAGTGTGGCCCTGTGTTGAAATGTCAAAAGGTTATATTTGGTTCTGAGACTACATCCTACCTCTATCGGTTCTGTCTCCTGCCCAGAGCACCATGGGCTGGCAGGCAAGCCTCTACTGCCAAGACCTTTAAGGGTAGTCCAGAGTCAAGTGACAGACCTGGAATTTGGCTAGCCGGCAGAGCACTTACCTAGGAAGCACACAACCCTGCATTGATCTCCCCTGCTGGGGGAAAAAATCCAAATTAAAGCAGCAACAAAGTATGAAAAAAAATTAGAAATACCACCTTTTTAAAGGTATTCTACTTACAATGAATGCTCGTAGAGTAGCCACATTTTCCTAGGAATTTTTAAAGATAGTCATTGTACAGTGCACAGATGTACTGTCTCCTCCTCCCCCCAACACCTTCTAGGCCAGAATCTTTGGGTGCATGACCCAAGAGTTGTGTGGGAAAGACTACATAGGTTTTCTGCTGTTTTATTCTCACCATCAAAAAGCAGCTACCCTCAATAGTTCAATCTGTTGGACACTAATCAAAAAGATATCTGAAGTATTCTTGTAATATATTTTATTTTATTGACTTGATTGATGCAAAAATTAATTCCCCTGGTTAAAACATCCCAACACCAGAAGCCAGTTTGAAGGGTAAAATGAACAACAAAGGATTCTTGGGAGAAAAGAGATGGATGGAAGTTTGGGGAGCTCACCAAGTGTTGTTTGAAGGACATACAGTCCATGTGGGTTAAATTCCCTTCTTATCACCCTTATAAAATGCCTTGGTGTCAAGCTGGCAGGGGACAAGTGTCTGTGTACCAGCAAATGCCAGCCTGACCATTGTCAATGATAGGCTCTCTTCAGACTAAAGGACCAGAACTGAGCAGATCTAGCAAGCTTATAAGCCACTTATGGAGGCAGGCGGGGGAGGAGGGTGTCTCCCAAAGCTTGTGTCCTGGCAGAGCTCAATTCTTCCTGGAAACATTCCCATGCACACCTGTCTCATGGTAACGAGATGGACCACTACCTCAGAGTGTGAGGTATCAGGGTGACAAGTGGATAAATAAACACAAGACAAAAGAGACGCATTACACCTAGGTCAGGTTAACACGTTGTGTTTTCACATATTCATAAAGCCATTTTACATATACAAAGAGCATTCCCCTTTGGGTGAAATGATACCCTTTCAAAATGGCAAAGCAGGGAATGAGAAAGAATCACAACAGGTTAAGTATGCCCTGAGCTACAGCTTTCTGTGTGCAGATGCCTGTCGTGAGCAGCTTGTAAAATCAGCCACTGTGACCATTCCTGAGCCGCCTCTGCTGATTTTACAAATACTTAGCAACGCGGCTGCCTCTCCAAGGGCAGGCTCCAGCCTGACGTTTGCACAGCCAGCAGAAATAATTTCTTGCGGGAGATAGAATTTCGTTGTTTAGCAATATCCCATCACAGAAAGCTGCACCCTCAGCCACACACGCTGTCTATTACAGGGGAGGTGGCTGCCCTTGCTCTGGCTGCTTCCCTTCAAATTAATAGGCAGCCAGCAGGTAAATCAATGCCTTTTATACAGGATGGCAGGGCAGATGCTATATGGCTCTTTAGTGGGAATATTTATCATTTGAGGTGGGTCACAAGGTTTTTACAAGTTGTATTTGTTTCTTTTTTTTCTTGATTATCAGGATGAATCTTATTCGACAAAAATGCTAAAAATAAAACTTGGAAAATATGTATTTCAATTATTCAAAGGTAATCACTTTAACTTTCTAGTGAGACCTGTACCTTCTTATACAGCTGATGTATCACACGGCCAACTTGAAAGCTGCTTCCTCCCCTGATATTATACTATAGATGTGTCACATTCAGCTGCCTTTTTTGTGATTGAACTGGTACTTCTTTTGTGTTTGTGGGTTTTTTTTTTTTTTAGGTACATGTAGGTGTGCATGTTCATGGAATTTTGTGTGTGTGTATGTGAGCGTAGACCAGAAGTGAACCCCTGGTATCCTTTCTCAGCAGCTGTACACATTGCTCTTTTGAAAGAGAGTTTCTCATCAGCCTGGAGCTCGCTGAGGCTGTGCTGTCTGGCCAGGGAGCACCAGCAATCCACTTGACTCTGCCTCCCTGGGAACATGGCTGGGATTATAAGGCACGCAGACATGTCTGGCTCTTACTTTTTTAATGTGGGCTCTGGGAAGTCAAACACAGGTCCTCAGTCTTGCTGTGTAAGCACTTCACTGACTGAGCCCTCTTGCCAACCCTGCAAACGGTATTTCAATAAAAGTGTCTTTGCATATGCTTTTTATGCTATGTCTCTGAATTTTCTTCTTAAGGTAGATTATGGATGCTAGAAGTAAGGACATCTAAAATGATGTGTGTATGTGAGTGTGTGTGTGTGTGTGTGTGTATGTGTGTGTGTGTGAGTGTGTGTGTGAGTGTGTGTGTGTGTGTGTGTGTGTGTGTGTGTGTGTGTATAAAACATCCCCGCACTAAAAAAATGATTTTGTGGGTTACTCAGAAAATGCACTGCTGTGTTTATTGGTTGTGTACCACTTGCCAGCAACATTCTCAAAGCAGTTCTTTTTGAGATTAAGGCAAGAAGCTTTAGGGCTTAGTCTAGAGAGCAGACATTGAGATGAAAAGACCCACAACTTCTTCCTGTTCCTCTAGATTTTTGTCTCTCCTCTGCTGTGACAGTTAATGTTGGCTTTCAGCTTGGCTTACTCGAGATGGGTAGAAAGTTGGCAAGGCACACCTCTGGATGTGCCTGGAAGGGCATTTCCAGAGTGAACTGAGTACGGAAGACCCACCCTGAAGGCAGCTGTACCATCCCACATGGAAGTACCAGAAATGCATTTCTTTGTAAGGCCGAGTAATATCCCACTGTATGGATTAACTACATTTTGTTGATCAATTCAGCTATTGCTGGACACACATTAGTCTACATTTTAGCTTTTGTGAATGGCACTCTGTGAGATTAGTATACAATACTTGTGTCCTTTCCCAAGGTCAAAAATCCTGTCCAATATCCTTTCTTGTGCAGCCACCCTCTGTTGGTTCTAATGAGCACTCCTTTTGTACTTTAGTACTAGGTCCTTTAGTACTAGGCTGGTTGTTGCTGTCTCATCTTGCTAACTTGAGGCACTAACCTTTCCCTGTTTGTCTCTCCAAACCTATGTAAGTTCCTATTCTGAATGTGTCATCAGTCTGGATTGTGACTATTACCCAGACTTTGTTGTAAACTACCCTTTAGGCCTGAAACAAGGAATTCCTCTTTAAAAGTTCACCTGGGAACACGGCCAGTGAAAGTACCAGCAAGGACAATCCAGTTTGGATGCTCGGGACCACGTACTTCTGGTTCCAAATAGTAGAGTCAAAACTTGGAAAATGTTGGTTGCAAAGACATTTCCCAGTCACTGCACCGCTGGTTCAACTCCATCACAGTCCTGGGCATTCTGTTTGTCACACAGAGTCAAGGTGTAGGGCTATGTCGGTTGGCCAACACTTTTCAACTGAAATATGACACGAAAATGTTCGAAAATTAATCACAGGTCATTAATGTGCTTTGTACACAAACTTTGCTTCATGTTGTGTTGCCTTTAAATAGCCATCAAGCTTGTAGGAAAAAAAGAGAAAGATTCCCAAAGATTGTCTTCTGAGCTGCCAATGTCTTGTTCATTTTTTTCTAGACATAATTGAATCTAGACTACCTGAATCTTTCTGTGTTTAAGGTTCTATAGCAATAAAAAGCTGAGTTAGGACTAGGCTCAGTCAGGAAAGTGCTTGCCATAAAAGCGTGAGGACCCAAATTCAAACCCAGGGGCCACATTTTAAAAAAGCCAGGCCATTATGCCATATGTGCACCCGTATACCCACATAACATGTATTTCCCCTGACACACACACACACACACACACACACACACACACGCACAAACAAGGCTGAGAAACCACCAGCATCTCTTCTTCATATTTCTAAAAGTTGATTAACTGACACTTCTTGTGGTGCAGTTCCTGAGTAAGACAGATAGAATTGCCCTCAAGTGTACTGTCAAAATCCACGGTGGGTGTGATTGCATTACCAGGCCCTCCTGGCTCACAGTGGCTACAAATCTGAATGGTAGCCAGAGATGAGCTGGGAGCTGGAAGGAAGGGAAGAGAAAAAGTTTGGTCTACCTTAATTCTTAGCCAAAGGCAATACTGAATTCAGAGTATTGCGTCATTCTATGCTTATGACCTCATTTGTATTATCAACCCTGGACGGGGAAATTTGCAACAATTCTTTTAACTTCTCAATTTCAAATTATCTTTAGAAAAAGGAGAGAGAGAGAGCAAGAGAGAGGGACAGAGAGAAAGTGAGCATATTTACCTACACTTTGGTACATCTAAAATCTCATCAAGTTTAAAGTTCTTTGGTTCATGAGTTCTATATTGCAAATGAGGAAATGAGACACACAGGATTTAAATGACAGCTCCAAGTTCATGCCATGATAAAGAATGAACCTCCACATCTAGGCCACCTGGTTCTTAGCTTAGTAGCCAGCCCAGAATAAAGACAGACAGGAGGTTTAGAGGAATTTCATTAGCAATAAAACAGAAGCAGAAGAGAGCAAACCAACAAACTCATTGGATGCTGTGAATGCCAGAGGTCCCCTGCTGGTGACATGGAGCCATATTGTGCTCACCACCACAGCTAATGCAGCTTGGGAGCTCAAGGCTCTAAACAGCACAGCACAAACCTGCAAAGCATCCCCAACGCTGAGCAGACTGGACAGGTAAAAAGAACCGACGAGCAGTCCCTTGTCTGGTGAACTGTGACAACTGGTTCAAGGCAACAGGTAGCAAGAAGCTCAGGCTCCGTGGTTATGGTCTGGATGGCGGAAGGCTGGGTGTGAGTTATTCACAGAACTAAAAAAGTGTCCTTTCTGGGTTTTGATGATTCCTCCCCTTGCCAACCTATCGCTAAACCTTTCCGTCCTCTCATAAACTACAAAGATAAACGGAATCATTGATTTTCCTTCCTGCCCGTAGGCTTTAGTGAGGTGTAGCGATGAGCACCTATAACTCCAGAACTTGGAGAGTGGAGGAGGGAGCTGCGGAGATGACTCAGACATTTTTAAATGCTTGCTTTGCAACCTTGAGGACTTGCGTTTGATCCCCAGCAGCCCTGGGAGGCAGAGACACAAGGTTCCCTGGAGCAGCCTGGGCAGACCGTCCAGTCTAATCTCCAGACCAATGAATGATTCTGTCTCAAAGAAAGTAGACAGTTTCCTAAGAATGACTTTTAATATTGTCCTCTGACCTTCACATACGAATGAGTACATACGCACACATGCAACACTCTCCATGTATAGCCATATCCACGTGCATATCTAAACACACACACACACACACACACACACACACACACACACACACACATGCTTTTTTGTTGTTATTGTTTTTGTTGTTGCTTAATGAAAGCAAAGCAGGAGGACTGTTGATTTCCAGGCCAGCTTAGGCTACATAGCAAGACTCTCAAAAACAAAGTGATCCAAAAATTAGCAACATGTACTTCTTATGGACAAAGCTGAAGAGTCTGCCCTGTTGACTAAATTGCCTTGGAAAGAGTCCAGACCATGAACTGCAGGCCCAGTGAGCTTTTACTGTTTAGTACTTCAATATAAGCACGTCTAAGAAGGTCTTACCTGTTTCATTTGTTTTCTCTTTTTTTGGTTTTTCGAGACAGGGTTTCTCTGTTTAACAGCTCTGGCTGTCCTGGACTCGCTTTGTAGACCAGGCTGGCCTCGAACTCGTAAAGATCCGCCTGCCTCTGCCTCCCAAGTGCTGGGATTAAAGGCGTGTGCCACCACTGCCCGGCATGTTTCATTTGTTTTCATTTTTAAGAACCTGAGCCTAGAACACTGTTGTAATCATGAACTATGATCTGGTGCTTTAAACCAGAAGTGGGTTAGATAACATGTGACCACTCTTCAGCAGGTAAGTACAACTCGTGTTTACTTTAAATCAGATTCCTGGGGGGATTAACAGCAAACAAACCAATCTAAATCTGCAGCTTCCCTCACTGGGCACAGTTTAGGACACTGTGTTGCAGGGGTGGGGTGTGGGGGATGTCTCCAAAGCAAGTGAAGCCAGGCTTCACTTCTGCAGTGCATGTCACTAAATGTGAAGGAATTTTCTGGCACTCCACACCCTCACAAGAGGTCCATGATTGGTGTCCACACAGGAAGATTAGAAAGGCCAGCCTGAACAGCCCATGCATTTCTGACAACGTGAAGCAGATAACACAGGAAGGCTCGGGACGACTCATTGGGACTAGGCAAGTTCACGTCTTGTGTTTTGGGCTAATTGGATTGTACTGTGAGGCCTCGAAGGTTGCAACTACTCACTCATGATGAAGATCTGAGTCCAACATTCCTTCCATGCGTTTGTAAATCCGGCTCCTTCCACCCTCCCCTTTGCTCTCTTTAATGGGATGCCGTTCCTGTACAGCCGTGAATAAATGGCTAATGGAGATAAGAGTGAGCCTGTGTTGACAGGGAATGAAGTAAGTCTGAGTGCCGCCAGATCTGATGATCTTCTGTGGAGGGATGGAAGAAGCACCTCTTCTTTTGCTCCTGGGTCTGCGACAGTCTGGGTGATGCCAGGGTGTGTATTTTGTTGTGTTATGATGTGACGCTTCTATTGAGAGAATGGGGTAGGACCATGGCTCACTGCATAGCGCATAGAGGGGTGAGTTCTCTCTCTCTCTCTCTCTCTCTCTCACACACACACACACACACACACACACACACACACACACACACACACACACACACTGTGCATGCGTGCATGTGTGTGTGTCCCAATAAGGAGCAGACATGGGAAGGCAGGACAGACAACCCCTTCTTCCCATGGTTTCCTTAAGCCTATCAGTTATTTTGGCATCCCATGACCAAAATACCTAACAGAAACAAGTTAAGGAAGAAAGGTTGTAAGTGTAACTTTATATAATTGTGTTTGTTTCTCAGTTTCCCCAAAGAATTGAAACTCTATTATTTTATTTGTTAAACTTCACAACACAAGAACTGAACAGTCATCACTCTATTCCTGACTCCCTAAGCTTATCTGGCTTCTTCCCAGTATAAATCCCAGAGATACTGCACTTTGATGCTTTCCTGGTTCAGCTGGCTATCTCCTGATATTTCCGGCTTCTCTGCCTGTGGCTGAATCCCCTACTTCCTCCTCTAACATCTCCTTCCTTGGAGGGCAGGAAGCAGAGAAATGAAGATTGGAAACATAGAGTGGGCATGACTTTCAGAGGCCCCCTAGTGATGCCCTTCCACCATCCAGGCTCAGCCCACTAAAGATGAGACAGTCTTTAACCAAGTGCCTCCAGCTGGGAGTGAGCCTTCAGGACATGAGTCCTCAGGTTGCAGATGTCCAGACTCAGTCATAAGCATGCCTCAGGCCAAGATTTAGACAACTTGGGGGCCTCCGCTTTCCAGACCTCCCAAGGGCCTGAGCCACAGCCCATTGGGACTCTCTGGGTTGCTTTGGTCACCTCAGCACAGGTGTGCCTCAGTTGTGAGGAATTCAAGGGGGTCTGTCTTTGCATGAGCTTCAATCTCAAGTTAGAGTCTCAGAGGAACACTGAACACCGGGAAGCTGAGGATGAGCCTCTGGCTGCCAGCTTAGTGGCAGGAAAAAGAAGAGGAGCGTCACTTTCAGTTAGTGTACCAAACAGCTGAGATAAACAACTTCTAGGGTATGTTGTTTATTTTGACTCTCAACTGCAGAGCTTTCAGCTGTGGGTAACTTGGCCCTGTTACCTTGGCAACAGAGTGAGGGGGTGGGGAGCAGGAGCAAATGGTGAAGGAGCTGCTGATCTCCTGACTGTATGGGAGCAAAAGAGAGCCCAGGGTCCCAACATCCTCTGCAGGAACTTGAACCCAGTGACCTAACTTCCTTCCATTAGGCTGCATTCTCTAAAGAGCCTAACGCCTCCTAATATTAGCCCAGGCTGAGATCCAAGGCTTTATTTATTTGACATGTGGGTGCTTGGGAGATATTCAAGATCCAAACTACAGCAGGTGGGAAGAGGAGCAGAGAAAAGAACAATATGGCTGCCACCCAGCCGTGAGTGAGCTGTCACCTCCTGAGGAAATGTCACTTCCTTGTTTCCTCTTGAGAGGGAGGGAAAACCATCTGACATGGGGCTTTAAACTCTGCTCATTGTTTTCCTTCTCCTCCTCCTCCTCTTCCTCCTCCTTCTCCTCCTCCTCCTCTTCCTCCTCCTTCTCCTCCTCTTCTTCCTCCTCCTCCCCCTTGTTCTTCTTCTTTTTTGTCTTGTTTTGTGTTTTGAGACAGGGTTTCTCTGTGTAGCTCTCTCTGGCTTTCTTGGAATTCACTCCATAGACCAGACTGGCCTCCAAACTGAGAGATCTGCCTCCCTCTGCTTCCTGAGTTGCTGGGATTGAAGGTGTGCACACCACCCAGTCATTGCCTTCATTCTAAATAAAGCAAAGGTTACTCTTCTTTTCGTCACAAGAAGGAACCCAGAGTGGTCAGGCAAAGGTTGACAAGATTAGAAAGCTAAGCTTGAGGAGACTTAGGGTCCTAGGATAGGAGCAATCACTGGGCAGCAACTTTTTCTAGTAACATATTTAAATAACTTAAAGATTTGAGGAGGCAGCCCAGCAAAGCCTGGCATGGAAAACTTATACAGATAGTAGGTTGTGCCAGGCATAGTGGTGTATGCCTTTAATCCCAGCACTCGGGAGGCAGAGGCAGGTGGGTCTCTGTGAGTTTGGGCCAGCCTGGTCTACAGAGTGAGTCCAAGACAGCCAGGGCTCTGTTACACAGAGAAACCCTATCTCAAAAAACCAAAAGGAAAAAAGAAAGAAAAGAAAAAAAAAAGAGAGAAAATTTTTACAGATACATAGTAGGTTGAATTAGGACTTCCCAAATAGGTCCAAGCCCTCAGCCTTGGCACTTGCGAATATGATCTTGTTGGGAAGACATGATTAAGGACATAGAGGTGTGCAAATGTGATTTGGGTGAGTGAGCCTCAGCTCCAAAGACAAGTAAGTAGAAGTCACAGAGGAAGACTACATGAAGAAGGCAGAGGGAGTTGGCTTAGTTACCTTCAACCACTAGAAGTCAGGAGAAAGATATGGACCAGGTTCTCAGAGGCTCTGTGAGGGATTAACCCTGTCAGCCTGTGAACTGTGGACTTCCAGTCCCCAGAACTGTGAGCAAATGCTTTTCTTTTGATTTGTTTTGGTGCCCAATTTGTGGTAATGTGTTAAGAAGCCCTAGGCCTTCTATGTCACAAGAGATACGCGGGGGGGGGGGGGGGGGACCCAAAAAGATTTCCCTGTGACTAAGGGCTTCCAACAGTCATACGACCTGTTCTTAGAACCTGGGCCTAAGGTCACACTGTTGGAAAACAGAACATTTGTAACCTTAGGGAGGGGTGGCTTATGGATTCCTTCAGGGAGTCTGGAATTGAAGTACCCTCTGGCTGTCACTGGGAGTTGAGGAGGCTTGCCAAGCAACTGGCTTGGGAGAAGCAGCAGCCAGGTGAGTCTGGTTCTGGCTGATTCCCTGCTGACTTCTAGGCACCACTGTAGAGAGTACTGTGAGCCTGAGGAAAGAGTGCCTTACCCACTAGACCACCACTGGACTATCATAGCTCTAGGCTAACATCCCTCCCTCCTGGGAGCCTGCCCCAAAGGAGACTTCCTCACACCCATGATTATTACAGCTTATTCTGAGGAGGACAGACTGCTGTGTCAGGGTGGAGCTGCCAAGAGCTTTGCTGATGCTTTGCCCTGGGCTCTCCTCAGTCCCCAGCATTTATCTGAAGTCCCCTCCCAGCCTCCCTCACAAGTGAGGCTCAGCATACACTTGTTGGTCCCCAACCTTTTCTCCAATTGTCTGTGGAAATCTCCTTAGAGCCAGCTCTGACAAAGGGGTCTCCCAGGAGTAAGGCCAGGGCTTGCAGAGTATAGCATGGGACAGATGAGGGAGGGGACAGCAGCGAAAGAAAACTGCATTTACACCTGTTTGTGCTGCCCTTTCCATAAAAACATGCCAAGCCTCTAAAAGAGAATTGCCCAGTCCCGGCATGGCACAGCTGGCCAGAGAGGAAGGACAAAGAGCCTGACACAGGTCCTCTGCCCATAAAAAACAGCGTGACACTCCCAAAGCCTGGTCAGAGCCATTGGGTTCCTAATGTGAAGGATGGCCTTTTAGAGCCGAGGAAGACATTCCAAGCTACTTCATTTCCAAATGGGTAAAAACAAATCAGCGGCCCTTCCTTCTCATCTGGTGAGGGATTTTCTTCTCGAAGCAGCTCTTAGCAACGGTTTCATCCCTCCTGATTAGTGTTGCCATTAGAAAAGAAACGATTCCTCAGCACAGTGAGTCGTCTCAAATCCTGACAACTGTAACCATTCCAGATGGCGAGAACATCAGTGACCATAATGGCCCTTCCCGTCAGTGTTCGCCCATGGATTGTTCTCAGAACCGCAGGGGACAAACACAGGCTTGTAGCCTGTGGAGAGTTACAAGGGGTGGCTGCAATGTAATGACACGCATTCTGCAAGCCCCATGTGGAAATCAGTCGCCTTTCTTTAGAGTCACATCTTACAGGAGGGGCAGAGCTAACTACGACTGTGAGAAGCAGAGAACAAAAAAAGACAGGAACAACCCAGAAAACGCCAAGCAAGGGTAAGAAACGGACCCCAGATGTCTTCATGTCACCTTGCAGGCCTCCGGGGCTGATATGGGAAGAAAAAGAAGTAATCTGCGGTTGCTCATGAAGAGACTGAACAAGTCTCACATCTTCATGGTTCACATTTTTGGGGAAAGATAAAACAAATTACAGGAAAAGAAAGGCAATTTTTAGGGTTTATGGAAATGACTTCAAGAGGCTGGTTAAATTAAAGCAAGCTTCCCCCACCTGTCTGCCCCCTTCCTCTGTTAGGTTCCTAAACACAGCTGAATTAATTCAGCCAATTTTGAGGCTTGCATTATTAAAAAAAAAAAAAAAGCCAGGGCAAAATCTCATCATCATTATAGCAGAGTGAAGTGCCCCTTGCACAATGGGCTGTTTAAAGTTAACGGTAAATCAGCTGAGCAGCCACTAAAAAGATGATGCATTGATTTAATTCCAAGTTGTTACAGGGAGAGCAGCCCAGCTGATATACACATGGAGAGCTGGCAGACGGCTCCTTTTGGTGAGAATATTCATTTTTATGAATTACTCATTCATTTTTTTATGTCCTCCTGTTTAGCTCTGCCTTGGTTTTTTCACCTCTACACTGAGTCCAGGTCCCAGGATTTCAAAGGTAGAAGAGAAAGGGTAGCTGTGCATTTTAATGGGGGAGGGAAGAAACAAGGAGGTTCCAGTTTTGGACAGCCCGAATAAAAATAAAGAGAGAGAGAGAGAAATATTGGGAACACAAGGCAGAGGCAGTAACTGGTCAGTCAGCTAGTTATTTACCTTGTCTACACCCCATGTATTTTCATGTGGGTTTGTTTCAAATCCAAGCCATGACTCAGCATCACATTCAGACTATCTGCTGGCCTCCTGCAGGAAGAAACTCTAGACCTTGCTCATCTGATGAACCAAAGAATAAAAAACATATGCTCTCGAGCAAAGAAGCACAGCCCTCAAAAGAAAATGCATCAGAACTTTGTCATTTCCTGGGTGCAAAGGAAGAAGCCAAAGCTTTGAGCATGCTCGACACGGCTGTGCTGTGAGCTCTAACCCGGACCTCGCAGGCAGATGTCTTTATAGATTCTGGGAACACCCTTTTTCAATCGCTCAGCTTCTTCTGAGTGTTTCGGCGTTTGTTTGCAGCAGAGTCCTGGTGGGTCGAATCATCATAGCTGAGTACTTCCAGCATTTTATCCATTGATCAAGGCTCCTGCTCCCTCAAGGTTTCTGTATATTCTGCCAGCAGAAGGCACCCGAGCCTGCCCCCTGTCTCCTCAAAGTACATTTACTTGCCCCTGTTTGGGTCTCTCTCTGTACAATCTGCCTGAGGACCAGAGAGGGAAATAGGAAAGCTGAGAAAGAGATGGGTAATGATCCCTTTGGAGCTATAGGCTACAGCCCAGGGAACCCTTTAACTCCTCAAGTCAGAGGTGAGGCAATACAACAAAGGCTTAGGCTCCACAGGCCAGCAGCCTTGCTTGGGACTCCTGCTGACTACATGTGTGGCCTTTGGCAAGTTACTCAGTCTCTCTGGCCTTCTGTTTCTGGGATGTGGATACAATTCTGTTTCTCTCATAGGTTTGTTGTGGGGCTCAAATGGACAGGTAAGTGGTTTAGAGCATTGCCTGGTGCTGTTATCGGGATGTCCCTGTCTCTTCCAAATCCGTATATTGAAGTGCAGTCACCAAAATGACGGCATTAGAAAGCGAGATCTTTGGGAAATCAATAAGTCACCAGGGTTCCTCCATCAAGAATGGGATTCCGGGGGTGGGGGGGAGAAAAAGAATGGGATTCCGCTCACGTGGCCAATAGACCTTGCATTGTCCATATGGTCAAGGTTTGCAGGCATGCATGATGGAAGAGTTCTGGAGCATGGAGGGTTCCACGGAGATTCCATAGGAAGGCAAGACAGTACAGATAGAAACATAAAGAGCTTCTTTGAGAGGCCTTGAAGTCGGCCATCTCCCCACGTGCTTGGGTGTTGCATTGATTCTTTGGAAGCTCAGAGTATGCTAAGCAGGTGCTGCTGAAAGTACCCAGTGGGTCAAGCAGACTGCAGAGTTTCCACAGGCAGGCCTGTGCAGGGGAACACAGAAGACTGAGGGTGAAGCAGCCACCGCAGTGAAGAACCTAAGGTGCTACCAGTACAAGAGCTTTGTTCAGGCTGCAGTTAGATCATTGTTTTGTTTTTGTTTTTTTTTACTGGCACTCTCAGATATCTTGGGTTTTAGGGGAGGCTCTAGATTTACACTTTTTGAGAGGTGCTGAAATTGTTGATTTTAGAAACTCTCCCAATGCTTATATTGCTACCCCCACCCCCAAATGAACCACCAAAAGACCCATGTGTTGAAGGCTTGGTCCTATGGAGAGGTAGTTGTAACTGTAAATTTTATTAAACTATATTTAATAATACCAAATAAACACCTATAACCTATCAACACCTAAACAACCCTACCCTTTTTAAAGGCTACCAAGATTCTCTTGCGCAGGTCTGCAAGGGGAACTTGGTTGGCAGTCTGTCTGCCAGAACATGGCAGTCAGAAGTCACTTGGTGTTGACATTGTTGTGGAAGCTTCACTTCAGCTTGGCTCAGCTTCTGTCCACTGGTTCGAGCAGCCAGCTTACCTCAGCCTCTCAGCTTGGGATCAACTTCCTCAGTCAGCCTGGACTGCCAAACTTACACAATGCAGATGCTGAGCTGTGAGGCCTAGTCTTTGGTGTTGCCGCTGGCAGTTGGCCGAGGACCACCTGGCACCTAGGCCTCTGGCTGGTCCTTGACTTCCTCAGGCACGTCCCTTGTCAGGACTCTGTCTCTGTTGTGTCCTCATAGTCAGTTCAGCAGCCTCAGAGA
>CAJQZJ010032773.1:5479887-5490476 GCA_907164525.1 Lophiomys imhausi
TGTCATTACTGTCACTTCCACAGTCTCCTTAGCCGTGCATGCCTCACGCCCGTAGGCCTCAGCTTCCTCAACATCTGTTCACCACGGCTTTGGAGCACCTATTGCCTCAGGCCGACCAGCCTTCTGTGGCTTTTCTCAGCCTCCTGGGCATACCCTCAGCAGAAGCCGGTCTCTTTGGCTTTTCCTGTAAGCGTGGCATTGGATGGCTCATGTGGCTTCACACCTCAATGTCTCATGCATGAGCATCTCTCTCCAAGGCCACTCTGCCACCACACTCTTCAACAGGGCATTATCTTCTTCAGCCATGCCCAAGAAACTACTAGCCATAGCTTAAAACTCTTGTGGTTTCTCGAGGTAAGTCCTAGCTCTTGGGCTCTCTCTCTCTGTCCTTGGCTACGCCCTTTCCACAGCTCGAAAGCGAGACTTTTCATTTGGGCAGCACCTCAGTTTGGCTCCACCCCTCCTTGGCTGCAAGTCTTAGCAAGCCTTGGCAAATCTTGGGTCTTTCAAAATGAGACAGTGGCCAGCAGCAGTGTTCTGGAGCTGAAAGCAAAGCCAAACCAAAAGCCCTTTCCAGTTTCCCGGGCTTTCACTTATTATGCATACAGGACGCCTTCTTATTTGCTTAGGACCACATGGTGCTAGATGCCAAGATGATCTGCATTTCTAAAGTCCTTATTTATTCACTACAGATAGTAGAATCCTTAGAGGTCAGGACCTCGTGGGAGGAAGTTAGGCATACCCCTGAAGGGGATATTGGAATACTAGACCTTTTCCCTTTTCTTTTCTCTTTTTTCCTTTTTATTGTTTTTATATTTTGTGAATTTTACATCATGCACCCTGTTGCTGCCTCTCATCTTCCATCTCTCTTCAGACCCACCCTCCACCCTTGCAACCTCCCCCAACGTTAAAAAAAAAAAATCTCATTGTGGAAGCTGTAGTGTGTCAGTGTGTCCCACAATATTCCATTTTGTCCACACGTCTTCACTTGCAAATGTTCATTATAATGACTCCTTG
This sequence comes from Lophiomys imhausi, assembly GCA_907164525.1. Taxonomy (NCBI): domain Eukaryota; kingdom Metazoa; phylum Chordata; class Mammalia; order Rodentia; family Muridae; genus Lophiomys; species Lophiomys imhausi. Next base: position 5,480,905 of record CAJQZJ010032773.1, read on the forward strand.
GTCTAGTGTGAGGCCTCTGGCTTCTGCTGGTACTTTGTCAATAATGGAACCTCACTGGGACTCTTCTCAGATATGCTATTATTGTCCTGTGTCATGGAGATCCTGCAGTCCTGGGTTGTGTAACTGGCCTCTTCTTGCACTCCAGCAGTTCATCGATGGGGTGTATGTTGGAGTGGGCCAACTCAAAGCCCTGGTTCTGGGCCTGCAACCCCCACATCCAGGGCCTGGTCTCCTGAGTGCTGAAGAAGGTAAGGGTTGAACAAGCTCTCCTGCATTAATGACCTTATTAGGGCCAATTCTGCCATCTGCTACCTGTGGCTAGGGCAAGAGAGTAAAGGGGATCTCTCCCTCCCCAACACCACAAAGCAGACAGGAGGCAGCCCTGGCTGTCCCATACTCACTCCCTCAGGGCTGACTCTGTCTCTCCCTCTCTCTTTGGTTCTGAGCCTCTATGAGGTAAGACAGGTACCCTCTGCCACATGGCCCCACCATACTATGCTAGCCAATAAGAGGACTTGTCAGTGGGGACTGCACATGACCATCTCTTTATGTCAGGTCCACAGGGAAGAGGACTGGCCATTGTAGTTCACTGCTCCTGGATTCCAAGAGAAGTACACTTGATATCCCACAGCTAGAAACTGGAAAGAGTTCCTTAGGGAGGACTTGAAGTCAGTTCTGCTGTTGCATTAAATCTTTGGGGGCTCACAGTACACTAAGCAGGGGATGCTAAAAGTTCCCTGTGGGTCAAAGCAGACTCTAGGCATGGAGATTTGTGCTCTGAAGTAGAGTAAGTGACTCATTTTCAGGGAACAGTTAGATTCTAATCAGCAGGTCTCAAACTGTGGGTCATGAACCCTTTAGAGGTCAAACAACCCTTTCATAGGGGTCGAATATCAGATATCCTGCATATCAGATATTTACATTATGATTCATAACAGTAACAAAATTACAGGTATGAAGTAGCAGTGAAATTATTTTATGGCTGGGGGTCACTACAACATGAGGAAGTGCATTAAAGGGTCACAGTGTTAGGAAGATTGGGAGCCACTAAGTTAGAGGGCACACAAGCAGCCCCTGATCAAGGTTCCCACTGTGTGGATGAACTGATATGCTCAGGTAGAGAGGGCTCACTGCACCCAACTCAGTCCCAGCCACCATGACGTTTGCCCTTCATACCTCTTCTCATGTAGATAATAGAGTTCTTTAATTCCTCCTCCTCTCTCTGTGCATTCTTTCCTCCTTTTTCCTAGAATTTATAGGGCTAGATAAGAGATGAATGCGGTTCTCAGAAAACGTGAGTCTCATAAACTCCTTGATTGAGAATTATCTGTGAGTTCTCCTTAAATGTGCCGACTCCTGGGCCAACTCCTGGGTTGCTCACTAGCCTGTGGGATGATGACGTCTTTTAGAAGTTGCTTTGGTCCTTTTCACACACCCCTCAGCTGGAGAACTGGCTTCAAAATAATTTAACTTGGCACATTTATTTTGTAGGTGGGTAAACTGAGGCTCAGATAAACGAAGTGGCTTCTCCTATGTTGCCAGCTGGCTGGCAGCAGAAACAGAGCTCTCTTCAGGAGAGGGGTCAGAGACGTGCTCTTTCAGCAAAGGATGCTTCAGGGTGTACAGATGTGACACTTAAACAGATAAGCAAATGCTGAGTTCCATCTCCTCCCCAACTGGCACTAGTCCTGACTACAGCAATGTGGGACTTATCGGCATATTTTACAACAAGCATGAATTCTACATTCCCAAATAAAGCCAGAATCCAGTTTATGCCCAGTGAAAATAAATTAATTTTAACGAGGGTCTCAGTTATGATGTTTACAGATTTGTTTGCATATTTCATCTGGTTATTTAATGCTATTTTGCCTTGAGTGCTAATATTGAATTGATGAAGTGTTTTTTTTTTAAAGACAACATTAAGATAACTATTTTCCAGCCTTATAAATTCCACGAGATAAGGTCAAATACAGTAGCAAAGAGTAAACGACAACAGAAAGATGGGAAAATGTCAGTGGTAAAGGGGGAAGATGGACACGGGACATGACAGAACAGAGAGCTTGCCTGACCTCCAGTCCTAATGCCTTATAAAACATTATTGTGTGTGTATTAGTTATAGTGTAATTCGTGGGCAGAGTCCATGGCTGCTGTCTACTTTAGACCATCTATTTATATTAAATTCCACCTGGTTATGAGAGAGGAGGCACATGTTGAGGGCGTAGAATGGTGGGATGGGGATATGAGAAGATGATGAGAACATGGAAGCAGTGAGGGGCCTTAGGTTTACCTGATCCTCCAGGACCCATGTGTTTAGAAAGGGATTCAATATTAGGGAAGTACGGTGATTTGAATAAAAATGGCCTTCATGGGCCCATAGGGAGTGGCACATTAGGAGGCCTTGTTGGAAGTGTGTCACAGCTTTTGTAATGCCCAGTTCATGAAACCACAAGAAGACAAGCCAGGAGTCCCACTCAATGCAAAAGTGAAAGGATCTTTAATGGGGGGGTACAAGTCTAGACAGGGACCGCCCACATAGTCTCCATGCAGGGATACTGTGAAGGAATGGCCATGAGGCTGAAAAGTCTGAGGGTTTTAAGGGATTGTAGGGGAGGGAGTGGGCAAGCAGGGAAACGCTAGAGACATGCAGAATCACATCTGGTCTTGTAAGATGAACTCTGAGAGTAACCTTGTTTTCAGGGTGCAAAGGAAATTCCCAGTTTATGGTGCAGGGGTGGGGGTCAGTCCTCTCTGCACATTTCACCTCTGGGGCTGTTATCATGTGGCTAGGATGTGTAAACATTAAGTTTTCTCTTCTAGTTGAGAGCCCCTTGTTATGGCTCTGCCCAAAAGGCTCCTCAAGGTCTCTGAGGGAGGAGAAACTAGGTCCTCAGCCAACCTCGCTACAGCAGACGGGTGGGTGAGAACTAGGATGGGCAGGATGAGGGTTTTTGTTCTTTCACTTTGGGCTCTCAGATGCTCAAGCCAGGCCCAGTGGGATAGTCATTTCCTACTGTCTTCAGGTCCAGATGTAGAGCTCTCATCTGCTTGCATGGTGCCATGCTTCTCGCCATGGCAATAATGGAATAATCCCCTAAAACTCTAAGCCAGCCCCAATTAAATGTTTTCCTTTATAAGAGTTGCCATGGTCATGGTGCCTCTTCACAGCAATAAAACCCTAGAGGGCATGGTGGAGGAAGGCCACAGTGGCGACAAGGAAGCATAGCCGTTCATGGAGCAAGCCAGAACAGCAGAGTTGAAATTAGAGGTACTCTCAAGCCTGCCTACCAGGCGTCAGATCTCTCGGCATGCAAACACCAAGCCCAGCTGAGACAGTTTTCTATTGTAATTTCTTTCATTCACTTTCTTCCCCCTTTTGATTATTCAAAAAAATGTGTTGTTCTTTGAAAATGTTGGCAATATAATGAGTATTTATGGCCTACCTACCTACCATTGTACAGTATATAGTGGGGAGCTGAGCCCCGTAGAAGCTGGCAACTCTCCTAAAGACACAGCTGGGTATCAGACTCAAGCCTGCTCCCATCCCAGACAGCTCCAAAGCACTTCTGCCATGCTGAATGCACTAAGCCCTGTTCAGACATGCTGGGAGTCTTGCTGCAATCTCCCCTACAGTCTGCTCTGCCACTTCACCAAGGGACATCTGATTCCAGACCCAGCTCTCGGCTCGTGTGCAGTGACAGTCTGGCTCTCTTCATTTCTGGGTTGAGTCTCCTCTCTGTTAGCCAGAGGCAGGTTGTGGCCTAGTAGTCTTGGAGATTGCTCCTTTTCTTATTCCATGCATGTGTTTTGGGCCACTGCTGTTCCTCCCTGGAGGGAGAACACTGATGTGACCCTCTTGTCCCTCTGATGACCTTGACCATCTCCTTTAACCTGTTGTTCCCTGTACTACACTCGGTCATCATCCATCTCATATCCATTATTCTCCGGTGGAAGTACCCTTGACCTCCTTCAAGGGAGTGGCTCCCTCTCAAAGACCACATTGCCCAGATTTCTTTAGCAAGATCAGCCCTTTTTTTTTTTAAACATTTATTTATTTATTATGTATACAGTATTTGGTCTACATATATGCTCGGGCACCAGATCTCAATGTAGATGGCTGTGAGCCACCATGTGGTTGCTGGGAATTGAACTCAGGACCTTTGGAAGAACAAGCCAGTGCTCTTAACCTCTGAGCCATCTCTCCAGTCCAAGATGCAGCCCTTTTAAACTCTTGGTTTAGATAGAAATAGACAGGGCTTTCAAAGGATGCTTCTCACCTCCTAGCTTCACTATGGTTCTCACCTCCTAGCCTCAGTATGGTTTGAACGTAAAATGTCCCCCATAGGTTCATGTGTGGAATGCTGGTCCCAAGCTGGTAGGGTTATTTTGGGAGATGGGACACTTTCTCGCTGGAGAAAGTGGGTCACTGGGTGTGTGCTTTGGAGGGTCACACAGAGCCCAGTCTCTTCTTCCCTCTGTTTCCGGTCAGGCATTGCAAGAAGAACCATATTTACCACAGGCTTCCATAACTGTGATGTTCTCCCCCATGCAGAGCAGTCAAGCTCAAGCCTGACCAAGCATGGGCAGGGCACCATGAGCCAAAATAAGTCCTCCCCCATTTGTTTATGCCACACTCTCTGCCGCAGTGAATAGAAGAAATGTTACTAACCCCCCCACACACACACACACACATACACATTTTTCCTTCTCTTGCTGCCAGGGAGATAGGTTTAATGGTAAGAGCTCCAGCTCTAACCATACAAAAGGAGGCAGAGGACTGAACGTACATGTTAAGTATGGGGGTGCAGAGATTAAACCAACTCTCAGATGATCATTACATCACCTCACTGTACTGGACTCCCTATACCCCAAATTTCTTTGATTTGAGAGGAAGAATAAACACTAAGCCTCTATTACTTTTATTTGGCTGTGTACAAACAAACAAATTTTAACTCCCACACCTTCAGAATCATCACTTCTCCTTTCTCTGGATGTAATAGTTCCCCAGAGTTGTAGAGGTAAATTTGCTGTGGTCTGTTGGTTGGCCAAGAGGATAATGTACTTCCAATTAACATGTGGAATGCTGGCTCACAGATATCCCTGGGCTGTCTTGTCCTGTCACTGCAAAAGGCAGCAACCCTTTTCCTGTCACTAGTGACCTAATGCCTAGTGTTAGCTTTTAGTAAGCTCTTTCTTTCAGTCAGTTTCCAAATCCTATGCATTCTTCATTTGCCCAAAGAACATTGGGTGGGTGGACTTGTTATCTCAGGAGAGATAAACAGAACTCCGTTAATTGTTTTGGTGAGGCTCACAGTGGAGACAGACAATAGTTAAATGACCACGCAAATGCTCCATGCTGCCGTGTCAGGTGCCACAGAGTGAAGATTACTGAGCCAGTCCGAAGAGGGGCAGGCAAGGGTGTGACGATGCTGAAAAATGAAGCGTGAACAGAACCAAGTGTGACTGAGAGAAGAGAGGATGTAGATTCTGGAGGGGGGGGGGGGGGGGGTGGAGCTGCAGGTGACATTTTCTGTGGTAAATAGCCTTTGAGAAGGCTGAAGAAGGAAGGGTCAGAGTGTCTCCAATGAAGTTAAAAGAGGATGTTGGCGGAAGCACCAGGTGCCCATGATTGATGATGGGTCCAAGAGGCAAATTCGAGGTTCAGAGAATGACTTTGGACTTCTTCAAAGACCACAGGGAATGTTCCTGTGTTCTAAGGGCTGGTCAGCAGTGTCCATAGTGCCTTCCCATCTCTCCTTCCCCTTCCCCTTCTCTTCTCTCCTTCCCTTTCTTCTCCACTTGTGTCTCTTCAATCTGCCTTCTCTTCCTGAAACTCACTGTACATGGCCTTGAGGATCATTATTCCCAAATCCAGTACTCACTATTCTACTCCCCAATTTTTCCAAAGCTCACTAATCCATTCTAAATGAAGTCTAAGTTCCTAACCCTCCACACTGAGCCCCTGGCTGCCTATGCAGTCCTCATGAGCTATGTCTCTCTTGCCAACCCAACTCCTTGATCTTGTCTGACCTACCGTACCTTTTCTGTCTAATCTCCCTTGGGCTGGAATGTCATTTTCTTGAATGGCCATTTGTCCCTTCAGACCCATCTCAAATGTTCCCAGAGTCATTCTTGCTCCTCCCCCATAGAGAGTTGTGTGTGCTCCTTGGGGGGGGGGGGGGGACGGGCCTGTCATTCCCTATACTTTTACAGTCTGAAGTAGTTTTTGGAAGAGGGGCTTCTGGTTTCCTTTTTACTCCCAGCTCTTACCCGACTAAAAGGCTCAGTAAACAGCAAGCAAATGACAGCCCAGAAGAGGGCACATAGCATCAGCCACATGCATAGTCACTGTCGGAGTATTAGTGTAAGTGACCCTGGGAATATTCAGGATGATTTTGAGCACAAACTATCTGGATTCACATTTCAGTTCTGTGTGGCCATGATTCAAAACCAAATAAACCAAAAAACCAGAAGTAAGTGCTTATCACAGTAAGCATTCTGTAAAAGTCTTTATCATCATCCCTTCATGTCGGTGTAGATTCATTGTGACTGTGGAAGAATCCTCTGTTCCCTGGTGGCCTGCCAACCAGTACCTGGGGCTTCTGTGACACGATCTCTTACAAACTGCTTGGAGCAGAGCATCCTCACTCCTCTGGACCAACAAAAAGAACACAGTAAGCCACTCACTGTGCTCCACGAACCTCTGTGCTCTTCAAAGCACTGTGAGTTTCTTAAGTATAAAGAACAGAAACCAGCAGCACTCTGCAGCCCTTAGCACACTCTACACCTCACCATGCGTCTCCATGAACTCTTGTAGTTTTTATCAACTCTTGTATTTTTTTTCCAAAGAACTTAGGAGGGAAGTAAGCCTCAAAGAAGTCAGGTGAATTGCCAAGAGGCATCATCAGCATTTACTCACTGCTCCAGGTGCTGTGGTTGTTCCAGCCCCTGTCAGGGCCTCTAACATCTGGAGCAGACATAGTGTTTCCTGGGTGGATCCAGTTCTGTCTTCAGGAGGGCTTCATAGTATTTCCCTGTCAAAGAATTCTTATTGGCTTACCCGCCACTGAACCACGGTTATATAGCTTCAGCTGTGAACTTGACCCAAACCTAGTGCCACTTGAGAAAAAGGAGCCTCTCCTGAAGAAATGGCTCCATCAGAATGACCTTTAGCCTTGTCTGTGAGATGTTTCCTTAATTGCTAATTGACGTAGGAGGGTCTAGCCCGTCATGGAAAGTGCTACCCCTAGGCAGTTAGGCCTGGGCTCTGTAAGAACAGTAGCTGAGCAAGCCAGGGGCAAGCCAGTAAGCAGCATTCTGCGGTTCTTGCCTCAAGCTCTTGTCTTCAATTCCTGACTTGGCTTCCATCAGTGACAGCCTGTAGACTGTAAGGTGAAACACACCCACCCCCAAATCGCTTTTGGTTATGGTATTTGTCACAGCAACAGAAAAGGACACCTAGGACAACACCCAGCCAGCCCTGCCAGAGCTGTTGGTCCACATTCCTGGACATTTTAGGAAACCTGTGTCCCCACATCAGTCTGGTGGAAGACATCACCCTGTGTAACTTCACGTCAGTGGCCATTCCCACGCCACTTCTGACTTCTTTCTTAGAGGCAGAACCTCAGAAGTATTCCTAAAAATAGAAAACACTTTGCTGGACTGATAGAATTAAACATGATTTAAGATTTTCCTCAGTTGATAAATCCTGAAGAATCTATTAGCATACACAACTTTTACAAAGTAATGGGTTCCATTGATTGTATTTACCCTCCATCACTGTCTCTTGTCCATGACTCTTTCCACTCCTTCAATCCCTTTGTCTTCCTTATTAGTCTTTTCTACATTCATGTCTTTCCCCTCCCCCTCAGAATCCAATATGGGAGAAAACATATGATAGTTATCTTTCTGAGTCTGGCTTCTTTTGTTTAGCGTGATGATCTCCAGTTCCATCCATTTTCCTGCAAACACTTGATTTTTTTTTCCTTACTGCTGAATAATAGCCCATTGTGTATAGTATGCCACGTTTTTCTTTTTCTATTCATCTCTTGAATGGCAACTAGACTGATTCCATGACTTGGCAACTGTGAATGGTGCCACAATAAACATGGGTGTGTAGGAACCTCTGCTGTGTATTGCTTTTGATTCTTTTGGGTGTGCACACAGACTGTAGTAAATGGCTCCTCTCACAGCTCTGTTCATGTTTTTTTTAGGAACCTGCCCACCAGTTTCCGTAATGGCCACACATTAATTTATGTTCTCACCAACACTGTTCTTTTTTCCCTCCCCCTTGCCAGCAATTGTTTTTCATTTTCTTGATAATAGTGATTCTACTTGGGGTGAGGTGGAATCACAGTGTAATTTGAGATTGTGTCTCACTGCTGGGGAACAATTCTTCCCCCTGATGTTGAACTCTTTTTTTTTAATGTATTTGTTGGTCATTTGTAGTTTTTGTTTGTTTGTTTTTTGTGGTTTTCTTGTGTTTTTTTTAAGTGTTTATTTACCTGTTGTTTGGGTGGGTTATTTGGTTTGGTTTTGTTTTTTTGTTTTGGTATTTAATATTTTGAGTTCTTTTTATATTCTGGTATAAATTCTGAATGAATAGTTGCAAAGCTCTTTTCCCATTGTGTAGGCCATCTCTTCAGGCTTGCCATTGTTGCTTTTGCTGCGTGGAAGCTTTTTGCTTTGGTGTGATCCCATTTGTCGGTTCTTCCCACCATCCCCTAAGCTAGTCACAAAGCCACTGCCAAGGCCTGTGTCTGCAAGTGCTTCTCCTATGTTGTCCTTTGGTGATTTCAAAGATCCAAGTGCTGCGTTAAGGTCTTTAATCCATTTTAAGTTGATTTTGGCATAGAGTGAGACACAGGGAGTGAGCCTTCTACATGTGAACGCCCAGTCTACCCAGCGTTATTTGTTAAAGAGGTTGTCTTGCTCCACTGTATATTCTGGGTACTTTTTTTCAGGAATCAGGTGGATGTGGCTGCATGGGCTATTTCTGTGCCCTCCTTTGGTGTATATGTCTGTCTTTCTGTGAGCACAAAGCTCTATAGTTTACTAAGGCTCTATAGTTTAATTTGAAGTCTGGTATTTTAATACCTCCAGCCTTACTGCCTTTGCTCAGGATTGTTTTGGCTATTCAGAGACCTTTGTACTTCTGCATGAATTTAAAGATTTTTTTTTCTATTTCTGTGAAAAATATCATTGGGATTTTGGTGGAGAGTGCATTTATTCTAAGTTTACAGTATTAATCCCGCTGGCCCATACACATGGACATTCTTCCCATTCCTAACAGCTTCCACTTCTTCCTGCAATATCTTGTAGTTTTCATTGTTGATCTCTCTCACCTCCTAGGGAAAATTCATTCCTAGATATTTTGTCCGTTTTAAGATTTCTGTGTTTGGGGCTATGTCTCTGATTTCTTTCCCACAGTGTTCACTATTAGTGTAAAAAACCAAACTACTGATTTTTGTATGTTGATTTTGTTTCTTGCTACTTGGCTTATGTTTTTAAGATGTTGCTTTCATTGTGTGTGTGTGTGTGTGTGTGTGTGTGTGTGTGTGTGTGTGTGTGTGTGT
>CAJQZJ010032773.1:5490486-5514676 GCA_907164525.1 Lophiomys imhausi
TGTGTGTGTGTGTGTGTGTGTGTGTGTGTGTGTGTGTGTGTGTGTGTACACGTGTGTGTGCTAAGGTGCCCTCAAAGGCCAGAGGCATCTTCTCTCCTAGAGCTAGGTGGTGGTGACCTATCCACCATGGAGCTGGGAACTGAACTCTGGCCTTTTAGAAGAGCTCTTAACTGCTAGACCATCTTTCCAGTCCTCATTTAACTTATTTTTAAGTCAAATCTAAATCTCTTTTGATGGAGACTTTAGAGTCTTCCAAGTACAGAGTCATATCATCTAAAACCGGTGTAATTTGGCTTTTTCCTATTTGTGCCTGCTGTTTCTTTCTCATGCTTTGTTGCTCTGACTAAAATGTCAAGTGTTGTGACAGAGCAGTGAGAGAGCATGGTAGTGCAAGCCTATGACCCCAGAATTGGGAGATGGAAGCAGAGGCTGGGGAATTCAAGGCCAGGCTCAGCTGCATAGTGAGTTCAGGACTGGCCTGTGCTACATGAGACCTTGGCTTGAAAAGAGAATTTGAGTTGCTTTATTTTCCTGGTTTTAGAAGAAATGATTTCAGTTTTTTCCTGTTCTGTGTGAAGTATATGGATTTCTTTATTGTGTTGGGGTATGTTCCTTCTGAATTTATTTTCTTCCTGGGCTTTTGTCATGAACTGTTAAATTTTGTCAAATGCCATTTCTCTATGCATTAAAATAGTCACATGATTTCTTTTTGCTTGAGTCTATTTATGTGCTATTATATTTGATAACCATCCTTGACTCCCCAGGGTGACGCCTATGTGATCATGGTATGTGATCTTTTCAAATGCATTACTGGATTTATTTACAAATGTTTTATTGAGAATTTTTGCCTCTGTTCATTGAGGATATTGGCCTATAATTCTTTTTGATGTATTTTCATCTGAGTTTTGCATCAGAATAATGCTAACTTCCTAGAGTGAGTTTGGAAGTGTTCCTTCTCTTCCCATTTCATCCCCCCACAGCTAGTTCTGATTAGATGACTAGATTTTTATATGCCTGCAGAACTTCTGTTCCTTTTATTGTTATTGATGTCTGGTTCCTTTTAATTTTTGATCTGGTAAAATCAGAGAAATTATTTTTTATTTCTAGTATTTATTAAAATGTGCTTTATGACTGGGTGGTAGTGGTATACACCTTTAATCCCACCTCTGGAAGAAGAGGCAGCATACCTCTGAGTTTGAGGCCAGCCTCATCTACACACTAATTTCTAGGACAGCTGAGGCTATACAGAGAAACCTTGTCTCGAAAAACCACAAACACACACACATACAGAGAGAGAGAGAGATTGAGATTTGCTTTCTACATAGAAATCTATTTTTGGAGACATTTTTGTGAACAATCAGAAAAGAATGCTTATTCTATAGTGTTGGGCTTTTCATCTCCAGGACTTTTGTTTTCAAAATCACTCTATTGATTTTTCATCAATATTTCAAAATATCTCTATTGATCTTCTCTTTCTTTCTTGTCCTGGTTTATCATCCTTCATTTGTCAGTTTTAGCCCCTGCATTTTCTTGGGACTTGGTGATCCTTTACAAAATGCTTCATTTCAGTTTTTTAGCATTTCATATACTCGACTATCTTTAGAGTCAGTTGCTATAGGATTAGGAACTCTCAGAGGGGTCATGTTGCCTTGTGCTCTCATTTTTTTTTTCACCTATCTGCTGAGATCTGCACATCTTTTGGTACAGATATATCTTCTACTCTTGGATGAGAGATCCTTCTTTGGCCCTGTGTATGGGTTATCAGACTGTCATGACGAGCTGCATTTACCTCTGATAGGAAGCTAGTAGAGTTTCCCTCCTCTTTGGCGGTGACTATTGCATCTGGATGGAGAACATACTGTGTCTGAGCCTGAGGGCCCAGCTTCTTTGCAGATCTCACAAGACTGGGGTGCTTCTAGTAGATGAGACAGATGTGTTGCAGACAGTGGAATCTACAGGATCTGTCCCATGTGGCCACTCATAGTCCTGCAAAGGTGGATGGCCCGAAGGCTAAGGGAGTGAGCTATCCACAATGGAGCCCTTGAGGGCTCAGTGCACAAGGTGTTTTTGTTGTTTCTCCTTGTGGCTGTAGGGGTGGGACTCCAGGAGTGCATTCAAACTCTCTTACTTGGAGCCTGGTGATTCTTAAGGTTTTATCCTCCCTATTCTTGTCATTAATTCCCTGACACTTCAATGGGTGGGCTGTTAGTGGACCAGCGCATGTGACTCATAGCTGAGCTGAAGGAGCAGCTCATCGGCAGACCATCTGTACAACTAGTCAAGTGTCTGGCTCAATCCCCTTGTAGAAAGTGGGGAAAGGGGAACAGTGTGAGCATTGAACAGTTGTGATGAAGTAAAACCCAAAGCCAGCACAAGCTATAGATAGCATCGGGAACCTCAACAATAGGAATAGGGTAGGGGCGTGGAAATCCAGCAGTTGAGCATGAAAAAAAAGAAAAGAAAAATAATTAAAAGGAAGTTTGAATAATTTTTTAAAAAGTGAAAAGAATGGAAAGAGAAGAAATAGAAGGGGGGGAGGGAAAGCACAAAGACAGAAAAAGACATAGAGAAAACAAGTTACAGATAAACCCAAAGAGAAAAATAAAAAACAAACAAAATACATAAGCCAAATCAAGCCAAAAAACAACTCAAAAAAAAAAAAAAAAGCCAGGTAGAAGGAGTGTTGTGAGTTTGAGGATAGCCTAAGCTACATAGTTGGAGGCTAGCCTGGGCTAGAAAAAAAAGTGTCTCAAAAAGCCAAAAAGAACAGCCGGATTACATCTGGATGACCTTTCTAAAAACAAAACAAAACACCAAAGTCAATCAAACAAAAGCAAAAAGAAAGTAAAAAGAAAAACAAAATTTTAAAAATTAAAGTATCGTCTCTGCTGGGATATCAGAGCAGGCAAGAGTGGCTAGTCTGTTCCTTTGCTAACATGCACTGCTTTCTGTGTCTGCTCAGACCATAGCTCTTAGAAACAGCAAAAGCCAGGGACTATTGGCACTGTTCCTTCTGTATATGATGCTCGCCAGCCAGTCAGTCAGTTGGAGTGGTTTGAGTTGGAAGCTGATTGGAGTGCCTCCCAGCTTCCCTCCCTGTAGTAGATGTGGTATAGATGTGTTCCTCAGCAAGAGTTCAATCCAGACAGATTTGCCAGCCCGCTCTCAGGCACCAGTGGAGAAAATGTCTGCTTCCTTCTAGCCCATGTGGCCTTGGCTCCTTTATTATTTTTTTCCTGCTATTAAGTTTTTTTTTAGTGAACTTTATTTTAAATACTTCTCCTTTATGTACATATAAAAAATGTACATGTCAGTTACAGAAATCTTAGCAATGAAAGAAATACACAAAAAAGAGAATTTAAAATGAAGGATTTTTTTTTTTTTGCTCTCTTCAAAATACTCTTTTGTATTAAATGATACTTTCAGTAAAAGAGAGGAACTCAAGTGATTAGACATTATGTGTTCCAAGGAGAAAAAACACAAAATCTTTCCAGTTCTGCTTTGCTCCCATTCAGCTTCTCAGGCTCTTGACAATGAGCCCTCTTCTTCCCCTTCCTGTCCTAGAAGGTGAAGAGAAGCATAAGGTAAATGCAGACCTCCAGAAGTCACCCTGAGCCTCCTACAGTTCCCACAAGGAATAGAGCAAAAATGTCAAGTTCCATGCCTGTAATCCAGCCATTGACCTAAGTGGGGGAGGGGTGATAAAGAAAGGACAAACCCACAGACATACAGACAGGAAAGCTGGTATCAGGTGGTCTAGGCCCTCAGAAGAAGAAGCCACAGCAAGCCAAAAGTCCGGGGTGTTTATCATGTACAGTCGAAGAGTGAGGCAGGGTTTTATATACAGTGGAACAAGGAGCTGGGTGTGGTTCACCTTAGTGAGAGCCAGCTCTGCTGGGAGCATCTTTAGGCAGAGACAGTGCACAGGGAGAAAGCTATATGATGGGCCTTCTTCCCACACACTGCCAGCTTTCTCATGCAGACCACAGGAAGGCTTTGCCATCCTTCTGAGTCTCATCCAGGGAAAGCTTTGCCAGTCCCATGGGCCTGAAGCATTGGAGTCCTTGGCATGGCCCCGCTCTTGCTGGCAATACACATTCACTCAGGACTTCATTCACTCTCTATGTGAATGTTCATAAAGCAGCAACATGTGCACCTCCCACACTCTGGAGTACATCTCTGAAGGTTCTTACCTCTCCTTTGAGAATCTTTTCTTTCAAAAAAACAAAAAGCTCAAAAAAAAAAACCCCACCTAAAACAAAAACCAAACCAAACCAAACAAACAAACAGAAAACCCCACACATATATAATTATAATTGTTCACCTTTGCAGGAATATTACATCTAAAACTAGATTTTTTTCAGTTTTGGTCCTTATTATTTATGGTTTGGTCCTTGAAAAGTTACCTAATGTATTCCTTTTTGAAAAATGATTTATTTTTAAATAAATAAATACAATTTCCTTATTTATGTGCAGTGGTGTCTTGCCTGTATGTCTGTGTGAAGGTGTCAGATTCCCCTGGAACAGGAGTTACAGACAGTTGTGAGCTTCCATGTGGGTGCTGGGAATTGAACCCAGGTTCTCTGGAAGAGCATCCATTGCTCTTAACTGCTGAGCCATCTCTCAACCCCCTGTATTCTTTTTTTTCCTTTAAGTTAGATTGGAGAAGTATAGTTATTTACTGTAGGACATTTGGAAAATATTGAACATGCACAAAGGAGGAAATGAAAAGCATCAGTAGATCTGCCATCCAGAACTCTTGGCCCATCCTCAAATTCTGACTCTCTGGTTGTGGATAAGGAAGTGGAAAGGGAAGTAGCGACACATGTGGAGGGGATGGGTCAGGGCTTGTCTGATCCTAAATGCCAGACATCTGGTCACAGCCCTCTCATTCTCTTTAAACACGGTTTCCTCCTGCTTTCTCTCCCCATAACCACTCCCAGGCCACCTACCCATTCACCCAGCCAACCACTCACAGAGCACCCACTCACTCACAGTGCAGAGGCAAGAATCAGTCTACTAACCCCAATACTTACTTCACAGGGCTAGTCATTGTCTTACTGCATTTTCTGCTGCTAAAGCAACATACTGGAGATCGGGCAATTGACAAAAAAAAAAAAAAAGGAGGTTAATTATGGCTCACGGTCCTAGAAGCTGGAGAGTTCAAGAATGTGGTGCCAGCACATGCTTGTATTCTGCTTATAAACTTGTGCTTCTCCCAGTATGGCAGAAAAGCCCATGGGCAAGTGGGTGTGTGAAGAAGAGACAAATCCTGACGGGAAGACTTGCTTTGTAATCAGTGTCCTGGGAGAGCAGGATCTAAGAAGAGAAAGGTGTCAACCATCAGAGGGGGCTGCAGTTCCATCATCAAGCCCTGGCCACTAGGCCACACCTCCCAATCCTGCCACTGTCTCAGTCACTTTAGGTATTGTTGGGACAAAGTTTCTGAGAAGAGCAACTTGAGGAAAGAACCATTTGTCTTGGCTCACAGTTTAAAGGGACACAGTCCATAGTGGCTGGATGGTGTGTGGCAGCATTACCTGGACACAGCCAGTCAGTCACATAGCAGCTGCCATACCCAGGCAGGAAGCAGAGCCATGAACCCTGATGCTCAGCTGGCTTTCTCTTGTGCCTCCTATGTCCAGGGCGGTTCTTCCCTCCCCGGTCAACATAATCTAGCAAATTCCTCACACATCCACTCAGAGGTTTGTTTCTATGATGATGCTAAATCCCGTCAAGTTGACAGTCATGATTAGCCATTATAGCCACGTTGAAGAATTGTGCTTTAACATTTGAGTTTTGCTGGGGACAAACCACAGAAGACCTGAAACCTAGATAGTCCAACCAAATCCTTCCTGGGGACTTGTATTAGTTTGAAGCAGAGAAAGTGACTCATTTCTACTTTGGTGGTAGAAACAGGAAGTTCTCTGGAGCTACGAGCAGCAGTGTGACAGTCCTTTGAGAAAGCTGCCCCAGAAAATGAAGGGGAGAAGTTGCACTGTGCTCTCTGCTCTGCTGGTTCCCAGTTCCTGCTGCACGCGCTTCTTCTGCCCGTCCCTGGAGGCTGTGACTTCCTGTTCTTCCCTAAGGTGGCCCCATGAACCGAGTTTTCTTTTGCCCTGTACTAGTTTAAGTGGGACTTTTTCTCCATGAAACAAAAGTCTCAAGTAAACACACACATTATGTTTAAGGAGAGGAAAATTAGGGGAGAAAGGAAGGGTGTTAATTTTGTTATTCACATGAAGTGTTGGGGGCTCATGCCACCTGCCCCTGGATATAGCTGGAAGTATAGATGTCGCGGCCTCAACCCACCGCAAATGGTGCTGGGAAGAAACAGAACAGGTGTCCTGGTGTAGCGGGGATGCAGGTCATATCCGAAGGTCTGCTTCTCAGTGTCTGACTGGACCAGGGCTTCCCAGTTAAACAGGATGGACGGAGAACTCTGACCAGGCCACAGTATTGGTTACCTAGGATCCGTCTCACTCTCAGCTGGGCTGTGACCCCTGTTCACTGCACATCTGTGACCAATCTGAACAGACTCTGTATAACTGTCTGTAGGAGCAAGGCCTCTTCCTTACCCTTTCCAGTCTGCCTCTGCATAACTCTTGCCCCTAGCCTGTCTCTGGTTGTGACTTTCTCCTGCCCCTGTGGTTACAACAACTGACATCAGTTTTTCTGGTTTTTATTTTTTTAAGATTGTTTAAAATTGTGTGTGTGTGTGTGTGTGTGTGTGTGTGTGTGTGTGTGGTTATGTGCATTTGAGTGCAGTGCCTGCTGAGGCCAGAAGAGGGCCCTGTGAGCTGGCATCACAGGTGGTTGTAAGCAGCATGAGGTAGGTGTTAAGAATCAAACTCCATGGGCTGGAGAGGTGGCTCAGAGGTTAAGAGCACTGGCTGTTCTTCCCAAGGTCTTGAGTTCAATTCCCAGCAACCACATGGTGGCTCACAGCCATCTACATTGAAATCTGCCCAGGAATATATGTAGAGCAAATACTGTATACATAATAAATAAATGAATATTAAAAAAAAAGAATCAAACTCCATACTTACTGCTCTGTAAGAGCAGTAAGAGTACTCTTAACTGCTGAGCCAGTTTGTGTTTTGTTTTTATTTTCAGCCTCCCAGACCCTTTAAAAAAATATTTTTTAAAATCTAACCTTAGTTTACTTTGTTGAGCTAGAGAACTTTCTAAGAACATTTATCCTCACCCTTCCAACTTGTTCCCTCTGCTCACACCCCAGCTCTACTTATAACATGAACCCTGGTGTTAATTCATTTGGCTGCTTCCCAGATACACCCATCTCAGCTACCTGAAGGCAGAGGACTGGACAGTATGAGAAAGAGGAAAGATGGAACACCATTTAGAGTGGAATGGGTAAGGGAGGTGCTAATCAGCTTTTCAGGACCATACCAAAGTACCTGGTATAATCACCTAATGCAAAGAAAAGCTTTCTTTGGTCTATGGTTTGGAGATTCTAATTCATGAGTGATTGGCAGAGTTGTGCTGGGTTTGTTATGAGACAGTGCATCATGTTAGGAGCACATGGCAGAGCAACACTGCTCATCTTGTGGGGAATGTGAAGGTGGAGCCAGAGTCCACCATCCTCTTTGAAGACCACACCCAGTAATTCTAAATATCTCCCACTGGGTCATACCTCTTAGAGGTCACACCACCTCCCAGTTGCACTTCCCTGGAGACCAAGCTTTTTACTCATGGGGACAGTTACAACCCAACTATGGCAGTTGGTGCACTACCCACAAAAGAGGGAGAGTAATCAGTGGCCTCCTGCACCATGTTGGAGATATTTGTACTCAGGTAAGAGATGAGTGGAACTCAGCTTACTGCCTTGCCCCAGTGACTAGCTTGACTGGTTTCACCTGTATTTGATGATGGTAAAGAATTCCTTGAGAATGACTTAAAGGACCTCTTTTTGTTCTTGTTCTCTTGAGACATGGTCTTGCTTGCTGTGTAGCCCAGGCTAGCCTGGAACTGTCTATGTAGCTCAGGTTTACTTCAAACTTACCATCCTCCTGGATCATTTTTCTACTAAGAGGTCTTTGAAAATAT
The DNA here is from genome assembly GCA_907164525.1 of Lophiomys imhausi. NCBI lineage: Eukaryota > Metazoa > Chordata > Mammalia > Rodentia > Muridae > Lophiomys > Lophiomys imhausi. The sequence continues at coordinate 5,498,554 of CAJQZJ010032773.1, forward strand.
CTCTTCTTGCCCGGACAATAAACACTTCTTGCCTGTGCTTATACCATTACCTAAAATGTGTCATCTCCTTTTTTATGAATAAAATGCACATCTCCAAAAAATATATGCCCAAGGCTGAGGTAAATAGCTTCTTGAATGTTCCCTTGCCTTTCAAATGGGGGCACTTTGTTTCTACTGCCTCTTCCTTATTCATTATTACTTAATTAATAATGGCTAATTAGTTACAAGCATTCTCTACCTCCCTCTATATTGTATTTGCAGTCACTAAAAAGAAAACATACATACAAAAGTGAATTTAAAATAAAGAGCTCAGGCATGGCGGTTGGCATACGCCTGTAAATTGCAACACTCAAGAGGTAAAGGCAGGAGGATCAGGAGTTCAAGGTCAACTTTAATTACAAGATGAGCTCTAAGCCAATAAGACTATAGGAGACCCTGTCTCAACCAACATATAAAGCTAAGGAATGGAACCGGGTGAGGTGGTACCCATCTGTAATCCCAGCACTGAGGAGGCAGAGGCCAAAAACTCTCTGCAAGTTTAAGGCCAGCCTGATCTACATAGCCAATCAACCAGGCCAGCCTGGTCTACATGGCAAAGCTGTATCAAATAAAAAAGATAAAAGAAAAAGAAACCACAGGCTGGCAGATGGCTGAATGAGAAAAGACACTTGATGCCAAGACTGGTGACCGGAGTTCGATCCGTGGAATGACAGTTTAGAAGAGAACTAAGCAATGAATAAGGCGAGGAAACGAAAACTAGGAAATGGGAGAACAAGGAGATACAAAATGAGCAATGCCAGACTGGTGTCTTCGATTACTGATGATCAAGGCTGCCTGGGTTCTCAGTAACTAACACAGACTCTGCTGTGCGAGTCTCTGGGTTTCCCATGGTTGCTGAGAGTCGTGTGCTGCTTCCACACACAGAGGTAGGACTTGGTAGTACCTCAAGGTGCGCAGTCTGATGCTCCGTATTTGGGCCTTAGGTGCTGAGAGTGTGTGAGTTCCTATTTCATTCTCCTATAAGCCCTTCTGTGCCATGGCTCCTGTCTCATGCAGTTGGGGAAACTAGTTCTACCACTTGTGTGGATTATTGGACCAGGGAGCTTGGTCCAAGCTTTCTGTCTTGGGACGCATGAATGCTAAATGTGTCCAGAGGCGGGCCACCTGAACCCAGGATGAAGCCTAGTTTTTCATGTTCTCTACAAGTCCTATGCACAAGTCACACACGGGGGCTCTAAACGCCAAACTGACTGTGGCCGAGAAAGAGGTGCAATTTTATGTTACTTAAATTCTTGCAAATTATCACACTGAACACCTGTTCTTGAGAGTGTTTTGGCACACTTCTCCATGGCACCCAATGTCTTTCTTCTATTCTGGGAAGAGGGAATTTCATTGTCTCCCTGGTCTACATACTCCTACTAGCATCTAGGTTCAAGAAGGGCTTTTTGTCTGTTTGTTTGGTGTGTGTGTGTGTGTGTGTGTGTGTGTGTGTGTGTGTGTGTGTGTATGTGTACATGCACTTGTGCATGCATTTGTGCAAGTATGGTGTATGTGTGTGTGTGGTGTATATGCACATGCGTCCAGGTGTGCAGGCTGGAAGAGGATATCAAGTGTCGTGTTCTATCACTCACTGCTTTATTTCCTTGAAACGGCCTCATTGAACCTGGAGCTAGGCCAGTGGCCAGCAAGCCTCAGCAGCCATGGGTACTACTGGGTCCCGAATCCAAGGCCTCGTGATTGAGCAGCAAGGTCTCTTACCCATTTCTCTCAGCCCCCAGGGATTAGGTTTTATGCTTACCACTGGTGTTCTAAGATAAGGCTGTTTGTGCATCATAATTTGTTAGTAGTAGTAACAGCAGTTGTTGTTTAAGATAGGGTCTGTCTGTGTAGCTTTGGCTGTTCTAGAACGTGCTGTGTTTGCCAGGCTGGCCTCAAACTCAGACATCCACCTGCCTTTGCCTACTGAGTGCTGGGATTAAAGGTGTGTGCCGCCACCACCTGGCCTGCGTAGCATGATTTAACACTCCTGGGCCCGGGGTTCTGCCTTCTTTTTCTGTTATCCTGCCACCTCTGGTACTTATTTCAAGGTGGGTCCTGTAGGCATCAATGACTAGACTGACAGCCATTGTCCTGTTGTCAACTGTCGGAAAGAAAACACAATATAAAGTGTTTAAAACTCAAATGCGGGGCTGGAGAGGTGGCTCAGAGGTTAAGAGCACTGGCTGTTCTTCCAGAGGTCCTGAGTTCAATTCCCAGCAACCACATGGTGGCTCACAGCCATCTACATTGAGATCTGCTGCCCGGGCATATATGTAGAGCAAATACTGCATACATAATAAATAAATAAATGTTAAAAAAAAACCTCAAATGCGAAGGAGGTGCTTCAAAGTTGGGGGAGCATGGACAGAACTCACAAGTTCTTTAAATGACCTCACAAACACATTACTATGACTGACATAAGATGATGTACGTTGAGTCCTTAGCACCCGAGGCCCAGATTCTTATCAGACACCTGGTCCGTGAAGCCAAGCCCTTCACTGTTGAACATAATCCACCAACACAGAGTCCTCTGTGCTGAACCGCCTTGGAGACTGGTTGGCCAGTGGTGTGGGTGGAGTTGCTTCACCAGACTGGGAGAAAGACAGCAGCTGACCTGCTTGCGAGGCTCACCCTTGGACCAGTTCCCTTTGTCTCACTGTGACTACAGCCTATCCTTTTAGCATATGTGCAACCCAGAGGATGAAAGCCCTGCACTGGGGAAGGGGAGATACTTAGAAGGATCTAGAATCTACACAGTTACTCATCTTTCATTTGTTAGAAATAGTTTTCTTATTTTGAGATCTTATTTATGCATATGTATCTGTGCCTGAACGTACGTATGTGCACCGGATATGTGCAGGTGCCTACAGAGGTCAGAAAGAAGGCGTGAGATCCTCTAGAACTGGAATTATATATAAGCAGTTGTTGGCCAACCGGTGTGGGCACTGGAAGCAAAACAGGCCTTCTGCAAAATATACCAAGTGTTCTTCACTTCCTAGCATTGCTCCAGCCCTAGGATACAAATTATTTAACAAAACAATTTAATTGTCTCTAGTATTGTAGACTGAGTTTACTTTGTAACAAAATAAAAGACTATGACTATGACTCTGTCTTGATCATTTCTCTGTGGAGCTGTCCTGCTGTTTGGATCCAGCTATCTGCAGGCTGATTGGTTATATTATTGCTGCCTAGATTCTGGTGGAGATAGGAAGGAAATAAACCATAGCACATTCTAGGGTCTGCTGGGGTAAGCGAATGCCATAACTGATGGAACTTTGGGAAGACTCTTCTTGCTCACTGTCATGTTCCAGCTGGTCTTTCTGTATGCATCAGCCTGTGTTCTCCCATCTGTGCATTATGAATTTGTCAAGTCAGTTTTGTTTGGTTTACAAAGTCAAGGTGTGGAAGATGAGATTAGGATGAAAGCCATCAAGAAGAATTCAACTTTACGAAGGAGACAGTTTAAGCACCATTTTCATATCACTAAAAGTATTTTAAGTTACATTCCCATAAACAATTGGATTTCACTCATTCATGTAAAATTATGTTCAGAAAGAGCCAGGTGGTGGTGCAAGCCTTTAATCTCAGCATTTGGGAAGCAGAGGTAGGTAGGCAGATCTCTGATGTTAAGGCCAGCCTGGTCTACAGAGTGAGTTCTAGGACAGTGAAACAGAGAAATCTTGTCTCAAAAATAAAAATAAATAAATAGGGGTAGGATGTTCAGAAAGGAAGGATAAAGACAAGAATAATGCTATCTTATAGAGATGTAGGAAACTCGATTTGGGGACTAGATGGCTTTTGAGAAAGCAAATTTGGTTCTGAAAGAATGCTTGGGATCAGTATTATTATATTTATTTGAAGAGATATGTGGATCAAAGCAGTGCAACCCTGAGGGTACCCTTCGTTTTAGTCACAGAAGTTGCGAGAATTCTCCTTAGTAAGGTGTACAGTGAGCCCTTTACTCTTTGCAAGCAACACATGTCTCACCTTTAAACACTCTCACCCAAGTGCTGCTATCCATCAGTAACACGGAAGCAATGGCATGCTGTGTCCCTTCTCCTATCTCACAGTTCTGCATTTTAAAATTAAATTTAAAAACTCCTTTCAGCCGGGCGGTGGTGGCGCACGCCTTTAGTCCCAGCACTCGGGAGGCAGAGGCAGGCGGATCTCTGTGAGTTTGAGGCCAGCCTGGTCTACAAAGCGAGTTCAGGACAGCCAGGGCTGTTACACAGAGAAACCCTGTCTCGAAAAACCAAAATAAACAAACAAACAAACAAATAAATAAATAAATAAATAAATAAATAAAATAAAAATAAAAACTCCTTTCAACCTATCACTGCTCAGTGAGCAACTTAGTATACAAATCTGTGTTCTTATTTACTTTCACGTTTAATTGCCCCAAAGGGTGCTGGAGAGATGGCTCAGCAGTCAAGAGTGCTGGCTGCTCTTCAAGAGGACCCAGGTTTGATTCCCAGCACCCACGTGCCTGTGATTTTGCTTCCAGGGGACCTGACACCCTCTTCTGGATTCTATGGGCACTCCATGCACAGTGCACAGTGCACAGACAAACATGCAAGCAGACACTCATACACATAAAATAAAAAGGAACTAAAAAGTAATGAAGTTATAAAAATGAACCTAAGAAAATAATTCCTACATATACATATATGTATACTTGACATTGATAAAACCACAAATAATAAAAAGTGTTATGCATTATTCTGATATGTATGACAAGACCTACAACTTTCAATTAGTCTTAAAATTTTGATGATTTTACAAATCAGTTCTAACCAGTGGCAGTGAGACAGTTTTTCTTGCAGTGCTGGGGTGGAGCCTCATGCCACTGAACCACATCCCCATGTGGACAATACTTTAAACAAAAGCACTCAGTTTTTTAAAACATTTTATTTATGAGCACATGTGCGTGTGTGTGTGTGTGTGTGTGTGTGTGTGTGTGTGTGTGTGTGTATGTGTGTGTGTGTGTGTGCGTACACCATGGTACATGTGGAAGTCAAAGAGTCAAAGAACAACTTTCAGGAATCAGTTCTGAACCCCTTCCACATGTGGGAATCAGTCCTGAACCTCCTTCCACATGTGGGTTCCAGGAATTGAACTCAGGTTGTCAGGACTAGTGACAACTGCATTTACCCAGTCCCAAGCCATCTTACCAGCACTGGAGAATTTTGTTTTAATTTATTTATTTATCCACTTTACATCCCAATTGCAACCCTACCTCCCCCCACCCCAGGAATTCTTACATAAGGGCTAATATAATGTATAACACATATACATTGCTGGGACAGACACCGAGGATGTACATCTCGAGTTTATGGTCATCTGGCATAACTAACCTGCTAAAGAAACAGTTTAAGTGCTTGTAAAATGAGAGGACCCAACTCAGCATTTTTCATTAGCTCTAAATTCTAGATGTTTGTGGATATACACTGATGCTAGTAAACAGTGGCAACAAGGACACAAAAACTGTCTCACTGCCACTGATTAGAACTGATTTGTAAAATCATCAAAATTTTAAGACTAATTGAAAGTTGTAGGTCTTGTCGTACATATCAGAATAATACATGATAACACTTTTTATGATTTGTGGTTTTATCAATGTCAGGTATACATATGTGTATATGTAGGAATTATTTTCTTAGGTTCATTTTATTATAACTGATGTGCTGTATTAGTTTCTGCATGCTGAATCCCTACAATCCCTGTGATTTCAAAAGCTGGCCCTTTCACCATGATTCTCAAGCTTCTGATGCTGTCTTATAACTTCAGGGACTTCATCTGAGAATAAGGCAGCAATTGCTTTCCTCTGAAACAGATGTGCACTGTCCATTCTTCACACGCGAACCCAAGGTGGAAGTCTGAAGAATGTGCTCTGGTAACATTCAGATATCTACTTATAAAGTAGTGGAGGCCAAGGAAAATAGCGTGAGATGGGCTGAAAAGTGTTGAGTGCCTGAGTCTTCTCACTAGTTCAAATCAATTAAAAAAAGAAACAAAATGAAATCCACCTTCAGGTGTGTTAAACAGTTCTAACTCATACTTCTAATCTCGTAAAGTACCAAGCAATTTGAATGTAAGCACTCTGAGGGATTTAATTTTTTAACATATTTCAGAGTTTAGAGCATGTACAAAGGTCTACTACAGTTATATCGATTACGACCTGTGGAGAACCGCATATTATTTAGAAAAGGTGACAAGAACAACAGCCCCAAATGAAACAGCTGGGACCTAGAAGCAATAACCCTCAAGAAGAGGGAAATTAGATTTGGATGCCAGGCAACACACTGCCAAGCCATGTCAAAGGGGGATTTGAAAGGCAGCTGGTTGTTTAGGCTCCGCAGTTACTTGCAGATTAGACTGATGCCAGTCCTCAAAGGGCCACGTACAGGCATTCTTCTGGCTGTTGTGATTGTAGAAATGTGTCTAGAAGGGAAGCTACTCCTAGCTGCTTGTTGTAGCTATTAAAAAAAAAAAACAAACCGCAGGTTGCACCTTGAGTGTCTTCAGAATGTGAAAAAGTCACCAGTTAATTGAATTCAGCATAAAATGTCAATGTTTACCCCACAATGATGACTTCGGCATTGTCTTCCCAGTGGGAAACTGTTTCTCACCATTCCACAAGGCTTAGAATTTGCACTAATTCTGACAGAAGATGAAACTAGCACCCACACTTTGTTTATTCAACATAAGGTCTTTTTCCAGAGATGGTGTAAATTGTTGTCTTATATAACCCAATTGCAAGATCACACTGAAGTAATTTTTAAGGCTTCCGGTTATATTGGTGTTATTTCCATTGTTAGAGCTCCAAAAGTCAGAGGAAGTACGTACCACCTACAGATGCCAAGGTTGATCACAGACTATGTCCGTGCATATGGGTACTAATGACCCTCCAGAGAGGAGTCATGACACTGAGAGTCCCAAATGGCCTGTTTAGGGGCGAGCAATCAACTACCCCTTATTCTCAGCACCTTGCTTGAACTGCGACGGGTGTCTGCTTTCACTGCCATTCACTGCGAAGAGAAGCCTCTCTGATTAAGGCTAGGAGTAACATTTGTTTCTACAGACACTCCAGGTTAGATATCACTTTGTTTAGCTTTCAAGATCAAGAATCTTTAGCAAAGGACATAGCTAATTGTTATTTAGTGTATTTGTTTAGCTATTTTATTGGGTTCTTATACCTCTACCTCCATTCCAACTCTTATCCACCCTAATCGCTTCAAACCCCACATTAGGTAGGAAAGAAAGGTTAGAGGAGAAAGGTGATGTAGACCTCTATAGGCTACTTCCTGCTGAATAGGGACATAGTTCCTTGGGGCAAGTCCAACCTTTGTCATCAGGATATCCAGCAGTCCAGCAAACCAGCAGCTGCCACAGGCCCTCTAGGGGCTTTCCCATTTATACCCTCTCAAGAGTTCCTAGAATTAAACAATCTGCAGCTGGCACAAATCAATCCCCTGCCTCAGCACAAGACACATTATAGTCTGCTGCTGTGGACGATCTGAAGCAGCCACAACTGGGGTTAAAACAGAAACATATTCACATAACATTAACTGGGTTTTCAAAGAAACCAAAACTCTCACTACAGAAGAGGTTGCAGATAAACTATAAGAGCTGGAATACAGGGAGAGGGCTGTGGAACTGTCTTCTTTGGCTTGGCCCAGCATTGCAGCCATGACCCTACAGTAGCTGTGACTGCCTACACAAGATGAAGCCTAGCAACAGTCAATCATGGATTGGTTACTAATGGGTCCTTGGGGAGGGACAGGTATTGTCTTCAGTTGTATACCCACTTAGGAGACAGCTAGTTCCAAACCCTTGGCCACACAGACAATCCTAGTTAAATTCTGTGTGTCTCAAAATAAAACAAAATGGCATGCATGTGGGGAAGAGATTTGTAGGGAGAGTGATGGGGTGCAAAGGAGATTAGAGTAGGCTGGGTTACAGAAATCAGAATCCACTTCATACATACATGAAATTGTCAAAGAATAAACTCAATAAGTACTTAAAGAGTCACAAATGGATTTTTTTACATATTTATTGAAACAAGTTTCAGAAGAAGTTCATTTAGGTAACATTATCATATACTTTAAAATATACATCAAAGCATGTGTCTTTAAACAAAATTTTTTTTTGAGTCAGGTTCTTACATATTCCAGGCTGACCTCAAACTCACTATGGAGCTAAGATGAACTTAAACTTGTGGGAATGATCTTCCTGCAACCATACCCAGTTTATGCAGTGCTAGGGATCCAAAACCAGGCCTTTGGGCACGCTAGGCAAACAACCCACTAACAGAAATAAATTCTCTGCCCATCTTTATTTTAAAATTTGATTTGTTCTTATTGGCTATTCAGCTAGGGCAAATTGATGAGGTTTTCTTCCCCTCCTCATAATGTAAAAAATAAATATTTTTGTTTTAAGAATTCCCAGAATTGCCATACACATATGCTGTGCTATGATTATATAGTAATAAAAAGATTCAGAATCCTAGGGTTGACCTGGTTACTTGACACAGGGTAATGTTTTGAGTCTTGCAAGAACTAATTAGTACTGTAGAAAGTTCCTGTACACTGTGCAGCTAGAAAAGTCAACACAGGTCTCGATGTAAACTCAACAGCGTGCTGGTATATTTGTTTCTTCAGGAGTTTGAAGCCATTTGACACATTGAAAGAGAATCTTGTTATCATCTCATGGAATACTGCTTTATCAAAAGTAACGGTCCAAGAGCTCATATGCTTCTGAGAAATTCTGAAACCTGATATTGGACAGGGTTAGATCAAGGCGAAAGGCATGAGTAGCCAGCAAGGATCTTAGGCACCCCAAGAAAGAAGGAACTAGACTTTTCAGTGGAAGAGAAACACATTTAAAATAACAGTCATGGACAGAATAGACCAGCCATGATGAGTCAGAAGGTAGCATCTGCCTAGCGAATGTCTGCAAATCAGGAAGATTATAAATTGATCGTGAGTGTCCACAGGGGCAGTGACTCAGAGTCCTGTCACAATGAGAACACTGAGAACACCACAGACAAATCTGTTGAGGATACACTGTTGAACACTGCCTTTTGTCAGAGCGCTGCACAGATCCCTCAGGACCCAGGACGGTAGGAGTCAGGACTCAGGGCAAGCAGAGTTCTCTTTTACTATGTAGAGAGACCACCCTGGCCTGCGGCTCTGCCTACAAAATTATCTGCATAGCTCAGAAGGCAAGAGCTCATTAAAGAGGCCCCAAGGAGGCAGAAAGCTTTCTGGGGAGCATGAAGGCAGCCTTTCAAACACAGATCCCCAATTCAGCAGCAAAAAGTTTGGTTAACTTCATCTCCCCTCAGTTTACATATGGTTAGCAAAATAAAATTTTCATTCTTTGTTTCTTTCCTGGAATAAAATACCAAGTATCCCAGGAGGACTGAGGACTCAATTTGCTAGATGGCCCTTTAAAGGTCAGAATTAGAAAAGGAAGGATTAAATGGGACCAACTTTATCGAGGAGAGATTAGTGGGCCCTTCTGCATTTTGCTCCATGGTTTTTAGCACATGGATGTCAACTAATCTCATGTAGAATGTCATTTCTGATGGCCTGATAGCCGCCTCCGGGAGTGCTGAGGATTGGAGATCCTTCCCAGCCCTACAGGAAAGGGTGTGTGTAGAGTACAAGAGAGATCACAGAACACAGAGCGGCACCACACGGTTGCCACCGGTTCAGCTGGTTCTTGCTCAGCCTTGAAGATCTCCAAGATACAGTGGTGTGGCAGATGATCCCACAGGCCAGGCCTGTGGGTTGAGACAAGATCACCACAGCAGCTTCGAGATGTGTTAATTAAAGGTGATTTTAGCAGAGGACAATGCTGCTTCTCTCTTTAAAGATTGCTATTCTTCTACAAAGTTTTCAAAAGTGACCGAGACATGGCTGAGTATGGCTGAGTGAAAGTCTACAAGTCACCCAAGGGTCTCCCATGAGGACTGTGCCCTTTTCTTGCTGTGTTTTCTCAGCAGGTAAGAGACAAGCTTAACAACTCCCTGGGATGGTGTGCGTACGAAATGCTTGCTTTGTTTGGCATCTTTTTCAAAGATGTCCCTAAGGAAAGCTCCAGTTGAACAGAGTTGACCTGTCTGAGAATGTTATCCAAACCCGTTAGGCAGTAAGGCGACCCGGAAGAAGACCAGCTTCCTGATTCGAACTTTGGGGGTGGGGTTCAGGGAGGGGTGAAGCAGACCAGTGGTGTCACCCAAGAGCGATCAGAATAATCTAGGAGGAGGGAGTGAGGAGGAGACACCCACTGATCAGAATCCAGCACCACATGGGGCTCCCTCTTCACCATGAGTGGGCTGGCTGGCAGCCAGGCCTTTCCAAAACTTCAGTCCCTCATTCTTCCAAGTCCAGGGGATCTCATCGTCTGAAGAGGGGGCGGTGGAGGGAACACTAAAAGATTCTTGTGTCTACACTGATTTGAAATTAATTAAACTTGTCTCCTCTTCATCCTCCCTTGGCAGGCCCAGAAGGTGCCCTCAGGGAATGCTCTCTTGGAAACCATCACCACCATTCAGATTTAGGATTCATTGTCACTGAAAAAGAAAGAAATACAGAATAGCACAACATCAAGGGAGAGGTGATCCCTTGATTGCAGAGGTGACTCAAGATCCTAAACAATCTGAAGGCTAGCACTGTTCAGCTTGCAATTCCCCAAAGGGCAGTTTGAATTTTATATTCCATACTTTTGAGGAAAAAATCCATGCACTCCAAGAGACAGTTCCTAGCTCTCCAAAATCCCTCCCCAGTGACGGGAAGAGAACCAGATGGAGTTGGGGGTTCCCTGCCTTTAATTAAATCTAATCCCAGTTCCTATGAATAGATGCCAAAAGTCTTTTTTTTTTTTTTAATGTGTTGTTTTCCTTCAAGAGTTTGTGGTCCTGGATTATTTTCAACAGTCCATCTTGTTCAAGTCCACAGAGGGGCTAGGAAGTTTTCTGCACCATTTGGAATTCCACCATGACTATCTCTGGGCATGAATGATTATGAATTAGAGACCTGGTATTTGAACATAACCATGCTGTTGTCTAATTTGTGCTTTTCTTGTTCATTTGCTTGTTTCAAGTTTGGCTGTCTTTGTCCAATATCTGACTTACTGGCTTTTTCCATGTGTCAGGGGCTCCACATGTCTATCCTAGAGAGCAGGTGCAGCCCCTGCTTCTTTCTTCCTCTGGGCTTGGCATCCTCTCTACTCACATTCTAGCACATTTCTGTTGACCGTCAATTCTGTCTCCAAGGAAGGGCATGAATGACCACAGTGAGCAGATGTGCTCTCTCCTTGGCTCTGGGGTGTGTGCAGTCTACGGCACTGTTCTGACTCACTGGACTGATGTTCAGTAAAGCATCCTGTGTTATCAAGGGCAGGCACACACCTGTAGTGTAGCAACTACATCCCAGGAAACAGTGAGAGCTGTCTCAGAAAAACAAAACCAGCCACAGTAGATGACAGATCAGTGAATAGACAGATGTGTCCTTGACTGGGTTAGAGACATAACTGTGGGGTGGGGCCTGTGGGAACAAGGAAAGCATAGGAGAGGGAGAGGAGGGCAGAAATGTATCCATGGCAGGGGAATAAACAAAGGAATGGCCTCTATAGCAAAACTTATTAAATGTGGGCAAATGAATGGAAAGTTTAGATTTTTGGATTTTGTTTGTTTGTTTCCTGTTTGCTCTCTGGGGGTATAACTCAGTTACAGAAAGCTTGCTGGCTACGTATAATCTCAAGGCCCTCGATTTGATCACCAGCACCCCCCCACACACACTAAAGAAGGCATATTCTCTAAGAGTTAGGTACATAAATAGTTGTCATAATTATTGTAAAACCAGTCAGTGTTCATTTTTTTTTTTTTTTAAATACAGGGCTGGGGAATGTAGCTCGTTGGGAAAATGCTTGGCTACCATGTACAGAATCCTGGGTTCCTCTCCAGCAAACCTGCCTACCCAAAAGAAAAAAAAAAAACAAAACTACCAGAACCTTCACTGTAGGTAACACTTTAGCACTTACTCTCTCAAATATTTTTCTGTTCTAAAGATATTTTCTCTTTTGTTTAAAAATAGGCTTCATATGCACCTTGTTCTGTGCTCTGTTTGTCCACTCCTGGTCACACTGGGCAGGACAGGGCTCAGTGGTAGAGCTGTTCCTAGCACATGCAAGGTCATGGGTTCAGTTCCTAGCACCACAACACACAGACTAGAACTGCTCTCATCTCTCCCTCTCCCCCTGTAGTTAATAGCAACCTGTTAACCCATTAGATATTTTAAAATGAGGCCTAGGAATATAATGCAGTAGTAGGGTGCTCGCTTGATATATTTTGAAGCTCTAAATTCAATCCCTACTGCTGAAGAAAGAAAAGAAGGAAGGAAAGAAAGAAAGGATTGAAGGGGTGGGGGCACAAAACAACAATAAAACCTAACCAATACTTTTTAAATTAACTCTTCAGGCTACTCCTAATTTTTAACTTTTATGAACATTTCCAATCAGTCCCTTCGCATAAGTCTCTACAGGAGGAATTTCGGATCAAGGATATGCAGTTTTACAGGAGGAATTTCGGATCAAGGATATGCAGTTTTACAGGAGGAATTTCGGATCAAGGATATGCAGTTTTACAGGAGGAATTTCGGATCAAGGATATGCAGTTTGAAGCTTCAGGCCCATTGGTAGAAGGCCCTTCCTCTAGGTGAGAACGCTATGACATTTATTTTACCCATGCTCTTGTTTACTTTGTTATTACTAAGAAGAATGTACTTTTTTTCAAACATTAATTCATAATTTCAATTTCTTCTTTTGCTAAGTCGCTTATTGATAAACTTTGCTCATATTTAAAATGGGTCAATTATCTTTTTATTGGCTCAGGTAGTAGGAATAATGTTGATTCATTATCTATACTATGAAACACTTCTCCAGTTTTTCATTTTTGTTCTTATTGTTTTTTTGAGACAGGGACTCACTCTGTGCCTGTTGCATAGCAGTATCTTCTGAGACTAAAATCTTCCATCTTGGAAGAAAGCCAGTTAAGGTCCAAGATGTTAAAGGGCAGAAGCAGAGCCAACAGGATGTTCTAAGGGGAGGGTAAGTATTCCATCCCGAAGTTAACAAAAGCTTCAGAAAGTCCCCAAGACCGACCAGAGTGACTAGGTCCCTCCCTCCTTAGGCATGTATAAGTAGAAGGGCAGTGAAAGACACTCAGATGAGCCATACTGCCTGGAAGAGACCAGCTGAACTGCCTGGAAAGGCCACTCTCCAGCCTGTTGAGCTGCCTGCAGGGAGTGTAGTGTACTCCAGGTTTCCAGCTTTTGAGAGTTGTGTCCCACGTGGGGGTGGTTTTTGGTGATGCAGCTGTCTTCAAGTCATTTCTGCTCCAATAAGTAACTAATAGAACTCATTGGTTCACCAAGTTCGACTTTTGTGGCATCCTCACATTGGCCTGTCATAAGTTCCCTACCTGCAGCATGTGGATGTTGTTTACACATCCTAAAAATAGTGTCATACAACAGTAGCCCAGGCTGTTCTAGAACTCTCTGTAGACCAGGCTGACCTTGACCTTATGTGATCCACCTGCTTCTGCCTCCCAAGTGCTAGGATTGTAGGCATGTACCACCATGACAGGCTTTTACTTAGTTTTGCTTCTTTTTCAAACAACGTCTTCTTCTATAGCCCAGATTATCCTTGAACTTACAGTGATCCTCCTGCTTCACCCTTCTGATTTCTGATTATAGGTGGGAGTTGTCACACCCAGCGCTCCATTAATGATTTTTACCTGGTCCCAGTGGTACAGTGTTTAATCTCTGATGTGTTCCCTGGGAGCCTGCCCCAGTTCACAAATGGTTTCTCCTTTTAGATCATCCTGGCTATCTTACAGTGACTTTTTCAGATAGAATGGGCACTAGGACTTGTAGGAGACCAGGCTGACTTTGAAACGATAAGTTCACATTCTCATCTTTGACTCAGCAGCATCTTATGGCTTCCATTTGTTCAAATCTTCTACATCCTTTGGTGAAAGGGCTGAAGGATTAGCTCAGCGACAAAGCATGTGCTTAGCATGTGAGAGTCTCACAGTTCAGCCTCCAGTATCAATTAATTAATGAACTAATTAATTTATTAGTAAGTAGATTTGTGTGTATAAGGGGCATGTGTGCGTGTTTATGTTTATGTATGTACGTGTTTACAGGGGGTAAGCTGGAAGAGGTGTAGAGTCCTCTGCTCTACAAGACAGAGTTTCCCTGAGCCTGGAGCTGGGCTGTCAGCTGGCAACGCATGACGATGCTCCTGTCTCTGTCTCCACAGTGCCAGGGATCACACCCAGCTTCTTTGTATGTGTGCTAGGATCCAAATCCAGACTTTCATGCTCAAAGGCAACCACTTACACTCACTGTACCCTCTCCTCAGTTCCAGTAAATAAAGATTTGAACCTTTCAAATGACTATTTCACACATCTTGTTGTTGTAGGTGTTAGCACTGGGTAGCTCCCATTTTTTTTTCTTGATGATTTTTATGGTAGTTATAATGTTGGGGTATACAGACAAGTGGATTCTTAGCATAGGAAGAATGATCTGGCTGAAGTCTGAATCGGGGCCCAGATACTTCTTTGCTGTGTGACAAGGGGCAAGTTAATCTTTCTTAGTTTTAATTTCCTTGTCTGATCTCATCTGCAAAACACACCTAGAGAAAATGCAGATAAAACCCCATGTTACAGGCCTACTGGTGATTCCTATTTGTCAGACTGAGCACTGGCAAATGCTTTCCAGTTATCTGGAACATTGTCTCAAAGACTCAAAGGCTTTAAGAAAACATTGTCAGAAGCACAAATTAAATTTCTACAGAGGAGCATTTTGTTTAGCAATGCTGCTTACTTAAGTCCCCCAAAAACGAAGTGCTCATGATCTCTGGAACATCGTAGCAGCATGACATGGTCCCAGTGTGTCACAAACTGCTTCTGCTTTGATGGGACATCAGGTCATTCCCAGAGAGCAGCTGCCCTCCTGGTGTTGTGTGAGGTGTGATATCCAGGAGACCCGTGGATGAGTCAGCACCCTCCTCCCCCTGCACAGCCCAGTAATCCAGGGCATTCTCCATCACAGACTCTTCCCTTTATTTAGGTAGATTATTCATCATCTCTGGGAAACGAACAAATAAGTCATGCATTTTTAACTCCAGCAAATCCTGGAGTTCCCTGTTAAAAATACCTTGGCGAACTGCCACTGAGCTGCAACAAACATAATGTTGGCTCCACTTAAAACCTTCCCCGCTTGCCACAATGTGTGCACCGTGCAGTTTTAGCAACTTATTCTTGACAGTGACATTAAAGAGTAATTTGTCTAGGAATGTTCTGTAAACATGTGAAGAGCATGGAACACCTTTCCACAAGCGTATACAGGAACAGGAGGGCGGACTGTAAAACAAAACAAAGCATGGCTGCATTTTCTTCCAGAAGGCACTCGACTGGCACACTGCCAGCAGAACGGGGGCAGACTCAGCTCAAATCCCTCACCTCACGGCTGTGACTCCATCCGTCCAGACTGGACAGTCACCCTGTCCTCCTGACCCATCATCTACCATGCAGCACTCCGTAGTTATGGCCACAGCTAATGCAGCCCTCTCTGAAGATGGCAACGTGCCGCCGCTGAACCCTTCTCGGGTCATGGCGCCCGACTCAGTTTCAGAGAGTGTAGAGTTCAGTTTGGCACAAAGGTATGCAACAATTACATCAAGCTCCCTTTCTCATCAATGCAAAGTCCTTTCTTCCCGGCAGAGGCCCGGCCTGGGTGGAGTTACAGAAATGAGGCTCGGAGTCAGTCCAAGACACAGAGATCACGCCTGCTGTGGACATATACATAATCCAGGACACACAGACGCACGCATGCAGGCATGCACGTAAACACCTGTCTTTTACAGTGTTGTTTTGGGTATCAGTCTGGAAGGCACAAACGATTATTTTGTATCCCTCGTATACTGATTTGAGCAAAACTAGTTCACATTTATCTATTTATTCATTCATCTATCTATCTATCTATCTATCTATCTATCTATCTATCTATCTATC
>CAJQZJ010032773.1:5514686-5570416 GCA_907164525.1 Lophiomys imhausi
ATCTATCTATCTATCTATCTATCTATCTATCTATCTATCTATCTATCTATTTATTTTGAAACAGGGTCTCTCTACATAGCCCTGGCTGTATTGGAACTCACTCTGTAGACCAAGCTGACTTAGAACTCAGAGATTTGCCTGCTTCTGACTCCCAAGTGCTGAGATTAAAGGCATAGGCCACTACACTCCACTAGTTTACTCTTTTACTTGTTTGTTTTTGCCTTTTGAGACAGGGTTTTTCTGTGTACCTCTGGCTGTCCTGGAACTCCTTCTGTAGACCAGGCTGGCCTTGAACTCACAGGGATCTGCCTGCCCCTGCCTCCTGAGTGCTGGGATTAAAGTCATAAGCCACTACCCCCGGCTATTTAACTCTTAATATTTGTTGATTTGAAAGATACTTTTAATGATTTTTTTAGGGACTCTATAGGGAAACAGGGAAGAAACTAACAAAGGAAACATTGGAAGTGGCCACAGACATTTCCTGATACCTCAGCCTTTCTCTGCACTGTCATACAATGTAAACTCTCCACCTACGAACAGAGATGAGGAATAGAGAATGGGACATGGCTACATTTGAACCTCCCTGTCTGTGTTCATGTAGTCCAAGGAGCAGACAGAAGCACTGAATGTCTGTCTAGACATGAGTCAGGAGAAATAAAGAAGCTGGCTAGCCTGGAGAGGCCAGGACCAGGTGGACTGTGTCTGGACTGTACCAGTATCTAGTGGCATTTGGGAGGTGCTGTATGGATGGGGTTCAACAGTGGAGGAGTATGCTTTCTCTAGAGACTTTGAACACTTGATTGTAAACTCCACCAAATGGATCTGTTCTTGTCATCTTTCAAACTCTAGACTTCCTCTCCCTCTGTCTACTTCCTATACTCTGAATACCACTGACAGGATTCTTTTATCTAGCACAAGTCGAATAATGGGGGATTATGGGAAAAGGCCACCAAGGTGAGAAATAAGAATATAGAACTTTTTCTCCCCCCAAATTCCTTTGTTATCTTTTCCTATCATTGGTTTTTAAACATGACAACCTTACTTCAGAGGTCTTGTAGTCTTTTGTACATATCTGGGGCTTACTAAAAATTTGGGGGCTGAGCATGTGCACAGAGGTAGAACACTGGCCTAGCATGTGCAAGGCCCAGGGTTCCAGTCCTAGACCAGAAATCTTCAGTTAAGAAAAATGTCCACTCTGAGGTAACGGGTAGGGAGATAGTAATACAGGGATTTGATCAAAGTATAGTATATGGATATATGAAAATGTCATAATGAGATCTATTATTTTGTGCAATCAATATACCTTAAAAACAACAATATACATGCATACATGATACTGCCATCATCCCAATATCCAGAAAGCTGAAACAGGAGGATTGAGTTCAAGGCCTGGGCTACATAGTAAGATCCAGAGTCAAAGAGGCAGAGGAGAGGGGAAAAGGAAGGAAGGAAGGAAGGAAGGAAGGAAGGAAGGAAGGAAGGAAGGAGAGGAAAGCAAGGAAGGGGGACAGAAAAGCGCAGTCAGTGAAGAGAGGGAAAGTGAAAATCAAGTGCTGGGAGGGATCCTAGGGAAAGCTCTGCAGAGATAGACTGCCAACAGAGCTGCCTTCCCCAGAAGCCCAGACATCTGACACCCATGAGGAGGGGATGTCTCAGGGGCTGATGCCAACAGAGGAAGGTCACTGGATGAATGACCTATCAATTGGTTATAACAAGCGTGTCACTTTCAGGGAGGTGTTGATGATGGGCTGGGCTGTGTATGTGCCAGGGTGAAGCACATATGACAGTTGCCTGCAAATTCATTCTGCTTTCGATATGATATGCCCGTGGAAGTGACTAGAAAGAGATGCAGTCAGGAGCTGGCTTCCCAGACAGGGAATGGGGTAAAGCCATGGCAGGTGACCTGTGAGTCACAGCCAGATGCTTCCAGGCCCATGGAGGGACTCAGATACTCACTTGCAAAATAACCAGTTCACGTAGAACAATTCTCCAAACAGATGGGGGCTTTTTTTTTTTTTGGTCTTACAGGCAGCTTATTTCAAAAGCCAACCTCTCTCTACTTTTTAAACAATAAGTTTTTAATAAACTTTCATTACCATACAATTCATTAAGGGTAGTTCTCCTCGGCAATGTCAGTAATTTCAAAGAGTGAGATTCAAGGGCATAAAACTCCTGACATTTCCTATCACTGAGGGTGAAATAATAATGTCAATAGGGTCTGAGGGTTTCTGAATTGACCTGTGCACTGTCTCATTAGAAGGGGAAGGCTAAGATATGTGGAAAAGGTTCCTCCTTAATGTCCTTTGTCATATAGCCAGGACATTACCTTTCTTTCTTTTGTCTTCTTGTTACTATCTGGAATCTCATTTAAGTGGGATAGAACAGTTTTTGAACTGTTGGTGAGTTGTGATGTATAAATACCCCAAGAGGTAACACGGACATAATCTCTAAGGGTCAGAGCTGAGGCTGGCCTGGGTAGGACTGCACTACTCCATGACAGAGAGAGAAGCAGGGTGGTGGACTATTAGGTAACATATGGGTTCTAGGAGACTAGATGCGGAGACAGAGACCAGAGGAAAAAAACCTAATAGTTAGTCTTGTCTTGCAGTGCCGTGGCCCCGAGAGCTGCCTGGTACCATCTGACTGCTTTCTGAAAGCATCTAAGACAAGCGAATGGGTGGATTGTGTTTTCGTGGGCATTCACCATGCTTAAGCTTCATTCTGTGTGTTCTAACACGAGTCCCATTGCCATCACAGCTCAACTGCTTTGCTGTCTGGCCATCTTTGTCACCCCAGCAGATAGCTTGGTGGCCCCCAAAGTGTATCATGCTCTGAAGAGCAAGTCCTCTCTCTAATTCCTTCCTGCCCTCTCCCCATACTGAGCAAACAATTCTCTAATCAGAAATTCCCCCAAACTCACTAATTTCTCTCCCCACAAAGATAATCATTCAAATAGTACTGTCAAGTGCTAATAAATTACGTCTGGCCCCAAGGCACTAAATTTTTCTATCAAGCAGAGCCACCTAGTGGCAGAATGGGATATATTTTTTATTTTCATTTAATTTTTCTCTGATAATAATCCAAACCAGGTGGGTTAGGGTTCTTTGTTTGCTTGCTTCTTAAAATGTTCCTCTCAATCATGATTATTGAAAAGCATCCCCTTTGGGACTGCCCTCTCCATCTGTTTCCTTACCAAACATCTATCTATCCAAGGTAAATAACCTCCTGATTCGAATTGTTATAATCAGCAAATTTTAGGACTAAAACAAAAGCCAGCCCAACAGTGTCTCTTGGAAACCTCAAGAGTTACTAGGATATTTTGTATCTTCCAGAAGAGGCTTCCTGACCACACATTCCTCCATGTAAACTGACATTAAATTGCCAGGCACCAAGAAGGCAAACAAAATGCTGCACTGTGCCTGCCACCCTCTTCCACCCTTCACGATCCCTGATGGAAACCAGAAGTACCTTGGGCTGAGGTGTGGCTCCTTTTCTTCCTTCAAAGTAGGTAAACATTCATAGTCTGCTAAGACAGAAGAAAAACAAATTCACGGTTAGTTGTCAGAATTGCTTTTTCTACCCAGAAAACTGACACAGTCGGGCATGGACTGTACCTCTGTGGCTACCTGTGAAGAAATGGCCCCACTGGAGAGTTCTAAAGGTTCAAAGATTAATGATGTGGAGGGCTCTTGAAATGGTACAATGCACTCGAGACTGCAGTGCTCCGTGCCCCTGTCAAAAAGAGCACAATTCATCACTGCTTGCTTAGCTGGTCCCCTGGAAACTCACTGTGTTCTGAAAACCAGAACATGCCCCTTGGAAGTGAGACACAGGAACGAAATGGCTGTACCTCGGGTTCTGAAGGGCCTGTGCACAACTTCACAGCGGAGGCATCAGGAAGGTGAGGAGTGACCACCTTCCCCCAGGGAGCTACTTTCTCCTCTACCACATCGTGTGTGGTGTGTGTGTGTGTGTGTGTGTGTGTGTGTGTGTGTGTGTGTGTGTACACAGGGGGAATATATGGGCTTCTTGCTGTCCAGTCTGTCTAACAAAAAAGCAACAAGCTCCAGGCTCAGTGAGGAATTTCTCAAAGGAATATGAAGTGTGCCAGAGGGCAGAACCAGATGTTTTCCTCTACACAGAAACACACACACAGAGAGAGAGAGAGAGAGAGAGAGAGAGAGAGAAACACACACACAGAAACACACACACACAGAATGAACAGCACATGCATACACCACGAATACAACAGATACAAATAGTATAATAGTTAAATGGTGAGTTTTATCGGTTTCATATGTGCATCAAGAAAAATTTACTGATTTTTCATGAACACATACCATTTTAAAGACCAGATATCATTTGGGAATTGTTGTGGGGGAATACTCTATTACTGTCCACAGTAGTCCTGTCTGATAGAACTATCTACAGACATGGGGATGCTCTAGGCTCATCTTCCCAAGTACCATAATCACTGGTTACCAAGCCTTTACCACTGGGCTACTAAAGCCATGTTTTATTTTTATATGATTAAATAGCACACAGCTCTAATGCCTTTTACATCAGACAGCAATTCATGCAAAGTACACTTGATGAAGTTGTGTAGCCACACAGAGATTGAAGTTCTCTAAATTCAAGAAAACATAAGATCATTTCAGATTGTTCCCTCCCTGCCAGATAACTTGGTATCAGATTTCCTTCCCAGACTAGAAAGATGAAGGCAGTGGAAAAACACCTTCCTAGCATGTTAGAAGCCAGGGTTTAATTCCCAGCAGCACCCACGCATGCACACCTGCGCGCTTGCACACACCATCAGAAAGAAACAAATAAGTAACACCATCTCTTCTTGAAAAGTCCCATTTCAACAGCTCATACACAAATAAAAACAAGTGGTAACTACGAACACAATGACAATGACTAAACTGGATCTTTAAGGGCCGCTCAGACCGCGAGCCAGATGGAGCATGGCTTCATATTTTCTGAGTTGCTGATGAAGCCAAGGCAGCCTTCTAGCCTCCCATTGCCAGAGACGCAGACAGACACTTGGGGCCTCCACGTACCGGGTCTAATCATGCTGCTCATCCATTTGTCAAGCTCTTCCATCTCTATCTCCATCACAGAGGGTGTGTCCTCCTCGAAAATAGGGCTAGACAGAGAGCAGAAACGAGTGGTTTTTTAAAAAAGAAAAGGCTCAGCAGGCTGAATTTTGTTGGGGGAAGAGTCTAGAACATTGACTATCTGTCAGTGTCTGACATCCCAGGCTAGCCCTAACCAAAAGAGTACCAATATCTAGCAGGAAGAAAGGAAAATCTACAACAATCCCTCATTTGCCACTAAGGTCAAACAGGATGCAAGAGAGGCCAGGGGATGGACTAAAAGATGGCTGATCTCTGGAGACCAAAGACTTGGTTGCTAGGGTGCTCGTTGGTTGCTTCATGTAGCTTCCCTGGCCTCACTTAGTTTCACTTCTCTTTCTTGGAGTTTTGATCAATGACCCAGATCAAGAGGTCAGGCATCAGGCTACTTTTATCTGGTCTCCTTCAATGCTCAGGCTTTTCTAACTAGGAGGAATGAAGCTGCAGCTCTCAGAAAAGCCCTGGCCCCATCTCCCAGACTTCAAGAGTATGGATAGGGGCAAAAGCTCTGGTCAGTATGGATGGAGCCAAGGAGGAGAGAACACAGCTCTAAATGCACCGTGGGCATTGCATTGAAAAATGAAACAGGTGTTGTTTCCCAGGGAGGCATATGGGAGGGGCAGGGGAGCCATCACTCAACGTCTTCGGTATGTACCCAGGGCCAGGACATTTGACTATAATACATTTGGCACTAGCAGCCAGATAAAAACTCTTTTCTGGAAGGTGACAACAGCAGAGGCCCCTGAGTAAGGTTTGGAGACTAAGACATATTTCCCTTGTGACAATGGGGGCTGTCCAGAGTCCAGGGTTACTATATGTAAGAGAAACCAGCCACAGATTGTCACAACAGAAGGTGGGAGAAGGCCAATGGCTCTCTCATCTCTTCCCCTTGACTATTCTTGTCCACACAACAGGGAACTGAAGACAGGCAGGTAGAACTCACACTTTCAAGTTTTCACCTCCCGGTTCATCTGAAAGAGAATAAATACAGGAGTCACATCAGCCTTGATCACCCGCAGGAATTTCTTGCCACTAAAACTCCTCTACAATGGGAAGGAAATGTTGGCAAGTGAATCACACTTTTAAAAATGTGTTTTTGCTGCATTTATTTTGTGTGTGGGGGCCTATAGCACTTAAATGAAGATACGGGGACAATTTGTGGAAGTTGGTTCTCTCTTTCTACCGTATGGATCCTAGAGATCAAACTCAATGTGTTTACCCACGGAGGCCCAGGAATCACAGTTTTAAAGAGGCAATCATTTGTCTCCCGGTCACACAGTACACACTGACATATTGAAACCAATTCCAAATCCTCATGGAATCATGGGCTTTGCTTTCTTTAGAGATGGGTGCTCACCTTCCTTATTATTTTTGTATCCACATGAAGAGGAAAAGCATAGTCAGGAAAGAAAGGAGGTGTTAAAAACAGGGTTCAATTCTTGACCTCCCCCACTTCAATAGAATAATGTTCCGGCATCATTTCCTTATGACACACCATCCTGAACACTATGCCACATGGGTGACTCCATCAAGAGATGCCTTTGAAAGTCCCCTTAACCCTGCTCTTTGCTTGGCTGGATCCCTTCACTTCTCAGTCTGTCACCCTCTCCTCTATTTCAGGAAGGTCCATCTGTCCCATAGGTCCCTGGCTCTGCATGTCACTTGCTTCTGTACTGGTCAGTTTCTTACCCGTTCGACCATCTGCTTAATTCTGTTTCATCTATTTCTCCCACCAGAGCATAGCTCCCAAAGGGCCAGGACAGCATCTGTCTTGTTCACTGTGGCGTTCCCCAGCCCTTGTCCTGCTAGCACAGAACCTGGCAAACACCTAGTAAATATCCACTAGACAGATGAATATGTTTTAATCTCAATTGTCTAGCAATGGAGTTCAATTCACGCCTGATCTTTTGGACCCATCATCATTATAGTAGTGGGACTTCTAACTAGCTTGCCTTTGATGGCTGCTGATTGGGGTGAGAGTCAGGTGCCATTTGACAAAACAGCTCTAATGTGGAAAAGACTCCAGATGAACAGGTGGCAGGAATCATTGCCTGCTGCCTGGCTCAAGCAAATTCTGTTTAGTTTGGCAGGAAGACCAACATCCCCTGAGAAGGGAATCAGTGACTGCAAGTGGGTGTACTGTGAACAAGACAGATGCTTTAGAAAGCAAATTCTTTGTAGAGGTCTCCAGATAGTCAGATCCCCCTGACCCCTGACAACCGGAGGCCACCTTATACAGGCATCAGTGAGGAAACATGGCCAGCAGGCACCTGGAACTGAGCTCAGTGCAGCACAAGCTGCTTTGTCCTGCTGGTTGGCAAGCTCCGGCAGCATGGCTAATCCAGGAGAGCTGGTGCTGATGCAAGCTTCAGGCCGTCACTGCTTTCCTTGAAGGCACTGTGAATTCTGTCTTCTGCCCCTGAATAAACTCTGAAACCTCCTTCAGATGCCTGCCTCTCCAGAAACTTAGATGGAGGGTAGAACGGCTTCATCTTACACACTTTGTGCCTGCGGTTTTATTGTCATTGTTTAAGAAGGGGTCTCACATAGTTAAGGCTAGCTTCAAACTTGCTATATAGCTGAGGATGGCCTTGAGCTTCTGAAGCTCTTGCCCCAGCATTAAAAGCATCTATCACCAACCCTGGCTTCTGCAGTGCTCAGGGACTGAACCCGAGACTGTGAGCATACAAAGCAAGCATTCTACCAACTGAGTTACACCCTGTCGCTATTTAATTTTAATCTAAAATGTACTGGTTATTTCCTTAAAGAATTTTACTTTAAATGAAGCCCTGCACAACTGGAACTCTACAAGTGACCCATAAAGACCCCCCCTTCCCCGCTGCGCTGTTACCCCCACCTTCTGACCAATCCCCTTTTCTCTGCTTACTTACTTCCCCACTAATTTCTGAGAGCAAGTGACTCCATAACCCTGCTACCCACACAGATTTCTCTCTCTAATCTGGGCTCCCCACAGGCTCTGAGGTGAGCAGGAGCTGACCTGCATACATATGATGGAAAAGTTTAAAAATCCATTACCAAAGTGCTCCAGATACACCAAACGAGAGGCTCTGTAATCAGTATTAAAAGAGCAAAAAGCCTTCTGTGGCCTCATCTTCCCTGCTCCAGGGCCATTACCCCTGCACCAGCCACCATGGCAACAGAAACACATCTGAGAGAGCGCACAAGAGCAGAGCATTAAGCCAGGAGGGAGACCAATTACTTGTCCTCAGCAATCAGATCCTGCCTGCTCCACCTGGCCTACATCTCTTTATTAATAGCCACCGACTCAATGTGCCCAACTCCTCTGGGTTCCATTTTGTCCCTTTCCACCCATCCATGTGTCGCGGTCTCCCCTACATTACCGTCTTCCTTCACTTCCTGCCTTACCACCATGTATCCTGATAAGACCCTCTCCAATCCCTCTCTATGCCATGGGCAGTGGGATTCTAGGCACAGGAGACACATAAGACTCTGGCCGCCTGTTGTCTAGGTGGAGCAAGAGCCTCACCAAGCAGAGCCAAGCATCGAGTAGCCACAGTCTGTCCTAAGTGACTTCCTGTCCATGCTTGTGCAGCGGTTCTTTGCGAGGCACCCAGCACACGGAGGCAATGCTGAGAAAGGCTGTGCCCTCCCCGAGCTTACTCTAGATTAGCTAACACTGTGAGGCTTTTTTGTCTGTTTCAGGCTGTGTCCTTCCCTCAGAGATTACATTTCGCAAGTAGAATTTGCCTTCCTTCTGAGATGTGGGATGACCGTGGACCTGGGGAGACATGTGAATGACACCACCTGTCTAGAAGGCACTACCCACAAAGCATGCACTGATAAATACCGTATTACGAGTGGAACGTTGTACTGTGTAAATTTATCAAAGTAAGCTGAGGTTGTAGGTGCACTTGGGTGTATTAAACCATACCAGGAAAACTGGACCTGAGAAGTTATCTGGCACACTAGGCTGAAGAAAGCATAGAACTCTCTCACCTGAACTATAAAGACTGGACAGGTGATGCTGTGATGGTAACAGCCCTACCCACCTGTACTGTAATCTGACCACTCAGTGCATGCATGTGTGCGTACTCGTGTGTGTGTGTGTGTGTGTGTGTGTGTGTGTGTGTGTGTGTGTGAAGGAACTGGTAGACAGAGAACCTCAGACTGTCCCAGCTATTGATACAGCCTATTAGAACTGCTGTCTGTCCGTCTGTTCATCCTAGACTCTATCCTGCCGTTTACCTTGGTAGCCTCCGCTGCACCTCACTTGGGCAGCTCAACTCTGACCTGGCACCCTGACTCTATGGCAGGATCTCCAGCAGAACTCCAACCTGCGTTTGTTATTTTATCCTGCAAGAACTCTTTGTAGACCTGTCAGCTTCCCAGCTTTGGGTTCTCAGTCCTCTTTGGAACACCTTGAACTCTGCAGTGGCCTCTCAGACCCCTTTAAAGCCATTCTGTAACCTGGATGGATGGATGGATGATAGATAGATAGATAGATAGATAGATTTACTGTGGGATATATAATATGTGATTGAAATTTAATATAATTAGGACTGGAATATAAAAACTGTCTTCTTTAAACTAAAGATGATGAGCCAATCTGTAGTTGGGATAATGTGCAAATCTGGGTTTTATTGTTATTGAGACAGAATCTTGCCATGTAGTCTGGACTACCCTGAAATTCAACATCCTGCTGCCTCAGTGCCTGCATGCTGGGATGACAAGCTTGCATCACCATGAGTGTTTGCAAATCTGATTTTACCTCTAAGAGTGTAAAATTTCCTTTAAAAAAGATCTTGACATCCATTCACCCATCAACAGCATGTACCAAGCAGCAAACACACTACAGACTATGAATTATGTTAGGTAAACATAATAATACTAACGGAAGGGTCTGGAAGGATGGCTTAATAGTTGAGAGTATTTATTGATCTTGCAGAAGAACATGGTGGCTTAGTGTGAGATGTTTGGGGGATGCTGAGGACAGGGCAGCTCCTCACATGCAAATGTTTTTGGAACTGAAAGATTTGAACACCAGTGTTTGAAGAGTTCTTAAGAGCTGAAAATAGGACTGGACTCCGCTGGGTATTAAGGTTTGAAAGGGAACTCCTACTTCCCCTGATGCTAAAAAACAAAGGAGGAAAGAAGAAAGCCAGGTGCAGTGTTGCATGCCTGTAGCCCAGAGCTACTTTAGAGGCTGATACAGGAAGACTGCTCGAGTGGAGGAGTTCAAGTCCAGCCTGGGCACAAGAGAGGAGAGTTTCCAGGCAGCCTCATTGGGTTTTACTCTAACTGTGGATTAAAAAGGAGCTCTCACAAAACCATTGTTGCTAGGTTACTCTGAGATATCTATCGGTGGAGAAGTGGGTTTCCCCTTCCTCCTTTGTCTATTTCACAGTTCCCTCTGTGAAAGAAGAGGGTAGAACTTCCTCCTCGGCTCCACTTAGTTCATGAGCTAGATGTGCATAGATTCATTACAGCTCCTGCCCGGAGCTAGCGGCAGTCCTGGTGTGGGACAGACAGCAAGGAAAGCAAGGTGCCCTGTTAGTAGGCCTGGAGGACACAGAATGGGTTTTCTACATGAACCTGACTATGCATCTTACTTGAGAGGTTCCTGCCCCTTAAGTGAAGTTTGAAATGACGTTTAAAAGCTTCAATTTAAAAACTGAAGCCCGGGCCACTGACATGGCTCATCAGGTAAAGGTGCCTGTTGCCAACCCTGACAGCCCAAGTTTAACCCCTAAGACCCACAGGGTGGAAGGAGAAAAACAGTTCCCACAAGCATATGTCTGACTTCCACATGTGCACCAATGCATTTGCCTGTTTCATGAGTGCGTGTGTGTGCAAGAGAGACAGAGAGAAAGAAAGAGAGAGAACACACACATATGAATTAATATAATTAAAAACAAGCAAACAAACTGAAGCTAGTCATAGTTTACCAGCTTACGACAAAATATCCTGAGTTTGCTTGGGACCCAGAGCTACCCTGAATTCTAGTGTTCACTCATTCTGTGCTATACTTTCAGAGCTCACCTGCCCTGGGAGTTTCCTATCTTGGGTTCAGTAAGTCATCTTCAGTCAGTTAGCAATTCCCATATAGAGCTGCAGCCACGGTGGGAACAAGAGGAATGTTCTGTGCTATACTTTCAGAGCTCACCTGCCCTGGGAGTTTCCTATCTTGGGTTCAGTAAGTTATCTTCAGACAGTTAGCAATTCCCATATAGAGCTGCAGCCACAGTGGGAACAGAGGAATGTTTCCCTCCACCCATTTCAAGCCGGGGTGTGGGGTGAGGAAAGTAGTACCCATTGCAGAGATGTGGATGAATGACCCCCTTTCACAGGAGAGTGAGGAACCCTTCAACCCTTTATCCTTCACCCCAATCTGACTCGCCCTCGCACTTCACCTGCCTGACCCTTTCCTCCCTCAAAGTGAAATGTCACATTGTTCTAGTAGCCAAGATCCTCCTGAACCCTGGTCTCAAACATGCTCCTATAAGAGTAGTGTATTATAATTTCAATGTAGACTGAAAACAAAACCAAACAAAAATCAGATTATGGCATTATTAACTACTTGAAAACTTCAGTGAGATATAGCAGTCATCACCTACTACTTTACCTCCAGCACCAAGCAAATGCCAGGCTACTACTCACATGTGTGCAAGGCGCTTTGAGATCCTTGGCTAGATGGCTCTGCATAAAAGAAAAAAGCATTTTGTTTCAGGTGGCTCATTAAGGTATAAATTGATTGTGTGAAAACAGGAATGCACAAGTTACCTACCTTGTTTAGGTCTCTTGCTTTTAAAGTAGGTTGCAATGAGAACCACTAAGAAAATGATGGCTAGTACAGCCAGTGGGATCACCACCATTAATACAAACTCCAATGGATTTGAGTTCACCTCAGCATAGGTAGAATTCGTATCTGCAGCTAACGCTTCTGTGGTCACTACAGCCAAAGCACTTGTCGTCTCTTCATCTGTCTTATCTTCTTCTGTGGTGCTGTACCCTGAATGTTCTAACTCCTCATCATTTCCTAAACATGAACAAAATCAAGAATTCCATGGAGACATGTTGTTTTAAGAAACTAAAACACCCCAGTCATTTGATCTTATCAACTGAAGACTCAGAAGTCAGATGCTGGGGTGAAAGCCTGTTAGCTCAGAGAGGCAGAGAAAGCACCCAAGCTGGTCTTCCTATTCAGCTGAAAACCCTTAGAGGAAAAAGCCTAGAGCTAAAAAGCCCAGAAGAACTAGAGGAAGAAGCCATGAAGGAGAAAACCTGAAAGAGGAAACCTCTGAAGGAGAGAATCCAGAGGAAGAACTCTCAACTCCTTCTCCACGCTGTCTTAAATATCCCTCAGCTCAATGTCCCTCCTTTCTGTTTAATCCCCGTCAGCTGGTTTCTTGCTCTGCCTCTTGACCTAGGGTTAACTTTATTTAATCCTGTGTACAGAAAGCTGTTGGATTAAAGGTGTGTTTTAGGGCTGAATCACACCATAACCACTTGTTTACAATAAACAGAAAGTTCTTGGATTAAAGGTATGTGCTAGGGCAGATCCACATCACAGGTACTTGTTTACAGTAAGCAGAAAGCTCTAAAGGCTGAGTCATACCATAACACAAACAGATTTTTCAATTCACAGTCTTGGAGTTCACAATGTGATCAAATATTCTGCAACAGAGACAAAGCTGACATTTCATGGTTTTGGTGATTTTTAAATGGATCCTAGACACATTCAGTGGTGAACTTGATCTACTGTACTGGGCTTTCCCATTCAGTGTGACATGGAGTATATTGATTTGACCTAAGTAAAGCTCAAGCTGGGAGTGTATTGAACATGGAGCCAAAGCAGAGGCATGCCTCCCACAAACACCAGTGGTCCAGCCTCAACCAAGCATTATGGACACACTAAATAGGGGATATTATAGACTTTGTTATACCATGAGCTAGTTCTCAAGCCGTAGGGTGTCAGGGTACTGTCATAAAGTTTCTGATTAAACTTAAATTTACACTTACACAATATGAAATGAATGCCATAAAACCACATTTAGATGTAAATCAATGGCCTTGGAGGTATAACTTAGTGTAAGAGTACATGACTTGCAAACATAAAGCCTGGGTTCAATTTCTAGCACCATAAAATTAGATAGAAGATAGATAGAGAGATAGATAGATAGATAGATAGATAGATAGATAGATAGATAGATAGAGATAGATAGAGAGAGAGATAGATAGAGAGATAGAGAGAGATAGAGAGATAGATAGATAGATAGAGAGAGATAGATAGATAGAGAGAGAGATAGATAGAGAGAGATAGATAGAGAGAGAGATAGATAGAGATAGATAGATAGATAGATAGATAGATAGATAGACAGACAGAGAGAGAGAGATAGAGAGATAGATAGATAGATAGATAGATAGATAGATAGATAGATAGATAGATAGATGGAAAGACAGATGGATAGACAGACAGACTGTAGAAACAGATAGAAATGCACTCTGCCTTAATCTTTAAAAAGGGAACTTATCGGGGCTGGAGAGATGGCTCAGAGGTTAAGAGCACTGAGTTAACAGCAGTGACTGTTCTTCCAGAGGTCCTGAGTTCAATCCCCAGCAACCACATACATGGTGGCTCACGACCATCTATAATGATATTTGGTGCCCTCTTCTGGCCTTCAGGCATACCTGCAGAGAGCAATGTATATGTAAAAAATAAATAAATCTTAAAAAAAAGAAAATATCTTTATAAAAAAAAAAAAGGGGAACTTATCCATGGAGAGGAATTCTTTCATGTTGGGATGACTTGGGTTTAGGAGCTGTGTCTTACATTCTGCACAGCATTCCATCTGCCCATTGAGACTGTATGACAAATCCTCCTGGATTCTAAACAGAAACATGACGCATATCTCATTTGTGAAATAAGATTCTCAAGACGATCCTTTGGAGAAAAAGACAACTCCACCGTTTACAATTATTTAGGAAAATGCATTGGTGGAGTGTCATGGTTAGAAGAATTGTCAACTTGGCAGGATTTATCATCAAGCAGGAGGCAAATCTCTGAGTGTGTCTATGAGTTTCTAGATTAACTTAACTGCAGAGGGAAATTCCCACTTTCACTGTGGATGGCACAGTTCCCTGCACTATGGTCCCAGACTAAATAAAAAGATGAACATGGGCTGATCGTCAGCATTCAATCCTTCAGTTTTCTGACTGTGGCTGCCTCCCTCCCCTCCTGTCACAATGCCTTTCCTGCCACGAGGGATTGAATCCTTGACCTGTGACCCAAAAGAAACTGTCCTTTTCTTAAGTTGCTTTTGTCATAGCAACAAGAAAAATTACTACACTGGCGCTTTCCCTATTTTGAAGTAGAAGAAAGATTACTGTCTGAACCTTGAGTGCCATTAAAAACCCATCATAGAAAGGGAAAGGATCTCACCTGGCCCCAGTGGTCATGGTCTGGGTGGAAGGTTTTTTTTTTTTTCCTATCATGGTGTGGAGCTCTCTGATACTCGTCCTCTGACAGAAGAAAATATTACATGCAGAAAGCACATCAGTAGGTGAAAATTCTTTCTATGGAGAAGGATGTGGTACCCAGGCTGCACTCTGCTGTGCCATGCCTCCAGAGGATGGCCAAGTTGGACAGAGCAGAGCCATTCAAAAATGTATCTTTCTTTGTAAATGCATAACAGTGAGTTCCTCTGATTCATGTTACAACAATAAAAATATCTGTTTACTTACAAACTACTGGTGGATCCCCCTCCAATGCCTATATTGATCCCTAACCTCCAGTCTGATGATATTAGGAGGTAGGGACCCCAGGATGAGGTTAGTGCCCTAGTATGAAAGTAAGGAAACCAGAGATATTTATATTCTGCCCCACTGCCTTTTCTGATGGGC
The DNA here is from genome assembly GCA_907164525.1 of Lophiomys imhausi. Taxonomy (NCBI): domain Eukaryota; kingdom Metazoa; phylum Chordata; class Mammalia; order Rodentia; family Muridae; genus Lophiomys; species Lophiomys imhausi. Next base: position 5,529,704 of record CAJQZJ010032773.1, read on the forward strand.
TCTCAGCTCAGCAGTATGCACATCCAGAGAGTGTCTTCTACTACTGAGCTACGTTTCCAGGCCTGCTTTCCTTTCTTTTGCTTACCCCTGCTGCTGTTGTAGGTGTCATCACCTACTTCAGGCTAATCATTCTTAATTATTTCTTTATTTAGAGAAGGTCTTGTATGTAGTCCACACTTCCTCCAACTGAGGAGCCCGTCACCTCAGCTTCCAGAACATTGGGATTGCTGGCCTGTGCCACTAAACTCTGCTTCTTGACAGCTTGTTAAGAGCCAAGCCCTAAACTCTGCCTTTTCCTGTGTCATTCCATTCTGTGTACTCTGTCTGCAGACAGATACAGGGACAGAGTTCACACAACCTGCTCAAGATCATGGAGCTCCCAGGAGGGAGATAAGATCTGGAACCCCACCAGCTCCTGGGGAGACCTGAGATTTTAACCTGGTAATGCATTTTCCCTCTATTCAGTGGGGGATGTGACACTGACAAGCATGGAAGTTTGGCCACCAGGCAGAGAGCAAGACAGTGGACCCTGGGTTCCTGTCTCTCAGCCGAGAACAGGCCATGGCTTGCTGGCACAATGGCAGACAAGGAAATGGTTCTGAGGAAGCTCAGCGTTGCTGGGTTCTTGCTGAGGCCCCTGGGTCCAAATGCACAGCAGGCAGCTCACCCCAGAAGCACAGCATCACCACAGCTTCTCTCCAAGGGAAGCAGATGAACCAAGTTGCCAGAAGAACACTTAGTGTCCTTCTCCACGCTTGAGCTGCGGAGAAGAACACTTAGTGTCCTTCTCCACGCTGGAGCTGCGGCCCCAGAGAAGAGAAACTAGGGAAAGAGACAGGCCAGGAAGAATAATGAGAGGCTTCTGGCAATAGGGCAATGGAAGGAAGAAAAAGGGAAAGAAGTGACCCTGGGTTGTCTACTCTCTTTCTCAAGACCTGGCAGGTGGCCACTGGTGGCACTGTGGAGTTTAAATGGGTTGCAGGCTCTCCAGACAGCACACCCAACAGGCTCAAACATGTTTTCCATCAGCTTCTCCAGTGTCTATTTAAGTAAATGAGAGCTGAGAGTTCTTTCTGCTTCTGCCTCTTTCCATCCTTTTTAAATTAATATTGTGGTGTGGGGGATGGAACCCAGGGTCACTTGTAAACTAAGCAAGTGCTCGACCACTAAGCTAAACCGCAGAGCTCACTCATGTTCTCTCTCTCTCTCTGCTTTTTGTTTCTTTATTCTGCAGGCCTTCATTTTCAGAGACTCCTATGACAACCTCCCATATCAGTGCTGTCGGGAGAGCCTGCAGCCCATTAAAACCTGTCCTAGTCAGGCCTAACCTCATGAAAACCAGCCTTCCCCACAAAAAATAAATAACAGTAAATGGGTTGAAGGGATGCTTGCCATGTGATAGGTACTAGGATAAGCCCCAGGCCCACAGACACCCACCACATGTCATCTAATGTGACTGTCCACACTATGTAGATGAATCGATTAAATGTCTTTCCCTGGGGAGTAGTCCTGTCACTTGGGCTAAATTCTATGGATGCATAAAGTGTTGGTTTGTTTTTGGTTTAGCTTTTGTCTTTTTGAAAGTGATTGCAGCCAGGAGTGGCAGTGCATGCCTTTAATCCCATGCACCACCACCAAGACAAACCTGGCTCAGAGACAGGTGAATCTCTGAGTTCGAGGCTAGCATGGTCTACAGAGAGTCCAGGACAGCCAGGGATACACAGAGAAACCCTGTCTTGAAAAAAATAATAAAAAAGTGGGTGCTGGGGGCTGGAGAGATGGCTCAGCGGTTAAGAGCACTGGCTGCTCTTCCAGAGGTCATGAGTTCAACTCCCAGCAACCACATGGTGGCTCACAACCATCCACAATGAGATCTGGCGCCCTCTTCTGGCCTGCAGATATACCTGCAAACAGAACACTGTATACATAATAAATAAATCTTTAAAAAAAAAAAAAGTGGGTGCTATGAACTGAACCCAAGTCCTCTGTAAGAGCAGCATCTGCTCTTAGTTGTTCCTTTTGCCATTTCAGACCTCGCTGCAGTAACATCCCTGCAAGTTCTTCAGTTGTCACATGATGAGTTCAGTGCACCTCGAAGAGAGGAGGACATGAGAGATGCAGGATAAAGGGGCTGCATCGCTCCATCCTTGATGCTCTGATCCCAGCTGCCTAAGACAAGCCTGGCTCAGTACCGGGGTTGGGAAGGGCTAGGAGTACAGGAAGTCTGTCATCAAAAGGAGAAAAGCTGAAAACACCGGGGATCAGCCCCAAGAGTTTGTGTCCAGAAGAATCAGTGTTATGAAAAGGGGAGCTGGAAGACCGGAGGGGGCTGTTGGTAACCAGCAGGCCACCCAGGCACTAGGGGTAAGACAGAAAACCCAGGTGGAAGTCAAAGTAAGAGCCAGAGGGGACAAATGGTGTGGGTGAAGCCAGCAGAAGGCAGTTCAGGGACTTTCCCCCCGAAGTGTTAGTGTACCCCCCCACACACACACAACCACTGCGTTAAAGCAGTTTTTAACTCGATGGACATGGGGGAAGTCCCTAAACCATGGCTCAGCCTCGTGCACCCCTATGGGCTCCAGTCTTCTCAAAGGAACACTTGCCTGTGCTTTGTGACCAACGGTGACAGCTTACACAGCAACCATCTAGTATGGTGTTGGAGAAACGGTCTTCAGAAAGTGAGTCTAGCTATGAGCATGGCCTACGTAGGCTCAGCTCCATGGGGCATTCAGCTTATCTCCTTTTGGCATTAGACACCCTGCACACCCAGTCTTTCCCTACTCCATACTCATAACCAAGGGACCTGGGAAGACTCCTTTCCATTTCGAAACTTGTTCCCCAAAGGTATTCCCGAAAGGCCTTTCTTGCAGCCACTGGAGGCAGGAATAATGGTAAGTGTGAAATGACAAGTGCTTCGTGGAGTACACAACACCAGGGTGCCACATCTGATACAACCTTTGTCTCCTACCCATCCTCCTTCCTCCTTCTCTTCTTGGCTGTCCCTCCGGAGTTCCACTTGCCTGCCATAACTTCCTCATTTATTCTCATATTTTCTGTTCTAAAATATGGATATTATTCAGGATATTATGATTGATAGGGAGTGGGGATAAAATTGGCAAAGCTCAGGCTTGGGTGAGTACAGAGTGGGTGTGGGAGGAGAGGTATCAGAAAGCAAAAGGCAGAAGAAACCCTGAAGGCAGTGTGTGAAGAGAAGGTAGGCCCCTCAGAGATCACCCTCACCTGTCTCTGGTCTGCAGATCTAAGAGGAGTTTTCTGAGCGCTCTGGGTGGCCTAGTCACAGTTGTTTCAAGTGCCCTCACAAACTTCCTGGGGCTTCTTCATTTCATCATTTCTCTTTCTCTCTTTGCTCATTAAAAGGTGACTTCAATGTCACCTCTCACCATCACAGTGTCACAATCAGTCACTTCGAGGTGAAGCTAAGCTACATTTCATCATCCGACTGTTAATCCCCAAATCTCTAGATAGAAATGAAGGCTCACTTACGAACGTTTGTTAACAGTATTCATGCAAACACATCTGAGACTCTCAGTGCACACATCTGGTGAGGACCCTGGGGGAAATCCTCATGAGGAGAGGTAGAAATGAGAAGAGATTTGGTAGTTCCAGTGGCTGAGCCATACGTATGGCATTTGTCACCATTCTGAGGACAGCCACAAAGTGGAAATGACTTTTCTTCTTGGTGAAGCAAACCAGTTAGCTTCTCATTTTTGAAAGTGGAACAAATTTGTAATCAAGATCTAGGTTTTGTGGTTGCTACTGTATTGTTAGGTTGGTGCTGGGAGTTGAGGGTAACGAATGTTTGGTTCTATGGTGCTGGAGATCTTGTGCATGCTAAGCATGTGATCTACCACTGGTTTATACCCTGACTCTTCTTGGTTTTGAAATGGGGTGTACTTTGTTCCAACACATAGACTACCACACTGCTGATGACCTGTGAAGTAAAGCAATGATAAGAGGATGTTTCCTAATTCATGACATCATGAGTTGTGTTGGGCCTCAACAAGATGCCCTGTTCTTGCCCTTGCTGGTTGTGCAGTGTGCACCCAAATGATTTAGTTACCTATAACTCAGACCATGAAATGAAATAATGCATGCCTCGTATCCCATGTTCTCTCCCCTGCTCTGTGGAGTGACTGACCATATATGTGAATTTGAGGATGCTCAAGAAACTAAACCAAAGATGTCCACCTACTTGTCACTTCTGACATCTGCATAGAGCAAAGAGCCCAGTTGGTGTTAGGAGAAGATAAGAAAAGAAAACCAAGGTGGGGGTGGTCAGGATGAAGGTCAGTTGATGGAGTTCTTGTTTATCAGGCACAAAGCCCTGAGTATAACTCAGCTCTGGAGAACCTAAGCATGCCTACAATGCCAGCTTTTTGGAAGTAGAGGCAAGAGGATCACAAGCTTAAGGTCATTCTTGGCTACATGAGATTCTGTCTCAAGCAATAAACAAAGTTTAAAAACCAAAGGCACCTCTGGCAATTCTGCCCCAGCTGCACATTTCCACCTCCTGGGCTCCTTGTATGCCTGATGCTCAGATCTCTCATGGTCTCTATACCAGAGGCAGGGATGGAGGCTTTGATAACTACCTGGGGACTACAGGGTGCAGCCAAAAGTGAGACCAACCTCTAAAGTCTCTTCCCTTCCAGGACTACCTCAAGTTTTTTCATTCTGCAAACTTGACAAGAATCAAAACACAAGGCCCTGGAGACCTAGTACCCAACTCTATCAGCTGAATCCAATGGTTTAAGGTCATCACTGAAGGCTGAGTATCTAGGTGATGCTGGCCAGATATATCAGAAGAGGACAAGACAAGCACAGAGCAGTCCCCTTTCTAATAAGTCTGAGAGATGGAGCTTGGCTTTAGAATGTGCATGTCCCTAAGAGGTCTGCTGAAGGTGGGGCTAGGTGGTTTAAGCCTACAGTCACCGGAACTATCTGGGAAGCTTCAGAAAGCATAGACTGCCAGGTTCTTCTCCCAGGGTTTTCATGTAGTGGGTTTGAGTCAGATCCCAAGACAGTTTACTGGTGTAAGGTTTTGTGCCCAAATAATTTCATTTAGTGATTAATAATGATCAGTTGTTCCAACAGCTACTGTTCCTCAGTTTCCCCAGTTATTTGATGCTGTCTGGGATGTATCCTGGGTAACAGGATGTGTGTCTAGGAAGTAATCCTAGGACCTTCCTCATGCCATACACAACTCTGCTGGTGAGCTATAGTCCTGGTTCCAACAGTATTTCTTAGCAATCTTCCTAGATAACTCTAGTAAATATGCTTGCTGGGCTAAGAATTACTGAGTTAAATCATAAACAAGTGGACAGTGTTTTAATTTGCCATTACTCATGACAACAGACTAATTAGTTTAAGTGTGAGTTGGAGCCATATGCAGAAAGGAATCTTGGGAGTGAAGTGAACAGGTGTGTAAACCATTACATGGTTGATTTTTTTTCTTTCTTTTTTTTTTTTTTTTTGGTTTTTCAAGACAGGGTTTCTCTGTATATCTCTGGCTGTCCTGGACTCGCTTTGTAGACCAAGCTGGCCTTGAACTCACAGAGATCCGCCTGCCTCTGCCTCCCAAGTGCTGGGATTAAAGGCGTGCACCACCACCGCCCAGCTGATTTTTTTTCTAGTGATCACTTTTTAAAAAATTAATTCTTCAGCATTTGTGGAACCTGACTGTAGAGTGGCCAAGAACTAAATTGGACCAAATGGCCATAGCAGACTTATTAGATACCAGCCTGGTTGTGGAGGGGCGACTGTGTGTGAAACGTACAGATATTAGTGCCAAGTAGAAGGATGGCACACTGGAGTGGCTTTGCTCATGGACCTCAGAGGGTGCCTGGAAGTGCCCCACACTTTCCCGGGTTCACTTGCTCACAAAGCTACACCAAATTACTACTATCCATGATGGGCAGTGGTGGCACACACCTGTGGTGGGGTTAGTGATAGCATTTAGCACCATAGGGGTCTTGGCATAGCAGAAGCCTGGCCTCTCAGGGAAAAGATTTACATACGGACGTGGCGGGCTTTCAAGATCACACACTGTTGTGGAGGGGTGTGCCTTGGAAAGCACACCAGGAACTATGGCAAAGAAATGTGTCAAAATTCACAGCTGAGATCATCACAACAGAAGGGATTTAAAATCGGAAGCCCACTTGGCCTCCCATCTCCTTCCTCGTCTTCCTCTGCCGACACATGCCGAGAGACTTCACCACACTCTGCTGCTCATCACCGTTTTGCACCAACCCACTGGGAATCCACGCTAGTGGCCAGAATGCTGGCCTCAGAGCATCGGATGGTCAAAACATCAGAGCGGAGTCCTTGGAGCCCCAGAGCATCGAAAGGTGAGCCCAAGAAACTTTTCATCTTAAAAACAATTGGGCCCTAGGACCATAGAGGCAATTGTTGCCTGATTGAAAGGCTGTCCCACTTCAATGGTCGAAACAGATTAAATTTATAAACTGCCTTAAGATCTGACAAACAAGACTCACAGACTTTAAGATTGAAAGACTTGCTGGAACCAGCCACCAATACAGATCTACACCAAGAGAATTAACCTGAGAAAATGTCCTTTTAAGAAACTTAAGTTAGTGTTAAGTTGTTTTTTATAGATATTAGAGTATTTTAGGTATTAAGATATTCTTAGTTAGATTATAGGTTTTAGAATTAGGGTTTGGGTTTTAGGATTTGGGAACTTTATAGGTACTTGTTAAGTATTAATAAATATATAAGTATAAATAAAAATGTACTGTTACACACACCTTTAATCTCAGCACTTGGGAGGCAGAGGCAAGAGGATCTCTGAGTTCAAGGTCAGCCTGGTCTAAAAAGTCAGTTCCAGGACAGCCAGGGCTACACAGAGAAACCCTGTCTTCAAAAAAAAAAAATATTATCTGTAATTATTTTCACCATTCATTTCTCAATTATCCGTCTCTTTTTCTGTTTGGTACTCTCCTGGTACCTGGGAGTCTGGTATAAATAGCTTTTGACAGGGTGAAGGAAATGTTAAACAGGTCAATGGGGCTGGAGATGCCATTCGGTGGCCGAGTGTTTGAAGCATGAGTGAGGCCCTGGGCTCCAGGCCAGCACTGCAAAAGGAGGAGGACAGGTGGGTCTAAGGTGGCATTATTAGTCACCCTGTCTCCTTGCTACCAAGTTGGATACCTTCCTCTCTCTAGTAACTTTCCTCCTGGAGTACATGGTATGGCCCTAGTCACAGAGGAACAGAACCCCAGGGTGGTTTTCTTTCAGAAATTACCTGGACCAAAAACAAAACAAAATATGGGTGACAAGGGCTTAATAGAAAGTTACAAGTCCCCCATGATGAAAGGTTATGTTTAGGGCTTTTGTGCCCCAGGGGTGAGAGTGACAGGGAGGTCATATGAACAGTCACATGTAAAGGCCACGTGATTCCTCCCCTCCAGTGCCGAGGCATTGCTGTTTTTATTGGACACTCTGAGGTTCTGCGGATTTGATCTTTTTTATTAAGCGGCTGTAGCCACTCAATATGTTTGCCCTGACACACGTCCTTGAAGAAGATATGACCAGAGTACGCAGTCAGTTGAGGAGACGCAGGGTGAAAGTACGGGAAGCCACCGTGAGGTATGGAGATTTGACCAGCCACAGGGAGACCCACGGTATTCTGATGCCTTGTTCATTGTCAGTACTTGGTTAGTTATTTATTTCTTTAGAGAAACCTTGCTTATATCTAACCAGGCTTTCCTAGAACCTAGGTCTGACTCTTATTGGAGTTTTTTCACTTGGGAAAGCTGCAATTTGGGCTACCTGGGCAACATTTATACATTGGAATGCCTATCTAGCCTATAGCACTTGTCAAGTTTTTAAATACTGCCATATTGCATAGGACAGAATACAGAACTCTTACTTGGGCTTGGTGGTGCATGTCTGAAATTCTAGCACTCAGGAAGCTGAGGCAGAAGGATCTCTGAAAGTTTAACACCATCTAGTCTATGTAATAAGTTCTAGGCTACCCTGGGCTACAGCGTGAGACCCTGTCTCAGAAAAGAGAGAGAGAGAGAGAACTTCTCAACATCTGTGGAATAAGAAGACTATGCTTTGAAATAGGATAGGATCAATAAAGATGATTATCATCATAAAACTTGGTATTTTCCTAGTTTGTTGTATTTCTGTCTCTCTTTTGAATAGCCAATTTCCAATGACAGCAGCTAGAGTTTGAGGGTGGAATGCCCTCCAAAGGTCCCCAGCCTGTGGTACTGCTGGGACTACTGGAGGTCCTCAGATCACTGGAGGGGTTGTGGAAAGTGGGCCTTTTCTTTGTCTCTTTTGTATCCATGCCATATTCCAGGTGTTCCCTCAGTCACATACGCCTTGCCCACATGCGTTCCCTCCCCACAGGCTGCAGAACAATGAGCCAATGAGTCATGGGCCAAAATCTCTAGAACTGTGTGGCAAACCCAACATCTTCTCTTTTTAAATTGGTTGTCTCAGGTAGTTTGTTACAGTAACAGAAATCTGATTATATGCAGCAATGTAAAAGAATAACCGGAAAGTGAACATCCCTAGGCATGCCCTCCCTTGCAGACTCCTGTGCTCCACCCAGCTATTCTGCCAGGATCTTTCTAGAGACTCTGCTGGCCTCACTCTATTAGCGAGGATGCCTGTGCCTCTGCACTTGCTCTCCAGCATCTTGGCAGCACTCTTTGCTCAAGCTCAGCACTGCCCAACAGATGATGGCAGGGCAGAGAAAACAAAAATGGTAAACGGCAAAAAAATGCACAGTTTTGCAAACCCAGGGAAGGCAGGAAGAGACTCGGCCCTCCACCTCTACAGCTTCTGCACTCTGAATGGCAGCTCAGGAAGAACAACTGAAGATTATGCAAACTGATGCCTTGTTCATTGTCAGTACTTTGTTAGTTATTTATTTCTTTAGAGAAACCTTGCTTATATTTAACCAAGGCTCCTGAGGACCTTGAGGCCAGCCTGTGTGAGACAGAGGCCAAGGGTCTGTGGTTTGAAGTTTCCTGTGTGTGACAAGCGGCTCAAGAAGGAAAGAAGTTGCTGGTGCCAAGTGGTGGGTCCCATTCTCTCAGACCAACCCTAAAGCAGTCTAACTTCTGACTCACTTAGTCTTTAAGGAGAATCAGCTCTGCCCTTTGGTCTGGACTTTCAACTAGGCCTCAAGCAACAGAACTTACCACTACAGCAGTGGCTGCTGGCCTTATACGCCCTCATCCCACATGAGCAACCAGGGTGTTGCACATCCTGAAGAAGCAGAGGCACAAACTCCAGGCATTGTGTATACCTGCCCTCCAAAAGGAAGAGCTCGTGGCATGATCCTACCCATGAGCTGACATGGAGATTCTCTTTAGCTGATGATCATAATCCTAGGGTCTGTAGATAAAAGAAGGGTCTTCCAAGGCCACCCAAAGTTTCCTATCAGATAAAAATTGTACTTTTTCAGCACATCATGGGTGATATTCACATACACCACACTTATACATATATATATATATGTCCACACACACACACACACACAAACACACACACACACACACACCTATGCTATCTGAAATTGACTTAATTGGTTCTCTCATACTTTTATTTGCTAAGTCTGACAATATTTTTTCACACTTCAAAGATCTGATATTCTTTTACAAAGAAAATACATTGTCAATAAGGTCTGATAATATTAATAACCAATAAATAAGCAAGCAAGCACATTTTTTTTTTTAGAAAGAGTAAGTTAATGCTTAAGTAAACCAATTAGAGGAGTTATGGCATAAAAATGACCTGTTGCAAAACCTTGCCAAGTGCAGGGGTCAGATTTCTGAACACTGGATGGGGTAAGGAAGCAGGAATAAGGAAGATGAGGGGACAATTCACATAAAACAAATTCTAAAACCAAGAGAGACCAATTGCTTCTATTTTAAGGGAAAGAAACAGAACAGAGCCGGGGATGAAACTTGGTAGAATGCTTTCCTAGCATGACTGAAGCGCTGACTGTCCCCAGCACTAAAACTGGACATGCTGGCACACTCCTGTAAACCCAGCGCTCAGAAAGGCGTGGCTGGAGAATCAGGTGTTTAAAGTCAGCCTTTGCTACATCATGAGCTGGGGGCCAGCCTAGGGTATAAGAGACCCTGTCTCAAAGCAAATGAGACAAAAGACAGAGACCAGCCGAGGCTCTTCTCCTCTCTCCCTTTTGTAGGCATTACATCTGTGTCGTTCTCACTGATAGGGGCAGAGTTTCTCGTTAGTTTTATGTTGCGTACACTTTATTTCAAGGTTTCAAAACAGCTTTTACTGGACTGAAGGCTAAAGTCTCCAGAACTTACACTCCCGAGTGTGGTTCTTGCAGAAGTTTCCCCCTAAAATGCTATTAGCAACTGGTCCTTTCTAAAAATGTTCAATGCAAATTTTCTGGGTCTGAACTTCCTTCCATTTCAAGAAGAAGGTGGGTTCAAAGGCTCATTCTATCCAACTCAGAGGTGGAAGAGGCAACAGCTGTTTTCAGTTCAAGATGCAGAATGGAAACTCTCGCATGTTAGAAAAGTTGAGATTGCTATGTAGTATGTGCGTATATGTTGTAAGCATGTGTGTGCATGTGTGTGTGCTCACCAGTGCACATATGTGTGTTGGGCAGAGGTTAGTGCTGGGTATCTTCCCGTATTGCTGTCCACCTTATCTTTTGAGACAGGATCTTTAACTGAACTGCAGATTGCCATTTTTGGCTAGGCTGGCTAGCCATGGAGTCCCTGGAATCTACCTGTGCTTACTCCACAGTGCTGAGGTTGCAGACACACTTCCACGCCAGGCTTTTACATGGTTGCTGGAGAGCCAAACTCAGGTCTTCATTGCACAGGAGGCAGTTTATCCACCGAACCATGTCACTGTCCCTGAGATTGTTGTTTTAGTGTTAGCTATCTTATTGAGACAGGATCTTGCTAGGTAGCCCAAGGTTGGCCTCAAACCAACAATCCTCCTGCCTCAAATTCTCAATTACTGAGATTATAGGTATGCTGCACCACATTTGACTGAGATTTGGGATAGTTAACATTTTGGAATAGAATTAGAAAACTGTATAAGCTAAAAATAATATTGAGCAAGGTATTACTAGCATAGAAGTTGACTACAGTAACTGTCAGACTGTAAGACAAATTCCATGTCGTTCACTCACTCAGCCAGTCAGGCACTACATATTATTATATGTTTGCTAGACCAGTGCCAGGCACTAAACTAAACCTGAGCCACTAGGGTAAATGACACCAGCCCAGGCCCTTGCCTCCCAGGGAAATGACTAAGTCACGACAACAGCATCTAAACCTGCAATTATAATATGAATGAATAAAAATTGTTCTGTGCTCATGTGCAGAGAGCCATGAGGGTGTGGAAAGCAAAGAGATTTGTTGCATCTGGGGCTGCACTCAGGACACCTTCACAAACGATGGAATCTCAGCAGCCCATGAGCAAAGACCGCAGGGAAACGTATCAGAGTTGAGGGACCGGCACATGGAAAGGGCCAGTCACCTCGCACAACTTGGCACCTTTAAGTGTTTGGCTCATAAGGCAAACGGTGGGATGTGGTGAGGGTTAAGTGAGAAAATAATTCAGGCCCAGTTCACATGGCGTTTTATCATGATGTCAGGGCATGTGGGATCTAGCCCAGGAGAAAAACACAGAGTGGGTGAGTAAAGGAAGGTGGCTGCATTTTTATTACAGAATGATGGCTCTGGATTTATGTGAAATGGGACGAAAATGATACTAGAGGAAATGAGGCTGCTTAAGGCATTATCAGGGTAGCGCAAATAAGACGCAGAGTGGACGCAAGCCACCAGGGAGCACAGAATGAGTTCTGTTTCAGACATCCTGAGCGGCTGACAGCACCCATGATGCACCCACAGGGGACTGAGCATGAAAGCACAAGTGTACAGCTGGGCGGAGATGCCTGCATAGAGGTGAGCACTCGAGGTACGCTCCGCCCCAAAGCGGGTGAGTGACAACGGCCCAGGAATACAGAGCAAGGGAAGAGAAGAGCTACAGTAAAGTGAGCAACTGGAAAAGAAAGATTTGTAAGTCCAGGCTGAAAAGGAGACCTACAAAAAACCAGCATCACAAGAACCAGAGGAGAGAGCTGATTTCCGTAACATAACCATTTACAAGTATGAAGGCTATCTGAAGCTCCGTGGCCAGGCAAAGAAAGGGGAGCTAGATCCCAGTTAGCCCATTGCTCAGATTTTCCTGGGCCCCAGACTATCACCTTAAAATTTTTATTTTATTATTATATTTTAACTTTTTCTGTGTGTATGTATGTGTTTGCCTGGGTGCTCACATGGGACAGAAGAGAACTTTAGACCCTGGAAGTTAGAATTACGGGTAAATGTGAGCCACGTGACTTTAGTGCTGGGACCCAAACTCCAGTCCACTGCAAGAACAGCAAGAGCTCTAGCTGGCCTTAGTGGTTACTCGCCTTTAATCCCAGCATTCAGGAGGCAGAGGCGGGTGGATCTCTATGAGTTCAAGGCCAGCCTGGTCTACAAAGTGAGTCCAGAACAGTCAGGGCTGTTACACAGAGAAACCCTGTCTTGAAAAACCTAAAAAGTGAAAATTTAAAAAATCAAAACAACTACAACAAAAAAGAGCTCTTAACTTCTGAACCATCTCTCCAGCTCCTTGTCACTCTTTTCATCTGAAGGAAACAGCACTACCGATATTGTATTGAAGGTTTGGTTGCCAGATTGTGGCACCTCGTGATGGAATCTTTATCAGATGGGGCCCGGTAGAAGAAATTTGGGTCGTTGGAGGCATGGCCTTGAAGGGGATGTTGGGATCCAGTCTCCCCATCTCTGCTTCCTAGCTGCCCCACAGTGACCAGCTTTCTACAACACAGACTCCTTGCCACAGTGCCCTTACCACATTCCCAAAGCAAATGGATCAACTGACCCTGGACTCAAACCATGAGCAAAAATAAATCTTTTTTTTTTTTCAAATTCCTTAGAAATTGGTTTCTTCAGATATTTTACTTTGGTTTTCTTAATTTGTTTGTTTTGATTTTTGTGTCTTTTTGTTGGTTGGTTGGTTGGTTGGTTGGTAGGTACTAGGGGTTGAACCTATAGCCCCACATGTGCTAGACAACCCCACCACAAAGCTATATCCCCAGCCCTTCCTCAGATATTTTATTACACTGACAGGAAGCTGTAAAACAGAGTGATACTTGATATAATTTCTATCCCTTACTCCCAAAGGTAACCACTTAAAAGTTAGTGTGTATCCATACTTTCAAATACATCTAGGCCTCTACCTAAACTATGAATTAATATAATATAGTTTGAGGCATTTTAAAAATCTGAGATAAACACAGTTATTCTGTGAATAATAATATCGAGTTGAGGGTCTGTTTTGCTCACGCTGGTCTCAGATTCCATAGCTCAAGCAATCCTCCTGCTTCAGCTCCCAAGCAGCTGGAATTGCTGACCTTCCACACATTAATCTTCAACTGTTGTTTCTGGCCAGTATTATTCTGAGACTCGTCCAACTCAATACCCCCAACTCTGGCACTCATTCTAAAACTGTAAAATCCTATTCCCTCTCCTTCTGTGAAGGGACATTCAGACCCTCCCTCCCGCACACTCAGGGGTTACAGATGGCACAGTCAGCACGGTTGGCTTGGCCTCTTTGTTGCACATTTGTGATCAGGAATGAGATGGCAGAAAAAGGACATTCCCAAGCTACCCTCCAGAACGGCTGCACAGAAAAGCTCCCCTTTCCAGCAACCCGATCTGTTTAAGAAAATGTTCCCAGTGGGCAACAGCTAGAAATAGCAGATGGAATAAGAGAAACTGCCTTTAAATGCCTACTGAAATCTCAAGAAAGCAAGGATATCATGTCTGGAGGGGGAAGTGGTCACTGATATTTCTGGCACTGAGAGAGCTGAGGTAGGAGGACTGGGGGTTTGGGGGAACCTGAGCTACAGAGGCAGACTCTATTTCAAAAATCAAAATAAAACAATAACCAAAAACAAACAAACCAGTAAACAAACAAGATTCTAAAGGAAGTGAAAATCCAAAGCCTAACTGGTCATCGTGATTGCCTCAAGCAAAGACTTGGGCTCCAGGGTTATAAGAAACCACACAATGCTTTTAAGGATCACTTATCTAATAACTGTGTCAAAAGCTAGAACACCAGGTCGTGGCCTAAAAGGTGTGTTGGGGATGGTTAACAATATTCAACACTCAGTGGCAGCTGGGACTACCCTGACCCTGAGGAAATCAAGCCTCCTCGGATGCTCAGTCTGGGTTAGTCATCTTTACCTTCCTCTCTGGCCACCTCCCTGTCCCTATGGTTACTCCTGGTTATTGACTGGCCTCACTGCCTGTTCTCAGACACGTGAGTCCTACTGTCTGCCTGCCCCATGGCTGAGGTGAAGCTGAGGTACAGGCATTATCTCCTCTGAGCTCAACACATCCCTGGCTTCATTCCTCATGGGTAGTACAGAGAAGGGATTCTGTACTTCTCAGGAGGTTGGGGTTGGTGGAGAGAACCTGGAGTTATTAAACCAGCAAGCCATTCCCGCATGCCAGGCTCTGCTCTCAACACTTTGCCTTCAACACTTTCTTCCCAACTGGGAAGTCAACAGATACAGCAAGAGTTGGCCTACAGAAATGTCAGAAGGAAATCATTCCATAGATAATAGTAGGCATAAAGTAAATAGAAGGGTTAAATAACCTAGCTTAAGTAAAAGCCGAGGAAAAAATATGTATGTTAGACTTTCTAGAAATGCAAATAATGATCACTAAAATCAAAAGCTCAGTGGGCGGGCTGAGTTCGGATCGCCCTGCGTGGTTCCTGTTTTTCCACATCGTGGGGAGTATTTGAGGGTGGTGCAAACTGTAGCAGGTTGGCCAAGCACAGGGCACAGTATGTCTTCACAGAGCTGAACTCATCCCAAAAGGCCCTCCTTCTCCCAGTTTCCTGGAATTTGGAACTTAGACACTGAGGGACGTTAGGCTTCCCCCCCACCCCACCCCGTTTGGTTTGGTTTGGTTTGCTGATGGTTTTGTTGCTGTTGTTGAGACTGGGTCTCTCTGTATTGCCAAGTAAGACTGACTTCAGTCCTTCTGAGCCCCACCCCTACCCCATGCTGGGATCATAGGCATGCACCACCAATGTCAGTGTTTGTCTTTTCTTCTTTACTCTCTTTTCTATTTGTCTCTTTCTCTCTCTCATAGTTGTTCTAGTACTTTTGTATCCCTAACGGTGTTGGATCCAAGTGTCAGTTCTCAGGAACACTGCTTGTTCCCCAGGGGATAGTTTCACTGAGGATGGTTCTCAATTCTGAACCAGGCTGTCCATCTATTCCAAGAGAGGCTGGCACACAGGGAGTGAGGCTGGCCTCCTGCAGCTGCAAATACTATATAATCTTTCTTGTTTGTTGTTATGAAGGCTTCATTTGGGGTAGACCTCAGAACATGCTTGTGATGGAGAGAGTAGCACTGTTTGGGAGATCGGGCTTTTCTACTAAACATCCCCAGACACTTTTTTTTTTTTTTAAATAACCAAAAGATATAAAAATCCTGTAATCTAACTCATATTCCTAAGCACCACTGGCTCAAAAGGACTTGATTGCATTGATTAGTTTAAGAACTAAGTGTTAATGAAGAGAAACAGCCTTTCCCTTGACTAAGGCCCAAGTAAGCAGCTAATGTTATTGAGCTTTTCTGCAAGTGGTGGTTTTGCATCTTTGAGACACTGGGGACACAGGCAGGACCCAAGATCTATGACGGCTGGTAGAGACACCCTCTGCACAACAGGGGGTCTGCAACCAACCTTTTTATCTCCCAACTTCTGACTTTCCTCTGTGCCACCTGCTTTCATGGCGCTGTTGGTCTTTAAGATCAGCCTCACAGCCATTCCCGGAATGGTTTTAATTTTTATCCACAATTACTGAGTTCCTGGTGTATGGTAAGCTTACTCTGACAGCATTTAGGAAAGTCAAAGAAAAATGAAAAAGGCTTTTCCCCCCCTGCATGTACCTAAGCACAGCACAGCACACAAAACAAGCATGGCTTTCCAGCCTCACTTTGAAGTAACACACACCCTTGACTTTCTACCACATGAAGAGTGTCCTACAAGAGAGCCCTGGGAGGCTGGGAGAGGTGTACCTGCCAGCCTTTCTGTGACATCAGTGTCTGATGTCACCCATCCTTTCTAAACAACAGCACAATTTCCTTCTGTTTTAGATACAGACCTTCCCTAGAAGCAGACATTACCTACCCATCCACAGAAACTGTGGACTTCAAGTGTATTTACCACGGACAAGTCAGCAGAACCATCAGAGGCAACCAAGAGGGCATTTGCTTGTTGTAGCAACTAGAGAGAGCCAGCCAACTGCTGCTCAGCCTGCAGTATTGAGATGTAGTACTGTCTCTTCCAATATCTTTATAACCTATAACCATATTAGCCTTTAAAGCAAATGTTCAATCGTAACAATGGGTGAGAAGAAAAGATCCCACATGGTAGCAAGATCAAAGAAAGAATTATCTGGATGTTAGAGAGTGGAGGAAAGGAGAAACTCTTTCACTGATTTCCCATTTACACTTTTCCAAATGCTTTGAGAGGGTTAAGTTCCATACCCTAGTTGTCCCCCCCCCCCCCCGCCCCTAAGGGGTTTTTGGAACCAGCAGATTTCTCAGCTATTAAAGTGAAATCGTTACTTCTGTCTTTTAGCAGACTGGAACATTCTTTTCCATGAAGTGCCAAAAAGTTTATGGTCTTCTTAATATGCCCAGTAAAGCTGATAAATTACAAGGATCATAAAAGGCAAAGATTGCCAGAGGTTTAAAACAAGCGAGAGTCTACGATGAAAGCAAGATCCATCCTCTAGCCCTGCCCTCCCAAAGACAGTTTTAATTTTCTTCGCTTTTAAGTTTTACCGAAAGGATTAGGTTTTCTGGGTGGGACCCTCCCCGAAAGAGTCCGGTAGCCGCGGGCACCCACAGGCTTCCGTATCCTCCTTCTCAGCCGGAGATCGCTTACCCTGGTCGGAGTGACCGAGCGCGAGTACCAGGACCAAAACCAGGGCAGCGCACCGAGCGGTCATGTCAACTGGCTCGCCCGCGCTCAGGATGCTGCGGAGCCCCTGCCTCTCTCTACCGCGCACATTTCCTGTTTCCTGCTCCTTTGGGTCGGTGCTCACTTGAAGGAGAGGTGTTTGCCTGATTTTTAGGAAGTGATGTAACTCTGCAGGAGCCTGTCAGACTGGCAAGAGTTGCAAAAGAGAAGCTGCTCGCCCAGCACTGATT
This sequence comes from Lophiomys imhausi, assembly GCA_907164525.1. Lineage (NCBI taxonomy): Eukaryota > Metazoa > Chordata > Mammalia > Rodentia > Muridae > Lophiomys > Lophiomys imhausi. The sequence continues at coordinate 5,547,004 of CAJQZJ010032773.1, forward strand.
CAGTTAGCACCTCCCTAGCCCTCTGGAGTCCGGGCCTCCACCTTTCTGTCCCCAGAGTCCGTTGCTCGGGTGTCATTCAGCACTGGGAGGGGGGCCTGCACCACAGTCACAGTTCTGACTTGGCTGGTTTGCACGTCTCTCTGGAGGGTCTCTGGAGCTGTCCAGAGCCCTGGATAGCGCTGACCTGAACTCAGTGCTGATGGCATTGTCTCAAATCAGCATTGTCTGCTTACAGCTGTTAGCCACATTGCCTGCTGTCCACTGGACTGAGTCTCATGTGAAGGAAACTTTTACGTTAAATAAATTTAATTCTAATTTTAAAAAACTTCATGTGCTTAGTGGCTGTTGGGATGGGCAGCGCAGGCCCAAACAGCAGAAAACTGCCGGTCCATTGCTCTCCAGCCAGCCAGGCTCATTGCTGGCCTCAACTCTCCAGTGCGTGCTCCCGAGAGGCCCCGTTTGGACCTACACACAATACTACACCCTACTTTCCTGGAAGAAAATGTCTTTGCAAGGAAGCCTCTGCACCACGGGGACGGAAGTGGAAAAGCACCTGCTGGCCTGCCTTCTTTTTGCATAACAATGAATCTCTACCAGGTTGTTAACCAGCAAAACAGGATTGAATAGGAACAGGATGAGGATAGAAACCCTACCCAGTGGAAACGAGAAAGGGGCATACTGGGGCGGCCAGAGTGCTTCCTTCCCAGCCCTTCTCTTGGTCGGTTTAGCACCAAACACACTACAGATTAGTTGCATTAATGCATTTGAGGTGGTGTCTGGAGGCCTGAAAGCAAAGGTGGTGGGGGGAGCTTTAGACCCCCCCAGCCTAGTATCACCCTCCTTCCCACCCTGCCCCAGGTGAGCTGCTAGGTGTAAAGCATTCCAAGTGGCCTGGGTTCCTCAGCTCCAGAGACAGCCATGAACTTGTTCTTTGGCCCACTGCTTTTCAGTTTTTGTCTCAGTCCTTGTCTGCATAGTGGTGATTCACATGACAATCGGTGGACTTGCAGGATGCACTTTAATGCCTTCAAACGACAATTGAATCTGCTCTTGATACACTATCCTTTTGCAGGTTGGGAATCAATGCAAAAGAAAACAGATGTGTTCAGAACCGATGATGGACCTGAAAGTGCCAAGGAGAGAATTATTCATCACACTCTTGCTGAGAGTCAACAGGCCCCGGGCTCCAAGACCCTGTGTGTGGAGTTCAGGGGGGCAATTAGTCCTGTGGGAGTGAGCTTTTCTTCAGCTGTGACACACACCTGCAAAAGAGAAATCCTGGACCTGGCGATTCTGAGCTTCACTATGCCATTGTCATCCTTTGAACAGCAGCTTTGGCTCTTAGGCTGAGGCACGCATTTGACAAGGTCAAGGCTGTCTTCCCGATGCCTTCCAGTCAGTGTTGAGCTGAACCCCAGGTCTCCCACTGAATCCCAAGGCATGGTCACACAATTTAGTTTCCACAAGCAGGCTCTGTGTTGATTCTGAATGATGCAAGTGTCACTCTGTTAGAATGATGGGTGACACAAAGCAAGACTGCAGAGAGCCCCCCCAGAATGTATCAATTTCCTTTGACCTCTCTGCTCACTAAGAACCCCAGCATGAAACAACTGGTCTAAAGGGGAAGAAAATTACCATCATTGATCAGAAAGTGGTAACACCTGAGAGAGCCACCCACTGGAGCTAAAACCACCAGGGACTGTGTGGTAGGAAAGGGCTATTTACCTCTGTTTGTTCTCATTTTACCAACCATTAATTTTGGAAAGTGGCTGCCAGGGCCTCAGATTAAATTCTGGTACACTCTTAACTGGAAATCAAGGCTTCAGCTTCACCCCCAGGCACTGGTCTTTGTTGACTGGCAGGCCCTCAGGTGCCTGTTGATGGCTTTGGAACAAGAAGAAGAAAGGGATCATGGTGTACAGGAGATGCCCGGAGGCCTCACCAAGCTGAAGAGGACACTGAGATGAGCCAGCTTGTAGCTCTGGTCCTAAAGTCACTTCCTCCCTTCCCTAGAGAGTCTGGCTTTTCCAGCCACCTGTTCAAAGTACAGAAGGGACTCCCCGCCACTGCTATTGCTTTCTGTAGGTGTCCTGACTTCAACTCTGTAGACCATAGAGGATAAGGAAGTCCAAGAACCCAACTGCTGAGAAGGGAGTCTAAGAATGCCCAGCTCTTGCTTTGAGTGAGTGCCACCTTCCTGTCCACAGTCCCCTTCTGTCCAAACTCCTCTTGTCAACATACACAGGTATGCACACACATACACACCTTCATGTAGTGTTACACACATGCTGCACCACCTCACACACTCATGCACACACACAGGTGCACACATGCTCCTGCACCCTCCCCCCATATATTCATAAATGCGCTCAAAGCTTGTGCACACTCCCCTCCACACACATGCCTGCACACCATGGAATAGATGCAAACAACAACAAACAGTGGCCAATTAATTCCACGCTCATTTTAGCAAAGAAACCAGCTACCATCTTTGGCAGAAACTTTAAACAGGCTGGGGCTGGGAAAGCATCCCAGTGTATTAAATGAAAGGCTGTACACAAGCAGGCTCCATGGAAGGCTGTTGGTCACAGAAACTACAGCAAGTTCAGGCTATTGATTTCAGTGACCCATGAACAGTCTGCCCTCGGCTTCCCCAGAATCAGACAGAGGGATAAAAGTCAGTCTCTGTCGGATAGTGGCCTTCTTGTAACTTGGCTTTACAGCAAGCTCACTTCTGGATTGGCTGGTGGAGACAAGGAAGAGGTTTCCAGGGCTGTTGCAGGTCCAAAGTCCAAGCACTTTTGCACACATGATCTGGTATTGCCATTTGTATATCCGTGCTTTCCACCTGTGAGTGATCACACACTACACTCACAAACTTCTACAATGCACACCCTGTTCTCACACTCCAAAACACCCACACCTACACTCGTTCAAGCTTTCCAGGGCGTCTTTATGTCTCCACAGAATGGGCTGGCTGCTCCTTGGTACTTAGTAATCAGGAGCAGGTCCCCAGTCACGGCTACTGACAGCAGCCCAGTCTATAGCTCTATTGCCTAGCATGCAAAAGGCCCTGAGTTCTACCCCCAACACTGCAGAAGTCTATTGCCTCCTTCAGGACATCCTCTAGGGCAGAGATGACAGTTACCACAAAACGATGGGAAAGAGTTGTGAATAGGGGTTAATGGGGCAGCTGGCATGGGGAGTGGAGTGCAGAGCTGGGGCCCAGTGGGCCCTTGGGCAGCATCTGGGAAGAAGGAAGTTATCGGCAGGCTGGCCCCAAACATTGATGTGCCTCTGTGATTTGCTAGTCTTCTCAAGGACTGGGACTTCATATTCTCCAGTCCATCCTCCACACTTTAGGACAAATGAGTGAGTGAATGAATTTCCTTTTATGATAGTATTTTTTCTTTCTTTCTTTCTTTCCTTTTTTTTTTTTTTTTTTTTTTTGAGGCAGGGTTTCTCTGTGTAGCCCTGGCTGTCCTGGACTCACTTTGTAGAACAGGCTGACCTTGAACTCACAGAGATCCGTCTGCCTCTGCTTCCTGAGTGCTGGGATTAAAGGCGTGCGCCACCACACCCAGCAATTACAGACAGCTGTGAACTGCCATGTGGGTGCTGGGATTTGAACCCGAGTCCTTTGGAAGAACAGTCAGTGCTCTTAACCACTGAGCCATCTCTCCAGCCCCCATGATAGTATTTTTCAAAAGTGCTCTTTTGTACAGAAGATACCCGCAGTAGAGTTATTTTGGCAAACTTATCAAAGTTCAGAGTCCTGGGCCATATCCTGGAACTATTGAGTGACAATCTCCATGGCGACAGTCCAGAACTCTGCATTTTTAATGATGCTGAGGGGATTTTGATACACTAAAAATAAATCTGAGAAACCTGCTCTAGAGTTTCATTTTTAGTTTCTGGAAGAAATGTGTCCCTTTTCTCAACAAGTTAGAACTAAATAGAACCTATTCTTTCCCCCTTGGCTTTCCCTGATGGGATCTTGGAACTAAAAGTGAATCTTTGTGTGTAACTTCCATCTGCCCGGATGTCTTTACTGGAATATCTTTCAAGAGAGACCTTCAGACAAATGTCTCCCCAACCCTCCTCCCTAACCCTCTTTTCAAACCCCCTCTCCAGCCTCCCTCCCCAACTCCTGTCTTCAAGCCCCCTCCCCAATTCCCCTTCCCAACCCCTAAGTTGGACCAACTCCTCCCTCTTCTACCATCTTGTAAGACCCATCAGAACACAGCAAGAAGATCTATCTGCATCTATCCCTAACCCCTCCCAGCATTCTCAGTCATCTGTGGCCTCGCACATCTCTTAAAGGGCATTAAGTTTCCTTCCAGGGCAGCTTCCTTTTTGATTGTATCTTACTGTCTTTCCCCAACTTCCACATCTCTTAAAACATGTTTGCAAGTAAGACACACATAGTATTGATGCCAAGGTCTGCTCTAGAACATGCATACAGATCAATGGTCTCAGTGTCTTCCTTTTATTTTTCCAATGTGTGTTTTGTGTATGTAGTGGAAGGGATGGACCCCAGGACCTTGCACATGTTTGCCAAGAATTCAGCCCAAGCCCCTGTTTTTCTGTTTAATTGTACATCCCACATTTACAGTTGATGATATTCTAGCCAGCTAAATCCTCAACATCAACATAACGAGAAAATACAGAGACACCAAAGTTTGGGGAATTCAGCAAACTATAAGAGAACTAAGGAAGCTGCATGAGGAACAACTCCAATGTGAAAGTACTTGTGTGGGTAGTGCCACAAGTGAGCCAAACTTCAGAGGATGCTGTAGCCACAGAGAGAGGAATGGAAAGTAATGAATGACTATTGTTTTTATCAAAATATACCCAGAACTGTTGCATAGTGGCAGAATGCTGCCTAGCATGCAAGAGACCCTGAGGTCTATCACCAACACTGCAGAAGAAATAAAATAATCTGGTTTTTTTCCTTAAAGAAATATAAGACTTTTGGAATGAAAATGACAAGGATTCATAAATTCCAAGCTGAGGTTCTTCCTCTCTCTCTCTCTCTTTATCTCTCTCTCTCTCTCTCTCTCTCTGTGTGTGTGTGTGTGTGTGTGTGTGTGTGTGTGTGTGTGTAGTACCTGAAGAGGCCAGAAGAGGGAAGCAGATTCCCTGGAGCTGGAGTTAAAAGTAGTTGTCAGCCACCAGACATGGGTAGTAGGAATTCCTGTCCTCTAAGACAGCATCAAGGGCTTTTAACTGCTGCGCCGTCTCCCTAAAGCCATTCTTTTAATCCTTGAAGGTTTTTTCCTGTACATAGTCGGTGATGTAATACTCCTGTACTCATTCCTGCCACTGGCAGTTGGTATTGCAGCTCCACTGACACACTTTAGTTACAGTATTCACCTGTCACAGCTCAAGGGTGGGGAAATGGTGGCTTACCTGTTTTTCAGTCAGCATCCCCTTTGAACTCCAGAACATCCTGTGATGAGTTAAGAAGGGTCACTTCCAAGTAGAAGCAGGTCAGTGATTTCCCATATTTCAAGTCAGCTTCCCTTATCTCAGGGGTCCACTTACACACACACTCCACTCCCTGAGGAGTGTTTCCTCTAGGATTGCCTTGGGAAATCCAAAGAATCAGCAGGGGAGGTGGGTTCCAAAATGTGGCTCTGGCCCTTAGAAGATCAAAAGCCAAAAATGAACCGAGTTTATCCTTGTATCTTATCTGTGGCCTTCTCCTGGACCACATGGTGTCACTTGCTACTCTGGGTGTAAACAGTGTCCAGGGGGCCCCAAGCTCATGTCACACTTATGGACTCTCCTCCAACATCCTGCTACAGTGGTTGTGATAATTTCTGCAGCCATGCAGCAAACTCCTGCCAGGGAAGGAATGGGTGCAGTGACCCACTGTTGGTCCACAGAACTGAGAGTCACAAGTCTGTGGCCTCAGTTTTAGTTCCTTTCCCAAACTAGATTATCTGAGAAACAGCAGGGCTGGGGACTAAAGAGATAGCTCAGTGGTTAAGAGTGCTTGCTTGCTCTTCTTCCGGAGAACTCAAGTTTGGTTCCCAGTACCCATGCTAGGTGGCTCACAACTGCCTATAACTCCAGCTCCAAAGGATCCAACATCCTCTTCTGGCTTTTGCAAGCACCTGCATGCACACATGATATATGCTCATAAACACACACACATAAATAAAATTAACCTTTAAAAAAAACAAAGAGAGAGAGAGAGAGAGAGAGAGAGAAGGAGCAGGGCTGACTAAGATCCCAAAGCTTCAGCATAGGTTCTACATGGCCATCTAATAAATGTTTTTGAAGGAGAGAAAGGCTTCAGCTTAGGCAGGCTTGTTGTAGCCCCATTCCTCCTCCTCCAACTCCTCCTAACATTTTACGGTGTGTGTGCATGTGCATGAGTGTGCCTGTCTGTGTGTGTGTGTGTGTGTGTGTGTGTGTGTGTGTGTGTGTAGGAGCACACACCATGGCACACAGTGGAGTTCAGAGGACAACTTGGAGTCAGCTCTGTCCTTCCACCATGTGGGTTCCAGGAATCGGACTCAGGTCTTCAGCCTTTGCAGCAAGCCCCTTTATAAGCTAAGCCATCTTGATGGCCCCTGCCTAACACCACCAAGCTCTGGAAATGAGAGAAATACAGCAGCTTGGCTGGCTAAGAATGGAAGACAGGGAGCAGAGTAGACAAGCAGCTGAGTGGCACTGAGGTGAAATTGAGCCACCAGGGGCTGGGGACAGAGCTCAGTGACAGAGCCCTGGGCTCCATCCCCCACAGCAAAATAAAAGAGAGAGAAAGGAGGAAGCAAAGCAGCCTTAAACCATAACCATGGTGGGTCAGAGACTCTCACAGTTGTGAAACCAAGGAGGAAGGAAATAAACAAACACAGCAGAGAGAGCTGACAGGTAAGTCCTTTTCTGCCCATGAAGCAACAGGTGCAGAGCTTATCTGAAACTAAGAAAATTTCAGGGCTGACAGTGTGGTCAGTTCCATTACAGCCACGCCACACACTGAGCCCTGGTGGTCACAAGACGCTTCCACACCCAAAGGTCAGCTGCAACTCTCCTGAGTGAGTGGTAAGGAGAGTCACAAGGGGTATATATCTCAGGGTACGTCTTCTCTCTTTGAAAAAACAGTTCCCCTTTTCAGGATATGCATCGGCGCTCCCTTTTCAAATGACTGCTGTTTATACACACCCTTGCAGAGCCTTAGGTCTTCCACTGGCTTTGGCTTCTTCATGTTGGGCCAAGCCGTTGAAGGCTTGCTTTTATCACAGAACTGAGTGGAAGAGACAGTGTGGCAGGTGTGGGCAAAAGGCTGTAAGAATTCTCCCAGATGGTGGCTTGTCCTACTGTGCAACTGTGCTCTCATAATTCTGGGAACTGGCAACGTGAGCCCCTGAATGTTGTACTGACTCCAACAAGTCCAAAAATCTGGAATCCAGCTTAGGGCAGTTGGGCTCAGCTGACTCTCAGCTGACCATGAGCATGATGGGAGATGCTGGTGATGACAAACTATGGAGGCATCTAGGTTCCATTTTCCATTGACCTGGTGCAGCAACAGCCCTGGGAAAGAAGGTTCCCATGGTTCACATTGAACAATGTCACCTTCATCCCTCCTCCTTCAGGGGCCCCCTACTCAACCCAGAGCCAGCTGTTTCAAACAGTGGAAGCACTCTCTGTTATTCATGGCAGTCTTGGGTTCCTGAGTCACTGGGGAGATGCAGGAGGACACAGGTCCCTAGAGGTGGCACCTGGGGTTACCAGTAGCACTGAACCATTTAAGCAGCACTCTGTGGCCTTTGTCTCCTCATGCTCCAGTTGTGTAAACTAGATAAGCTCTCTGCACTGATCAGCCATATGCTTCAGGCAGTGGGATCCTTTTCTAGATTAATTCACTTTCTTCTACTCAAAGGCCCACAGTACAGCTTACGCTGATTAGTACACACTGAATGAACAAAGTAAAAGAGACTGGGGTGTAGACCTGGGGTAGAGCGCTTGCCTAGCTAGAATTCATGGGGCCCCCAGTGTAGGTCCTCAGTGTTGCAAAAAGAAATAACAAGCCGGGCGGTGGTGGCGCACGCCTTTAATCCCAGCACTTGGGAGGCAGAGGCAGGCGGATCTTTGCGAGTTCGAGGCCAGCCTGGTCTACAAAGCGAGTCCAGGACAGCCAGAGCTGTTAAACAGAGAAACCCTGTCTCAAAAAACCAAAAAAAAAAAAAAAAAAGAAATAACAAAGAAAAATTAAAGATTCTGAAGCTGACCTTTATTCACATGCTAGCATGTGTGCATGCAAATGCGCACGTGTGTGTATGTGTGTGTGTGTGTGTGTGTGTGATCTTTCCTTCCTTTGTGTTTGCACACCTGAATTTATAAATGAACTGAAAACAAAGCTTCTTACAGTCTTCCTGCCACGAGTTTAATTCCTGAGACTTTGCAAGGGAGGCATTCACCAGGATGAGCTCCAGTGCTCAGCCTGCCTATGTTTTCTTTCCTGGGAATAGAGCTGTTTATTTCTACTCTATAAGCCTGTTTGCCTTCTCTCCTCAGGGTCCTTCGCAGAACACTTCTCCGTCTCATCCTGAAAAAGAACCTGACACAAAAGGATGGAGGTTTTCCTGTTTCAGGTTATGTCTTGGAATACCTGAAGGGAGTTGGTCGGCTGCAGTGAGTGGAGGACAGGCAGACAACTGACTGTTGCCCACTCCAGTTCTTGCTGCAGTTGGGGGCAGATATTCAGATATTCAGGAAGCACAAGAATCCCTCTTCTTTGATCACCTGTGGGGATACAGAGCTTGCCTGCCTGGGGATGGCATAGAGGAAAAGTGTGGTCTCTGCATACAAATATTAGCATGAAAAAGCAACGCGAAAATACTGTGCTTGCTATGCATAGAAAACTGGATAGTAGGACACACCCGGATAGACAGTGTCTCTGCACAGCGAGATGGGACAGTGGGTGAGCGGGGCACAAGAAGGACAAAGATAAATAGGAGACAAGGTGTCTTCAGAATTCTTCCGTACTACACAAAAATATAATACTAATACCAGGTTGTGTGTGTGTGTATGTGTGTGTGTGTGTGTGTGGTGTGTGTGTATTTGTGGTGTATGGTGTGTGTGGTGTGTGTATGATGTGTGGGTGTCTTTATGTGTGTTGCTGTGTGTGTGTTTGTATGTGCAGGTGTGTGTGCTACTGCTCATGTGTGGAGGTCAGAGGACAACCATTGGTTGTCCTTTCACCTTGTTTGCAGCTTCATATGTCAGGTTACCTGCCTCAGTAACTTCCCACACTCTTCTGTCTCCACCCCCCTGGGATATAACTCCAGTACATCCCTCAGTAGGGATTACTGAGGCTGGGGGTGTAATTCCACTGAACTGGGGTTACAGACACTTATGCTGTCCAGCTTTTATAAAATGGGACTCTGCAGATCTCAACTGAGGTTCTCAGGCTTACAGGGCAAGTGTTCTTCCCAATCAGAGGACTCACTGTTTAATTTGGTATCTGGAAATGAAGTTTTGTTGTGGAAGATTCTGTGGAGAGAATCCAGAGAAGCTAGTGTGCCCGTGTGTGGATGGCTGCAAACGGCTCTTCATTAAGCGTTGGCCGGTACAGGGAACCATGCCAACATGGAATGAAAACAAGCCTCTTTGTTGAATGTCGAGTAAAGACTGCAACTGGGACAGTAGAGGTGAATGACTGGGTGATCAGGAGCACAAAACCCGAGGGGTCTCAGGCAAGGCAGTCACCTCCAGGAGTGTTAGGCACATTTTCGGTTGCCAGAACTTAGAGATGTCACTGGCATTGAACAACACCCAGTCCAGCCCCCAACAACAATGAGTCACCCAGCTCGAAAGGCCAATAGTAGAGCACACCTGGGCTGGCTGATGCTCCTGATGAGACGCCTTTTTTCATCCAGTTGTTTCTTATCACTAACCTTGTAGTGGGCAGGGCAGGCATCTTATTCTCTGAGAAAGCTGAGGTGGCCAAAGTTCCAAGACTAGCCAAAGGTGTAACGTCTAGCACCCAGGTCTCGGGCCCCACCATCTGCTAACTTTCCTGAGGCACCCCGCCACAGCATGCTTCTGCTACTGAAGAACTGCGGCCCCCTCCTTGGGCTCTTCATCTCATTGATAAAAGACTTTAAAAATGGATTCAGAAAGGAGCTCGAGGACAATTTTATTAGAGTTTAAAGGAAAGCAACAGGGCAAACAAGCTGTAGATTTCAGCAGCCACCAGAAGGAGGGAGACAGGAAGCAGGAAGGAGAGACGGGCAGTGTGGTGGCAGTGGTGGTCAGTATGTAGATTCAAGGCAGGTACATGATAAAAGCAATGTAGCTTCAGAGAAAGAATGAGAAAACCCAAAGTGATAGAGAAAGCGTGTTAAGGCTTTAGCAATTATCCAAGAGAAAGAGGTAGAAAAAAGAAAATTAAAAAAAAAAATGGGAAGGCTTATCAGAGCTGCAAGGCCATTGCCACTTAAGCAACTCAGGGCAAAATTTCTAGGGAAGGAAAATTATAACCTCTCAAAAGGCATATAATTATTCCTCCCATTCTTTAGCATGGCTTTAGGTGAATCAGCTTTCTCATGGGGTGATGTCTTGGCCAAGTGATTGATGGGAGTTGCAGTCACACCTTTTCATATAGCTTCCAGGCAGAAGTTAGAAGAAAAAAAAAATACAGAGAATCAGAATTCCCTTCTGGCATTGCTGGGCTCTGACCAGGACTGAACCAAAGACATTTCAGTCCTTCAGTCAAAAAAAAAAAAAAAAAATGCTGTCTACTTTTGGGATCCTCTACTCTGAACTTCCTAGTCAATTTCTGCATCCTGTCTTCATCACTGCGGCAGTTTGAGCTGCATAGTTGGATAACAATGTGCTGAACTCCAGACCATGGACAGGGAAAGAGGCTGTGTAGGGGCAAAATCAGAAAAGTCACAATCCATGGTGTCCTCACTGGAAAAAAAACTGATGAAAATCAATGAAGTTTTAGTAAAATGGCTACTCTTTTCTCTGGTGGTTGCTCGGGTCACATTTTGTCATACACCCTCAGGAGGACTTTTGGGTATGCACAGATCTGGAAGTGCCTGGCTTGCTCCAAAAGGGACAATCTCAGGTGGTTCATACAAAGATCTGTGGCCATCAGACTTGAAAAGGAAAGCTGGGGCAAGCTGCTGGAGATGGAGGGACAAATGGGACTTGATCATGAGGCAAGAGTTTAGGATGTCCACTTTGTGGACAACATTCTCCTTCAAGGAGTACTTACCCTCTAACAGCAGACCATGTGGTGCTGGAGGGTTTTCACTGAAGACTGAGCATTTTGCAATAATTTGGATGGCACAACCTACTGAGAAATTGGGAGCAGATGAGGACAGCAGCTTGCACAGGCTGTCCTTTTGGGTACCTATTTAAGTACACAGTAAGTGACGTCATAGCACAAATATTCATATGAGTAGTTGTCACTTGACGCTGACCCAAACAGGTGTATTACTACAACTCCACTTTCAAATGGACCAAAATAGGCTGTGGTGTGTGCATGGGGCACTCAGTCACACTTGCCAGCTCTGCAATGGACACCATCACCGTAGAAGGCACAAGAAAGGAAAACAGCTAATTATTCATGGTGCCTCCCTGGCAACTAGTGCAAGGATGATCCTTTCCCTCTTAAGTACTTACAACCCATATATCCATAGACGGTGTGTGGGGTGTGTGTGTGTGTGTGTGTGTGTGTGTGTGTGTGTGTGTGTGCGTGTGAACTCCAGTGCCTAATCACACACAGGACCTCATACAGCAGGATTTCACAAGAGATACACTCGGAGTGGGGCACGATGGAGACAAGTAGGGAGCTGGCCCTAGTGCCATGAGGGCTTAAGGTCCACAGAAAACCTTAGAAAAGCCCTTTCCTTTCTGGCAGTCAGAACTGTTTTGGTAAATGAAAAGGCTACACACTCCCGGAATGATGGTGCATCCCTTTAATCCCAGTACTCCGGAGGCAGAGGCAGGTGGATCTCTGTGTGTTTGAGGCCAGCCTGGTCTACAAAGAGAGTCCAGGACAGCCAGGAGTACACAGAGAAACCCTGTCTCAAAAACAAACAAACAAACAAACAAACAAACAAACAAACAAACAAATAAAAGGTTACACACTCAATTTCATTTCTCTAGTGATTAACACAAACCTAGTGCTTATGAAAAATTAAATTGATTTGTTCTGTCAAATATCCTAGTATTTAAGAATGTAGGTAAAAGGTCATAATTCCTTTTCTATGAGAAACACTCACAAATACCTACCAACAAGAATGTATTTTTAGAGGCAGGCAGATCTCTGAGTTCAAGGCCAGCCTAGTCTACAAAGTGAGTCCAGGACAGCCAGGGCTGTTAAACAGAGAAACCCTGTCTCAAAAGAGAGAGAGAGAGAGAAAGAGAGAGAGAATGTATTTTTAAGGTTACAGTGAGATGTATAATTGACTTCCAGTAAATTTAAAGATTTAATTAACAAAGAAAATCCCATAATGAGAAGTCTGGAGATAAAACAATTCCCAGACTGTCTGACCCAGGAGCTGAGCCAATCAAGAATGTGAGTTTCTCCTAGCTTCCTGCTCTGCTGTTTTCAGAGTGACTTGGTCCTGAGGCTTGTCCTTGGGTAGATGGCAGACACTCTTTTAACAGTCAAGCCTAAGACAATGGTGAAAGAAATCCAGGGGAAAATGTCCCTGGACTGGGAATGTGTATGACAGTGGCAGGATGTTGGCCCAGTGTACTCAGGACCCTGGGTTACAACAATACTACTTACAACCATTTTCTATTATATTAGCCATCCATAGGATCCCCATAGTGGAAGGAGAGAACTGACTTTTGAAAATTGCCCTCTGAACTTCACATGTGTATTATGGCATGCTCCTCTCCCTTACATGAATAAAAAATAATAAAAAATTGTATTTAAAAAGGAGTTATTCCTCATCAGGGGTGGTAATGTACCCACCATCCTAACTAACTCCTCAGGAAGCTAAGGCAGGAGGATCAGTTGGGATCAGGAATTGGGACCAGCCTGGAATACATAGTGAGATCCTCCCCATGATAGAAATGAAAAAGAAAAAGAGTCACCCCTGAGACTTGGGAGGGGTCCTGAAGCAACAAATAGCAATGAAAAGATAGGTTGCAAAATGATTTTGGGGTGGACACCCAAGGATATCTGCTATATAGTTAAAAGGGGGAAATTCTACTGGGGGATGTTCTCGGAGGATGTTGGTAAGAGAATACAAAATTTCAGCTGGATGGAGGAATATTTTCACAAAGTCTGTTGTATTGTTCTGTAGGGTAACAACAGTCTATTTTACAGTAGGGTGACTACAGTCTGTTGTACATCAGGGTGACTATAGTCAAATCTAAATGAAATACAGACTAAGAAAACATTTTAGATGTAGAATAATATGATTAGAGGAAAAATGAGGACCCCATTGAAACATTAAGTGCAGAAAAGCAAGACAGTCTGAGATAGGCAGAGATCATGAGGCAGATAAACTCTGGGCCATGAACCTCTTACCCCTTAAAAGCATGCCTTCAACTGTTATGCCATAAAACACCAGGCTAGGCCACAAAGTCAAAATACTGACCGATGGTGAGCTCATCATTACTAAACCAAGCTAGAATTAGCAAGGCTCAAGAGGACTACACAGATCAAAAGCATAGGGGACTGTTACCGAAACAAACAAGCTAGCCCTACACAAGGCCTCCGGCTCTGCTCACTCTTGAATCACTTAAAGCTCCCTTATTTTGGAGGTCACACAGGTGAGCCTCCTAACAGTTTTGAGCAGATAGCTCCTTTGACAAAGGGGCTGTCAAGTTTAACCTTTGCAGAAACTTGAAGACCTTGTTTGTTGAAAATACTGATTCCTCGCTGTACCTTACTGTTGGCTAAAACGGGATAAAAGTCTTGGCATCTGTCTTCACAGCCTTTCTCTCCCTTTGGCTGTCCCAGCTTTTCAGTGAGATTCTCCTCAGCAATGTATGTAGCATGTTGATGAAACAAAAATCTCCCCAAGACCTGACCTGTTAACTACCGGAGCAAGTATGTGTTTTCTCTACTCTGTCCTGTGCTTTCTCCGTAACTGAGCACCTACAGTCCCCCAGAATTACCGTAAGACCCAGACCAAACCAGGAGGCCAGGACAGTTACATAAGATGATGCTACCAGTTGCAACACAGCAGTGATTGAGTGAACTTAACAACCCGTTAAACACCGCAAACATACACACACACACACACACACACACACACACACACACACAGTCACATAGCCAAAGTGTTTGTATAAAAGAACATCTTTGAAGACCACACCCATGACTAATGGACAATTATCAAACTTCAAGTCCCCTAGGAAATCAATGAGAGCTTGCGGCCTGGTTTGTTTAAACAAGCTCCGGTCACCTTTGTTCAGTGTTAGCTCCTGTTTGGCCTGAGTCAAATGACTTGGGTGAAGGTTCCGATAGAGAGCCCTGCAGGTCTGATTGAATATGTAGCTTGGTCTCATTTTTACTGCTTTGGTGACACATGTTTCTACTGTCCAGAATCAAAGGGACCAAAAAGCTAAGATGGGCAGTTCTGAAAGAATGGTTCTTGGAGCAGCAACAGGGGCTGAGGGCTGAAGGGGAGTGACTAGAAACACAAATCTGGGAACACACTCAGGGCAGCTGAGCCAGAAGCCAGGGGGCGGATCCAGAGGTCCGCCTTAATAGTTTCTCCCACAGAGTCTACTGTCACTGGAAATTTGAGAATCTGAAAGGAAAATACGAATATTTAAAAACATTACGAATCATAAAACTTGAAGTTACTAGGCATAATGAGGTAGAACCCGATTCCAGGGTGACTACTTCCAAGTCGGGAAAAGTAAGTCTGACGGAAACAGGAGCTCCCAGTTTCTCCCAGCTTCTCAGCTGTTCCAGCAAAGCTAAAATCTTTGGTTCTTATGCTGGCTTCACTTTAGAGCCACAGACTCTACCAACAAGTCAGAATCTTGGGGACTGGAGAACTGGTATCATTAGGTGATCTCAATGGACAGCTGTGATTTTGAACCATTGGTCTGGTAAGAGTGCAGAATTTTGCTGGGGAAGCTCAGTGGGGACGGGTGCTAGGCTACGATGTCATCCTCCCAGAATCCTCCCTGATCTCTGAGGGAGAGTGGGGCTCTGTATACAGCCCTGAGTTCCATAAGGGAGAGGTCTGAGTGTCAACAGAGGCTCTGCCTGAAGGATCTGGAAAGAGTTCAGAGAAGAGAAACAAACATGACTAAAGGAGGAGACAGTGGGGCCTTTGAGAGGAAGCAAAAGGAAACAGAATGGCTCATTCTGAAAGGCTGAGAGACAGCCACAACACTCCTGTAGAGGGTGCGCACACATAGGGTGCTGATCTGCCCAGCTCCATTTTCACTAAGGATAAAACAGGAAAACAAATAAATGTCGTTCCACTTGTGTAAGTCCTTTTCTCTTTGCTGGAAGTTTCTACCTCTCCAGATGCACTCCCCCTAGAGTCCACTTGACAGGGGTTAGGATAAACTTGAGAAATGCCCTGAAGCTTGAAGAACAGCCGGTCAGAGATGCTTCAGTTAATGCACAATAAAAACAGAACCACTTTTCTCTAACAAGGATGCTTTATGTATTTCCCACATGACTTTCAGAATTGCATTATTAAAGGGTTGGCAAAATGGCTCATTAAATAAAGGCACTTGCCACTGAACCTGATGACCCCGGTTAGATCTCTAGAACTCATACGCGGGAGCAGAGAATTGACTCCTGCTGCTTGTTTCCTGACCTCACAAGTGAGCTGTGGCAGGCTCTCAGACACACACACACACACACACACAGAGAGAGAGAGAGAGAGAGAGAGAGAGAAAGAGAGGAATTGTTAAAGAGAATTAGAATATTTACCCTTAAAATTATGTTTTGGGACCTTGATTTTATGGTACCACTACCTGCACATGTACCAGACTCTAAATTCAATCCTCAGCAACACGCTCACACACGCACACACATGCACACATGCATGCATGTGCACACACACAGGGAATTATACATACATCTGTGATGTCATAGTTAAACCATTTTAGTCACTGATTCCCATCGTACCTAAATTTTGCTGCGCTCATTATTCACTAGTGCAAGGGACAAGTATATTTTACATTCACATTTCACCTTTGTGAAGGTATTTGGTCCCGGAAACAATTGTTTGATGTCACAGAAAGACATTTTCTTCCCATTTTCTAGACAAGAAAATGGAGGCATAGAGAAGAGCAGTGGCCTCCCCAGGCATGGTCTCACAGGAAACTGCAGCACTAGAGGCTCTTCCAGGGTAAGTAATTTCTGGTTTCAGCCCCTTGGCCATGCCAGCCACACTCATCCTTCAGCACGTAGAGTCTTGTTGCGACACAGATCACTGGATCCACCCCAGAGTGCTGGCTTAGCAGGTCTTGGGTGGGGTCTGAGAATTCTCGTTTCTAGTAAGTTACCAAACTGTTGGCACTGAGAGCCACTGGCTCACACCAATCCCTTTACACGTGTTCCTGGTGTCTACCCTCCTAATTCAATGATTAGCTCTCTGTTCTTCTCTAAGAGTTCCTTGGAGCCGGAAGGTAAAGCAGCCTCCTGCTGTGTCCAGGTTAAGGAGAAATAAAGCTACCTCCCCCCCTCCCTCCCGCCCACAATTCGTATGCTTGGTGAGAACCCCATTCAAGGACACCTCAGAATTGAGTGTATATAATGATTTCTTCAGGATCCTTGGGCTCTGCAGGGAAGCAGGGAATGGAATACATTGCCTCATAAATCTAAATGATTCATAACAACAGCATATATAGCATAATAAATGCTTCACGAAATCAATGAGCAAAACTTCTGCGATGCAGCAGCACCTAAACACACTCAAAAATTAATAGCTGGAGTTTGAAGGCTACAACAGAGTAGTAAATTGTCTAGCAAAGCGCTCTCAGGTGAGTCTGTATGAAACCGTAGTACAGCAGAGGCCCCAAGCTGGGGGCTTGCAGGAGGAAGACTCTACAGTGCCAAGCCAGGGTCTCTTTAGAATCAAGACTTGGGTCCAGGACTATTTGTTAGAGGCTACTCTCTTTAGTGAAAGATCAACCACAAGAGTGGCCTGTCCTGGTGAACCTGCCCAGCCACACCCAGTGTTCTTTGTCAAAGCATGCACCCACTTCAAGGGAGTGTTGTTTCTTTTTTTTTTTTTTTTCCCTGTATTCTCACCAACCTGTGACCTTTAAAGTCATTGGGGTGGGAAAGGGAAGGAACACCTTTCTTTGTGTGTGGGGGGAAGGGAACTTGTAAGGAAACAGAAAGAAAAAAAGAAATATTTGAAACCAGAATATCTCCAAGCCTGCAAGTAACATTTCAGAAGTCTCTAGAATTGGACCAGGGAAGTGAAAGCCATTTCCAGCTCAGGCAGCTCCCACCTTGGAAGTACTTCAGCCAGGAAAACAAGGAAGCCATTCCTCATGGAGCCCACTGTACCTGACCTAATGCTGGCTAGTGACTTTGTTACAGGATTGTTTTCTAACCAGCCCTCAGGGAGAGCCACGAAAGTAAAACCATGTGGGGCTCTGTCACGAAGAGAGATGTCTGGGCACCCGTTGGTGAGGCACCAGTGGCTCCATTTCCACTCTGTGTGGTGGAAATGAATTTCTTTTGTATTCTACCTTGGTCCTGTTGTTGAGAGGACTTCTCCACACTTGTTTCCTCCTGAAGGCAAACTTTTTTGCTTTTGTTTGTTTGTTTCTCAAGACAGAGATTCTCTGGGTAGCTCTGGCTTCCCTGGAACTTCATTTGTAGACCAGGCTGGCCTAGAACTCAGATATCCTCCTGCCTCTGCTTCCTGGGCGCTGGGATTAAAGGCATGTGCTACCATTGCCTGGTGTTTAAGGCAAACTTTTAGTGTGTGTGTGTGTGTGTGTGTGTGTGTGTGTGTGTGTGTGTGTGTGCAAAGCCTCTGCTCTTGGCCTCAGTCTACCTTCCCCCCCCCACAGGGTTTCTCTGTGTATCCCTGGCTTCCCTAGACTCACTTTGTAGACCAGGCTGGCCTTGAACTCACAGAGATCCACCTGCCTCTGCCTCCTGAGTGCTGGGATTAAAGGCGTGCGCCACCACGCCTGGCTCAGCCTGCCTTCCTATTGGTACTTAAGTTCATATTTAGGTTCAAGTCTTTGGCAGCAGGGCAACTAACTGTTCCCTGTTAGTGTGGTGTGCTGTAAATATTTATTTTTCTGTATATTCTGGTGTTTTGACATCTTATTTATTCTGGCCAGGGAGAGACTCCCTCTACCCACCCCCCAAAAAAAAGGTAGCAGCTGACTCTTAGAGGTTCAAGAACCACTTGGTGGGAGGGTGCACACCCTTCCAAGACAAGTCAACCAATCAGAGGCAGACTCCTTCCTAGGAGGCCCTGTATTTGCACTTCAGCCAGAGCAGGTTCAAATGAAGCAAAGCTGCTGCCACAGCTCACAGCACCCCAAACACCCTGACCAGAGAGCATCCTGAGGAGTTCATCTGCCTCGCCTTCCCAAGGAAGCCACACTACAGACCCCAACTCATGCTTCCCACTCTCCTGTCTCTGGTCTAGACACACCAGTGTCTTCATCAGGTGACATGTGTGGCATGCTACACCTCCTGTCTCTAGCACCAGAACTTTTTTCCTGTGACCTTCCTTTGTCTTCTACCGTTCCTCACAGGGTCTGAGGCAGAGGTAGGCAGATCTCTGTGAGTTCAAGGCCAACCTGGTCTACAGAGTGAGTTCCAGGACAGCCAGGGCTACACAGAGAAACCCTGTCTGAAAAACCTAAAATAAATAAACAAATAAAATAAAAGAAACAAAATCAACCTAGAGCATATTTTTTTTTTTGGTATTATCTGCTTTTAGAAAAAAATCGTGCCTCTGGTGAGCCATATTGTTGGATGCATCAACGGTTGGTTCACTCCTTCCTCTTGTGTGCTGTGTGTCACAGGGCTGCACCATGAAATGCTTATCACTTCATCATTGGTGGAGCTATAAAGTGTTCCAAGATGGGGGTAGCCTGCTCTTCAGAGAACCAGGGTGGCAGCCTGTGAAGAAGACACCAGAGCTGCTTCTGCCAGGGCCATGGTGACTCCTGACCTGCCCAGGAGTCAGTGTGAGAAGAGCCTTCATCTTCAGAGGGTCCCTCTACTCTCTCACCCTTCTTTTCACCCTGACTCCAGCTGCCTCCAGGAAGAGAGGGGACCAGAGGGGGTCTGTGAGGGATGCAAGGCTTCCCATGGAGGCTTTGAGACAAAATAAGGCCCTGTAGAGTGAGAGATAGCTGACGGGTTTTGGATGTTTTTTTGTTCGTTTGTATGTTTGTTTTTCTAACACTGGCTCTTGGAATCTGTTTTTAAGAGGTCTTCACCTTACTTAACCTTCACTGTAGATACAAATCACTAGGAGATCTTGTAGAATGTAGATTTCCATTCTCTAGGCTTGGGTAGCTGTCCATCCCCAGCAAGGTGCAGGAAGATTTGACACTACTGAACTTCAGACTGGTGAAGGGCCAGTCACAGCTGTTTAATTAATAATTTAATAATTGCTTTAGAATGAGTCTTTATTGCTGCTTATAAAACTCCACTAAGTGCGGGCTAATGTAGGCCTTCCTCTCTCCAGGAGATGCCCTGTAGCTACTGCTAACAATGAGGCCTCCAGAACACCCCCCAAACAGTCCTGAAGCTAGAAGACTCAGAAGGAAAAAATGCTGCTGCTTCTCTCTTGTTTTTCTATCTTGTATTTTGGTTCCCAGCAAAGACAGCTCTGCAGCTGAGACTCCGCAGCAACGTGCTATGTAGACAGACCTGGAGATTAGCGATCAGAAAGGGAAACCAGGGCACTGCTAACCAGGAGGAATCAATTACTTCCCCAATTTTGATCCCGTAGGAGCCCAAGGAACCCATGGAAAATCTGAGACATACTGTAGCTTTAAACTCTGATCCCAAGGAAAACTTTCCAAAGGCCTCGCTGGGCCCGCTGATGCAGTTAAAGTGTTCAATGCTCCGGGTGGACACTAAGGGAATCTTCCTTCCACAGGGACGGGAGTATCATCAACCTTTCTAGGCAGGAAATGAGCTGATAATGGGACCTGCGGAAATCACAGATGCCTGGGTATACGGTTTTGATAAGGTGATTCATTTAATCATGCAAATGAATGTTTATCTCCTGCAATTTGCAAGGCACCATGGATACAGCCCCTTCTCTCAAGGGAGGGCCAGAGTGGAGCTGCTGTATGTACTTGTTCCTATCCTGGAGGAGCAATCCAGATGTCTCAGGGGACAGCAGGCAGCCTGCAGCTGGTGGTTCTTAGAGCACCTGAATGTCAGACTGCTGGGAGCGTGTCTGGGAGGGGAAGTTCAGTGGGAGAGTTGGGTGAGAATGCTCACTGTGTCTTTCCGGAAGGGGACTTGTTCACTCCTGTCTGGGGGAATGGAACAGGTGGGAGGGCAGGCTGAGGCCAGCCTCAAGCCTGACACTCATTGAGCTATTTTTGTAGCTGGTCAGAGGCACAAAGGTGACAGAACTGAGATGCTGCTTGAAGCTGACTCAAGTGTGGCATGCTGGGATGGAGGAGACTTAGGCATGCCCAGCCTTCTGACACTGCAGAACAACTTTATCTTCTACAAAGTTCATGCTCAGTAGCCATGAAACGAGTTACAAAAATGCTATGAGAAAAAAAAACTCGTTATGTTTTAAGTCCATTCATTGTGTTGTGTTGGACCACAGTCATAGCTATCTTCAGCCACAAGAAGCTACATGTGGCCCTTGGGAACAGGTTGAAAACATCTGGTAGAACAGGCCAGGGTGCCACCACCTCCAGCTAGGAGTGCAAGTCTGAAGGCAGGAGTGTGGAAGGTGCCAGTGTGGGAGACAAAGGGAGCGCAGTAGTTGTGCTGCTGCCTGCCCGGAGACTTCCTGGGAGAGTGGCAGCTCCTGCCTGTGAGTGCAGCTGGACTGGGGTTAGTAGCTTCGGTCTGTAGAGGGCTCTTCTGTATCTGTCACAAGGACAAGCAAGCAGAAACTTGGGGCCGTCATACTCCATACTGCTCATCCTACCTGCTGGGCCTATGCAGGCCACAGGATCAGGGCAGGGCAGGACAGGGGAGGGGCAGGGGCACAGCTCTTTGGCTGTATTCTCATGTTGCTGAAGGTCACTCCCTCCCTGTGTCAGCAGATTGCACTGGAGCAGTTTGCAGAAGGCAGGCCTGCTGTTAAAAAGAAAGGCCTTAGCCTGAAGCTGTAGCAATGGCTCAGTGGGTAAGAGTACTTCCAGTACCTGCAAAGATTCCAAGTTCAATGCCCAGCACCCACATCAGGCAGCTCATAGTTACCTATAACTCTAGCTCCAGGAGATCTGTCCTCCAACGGCATGCACACATGTAGCATACACATGCAACACAAATAAATCTTTAAATAACAGGAAAACCTGTTAGGCCTATCGTACCAAAAATTTTTATTTGGATTTGTCAATCAAGCCACTCTCAAACCAGAAAAGTTCTGAGAACTCCAATCAACAATGTAATCATGGAAATGAAGCAGAAAAAAACAACTCTAATGACTATAGCCCATCACTCAAGCCATGAACGGCTGAAGTTCAGTTACCTGCTGCCACGGCTTCTTGTAGCCAACCCAAACTCAGTTAACGTGAATGCAGGTGCCCAAGCCATGCCCACAGGCTCCCACAGACTTTATTTCCTGGTGAGGAAACCCTTAGGAAGGATGAGAGAACTCATGAAAGAAGGATGGGGCATGGAGTGCGTAGGCTCTTTTCTTGTGCCCATGGTATCTTTTTAATGCTTGTGATATGCCAGGCTCTGCAGCAAACAGTGCAAAATGAGACTTGTGACCCCTTGCTGTGTTGTCCCATTAGAAATGCCTGACTTCTACTAGCAGAAAAGACAGACAGACAGAAAGACAGAGGGACACACACACAGAGAGAGACAAAGAAGGAGACGAAGAAAGAAACAAGAAGATATCAAGGGACAGG
Source organism: Lophiomys imhausi (assembly GCA_907164525.1). Classification (NCBI taxonomy): domain Eukaryota; kingdom Metazoa; phylum Chordata; class Mammalia; order Rodentia; family Muridae; genus Lophiomys; species Lophiomys imhausi. The sequence goes on from CAJQZJ010032773.1 coordinate 5,569,012, forward strand.
AAATTATGAGAGTGAGCCAAGGTCACAGAAACAACTGGATAGCTCTGTGATTGGTGCCATATGTTGTCAGAAGTCAAGAAGGGTGAGAGCAGGTGGAGGTGAAAATTTTGACAACTAAGAAGTTACCCTGAAATTTAGAGAAATTTATTTGAAGTAATTTCAGTCAAGAAGTGTCAGAAAGGGCTGGAGAGGTGACACTGGGGTTAAGAACACTGGCTGCTTTTCCAGAGGACCCGGGCTCAACTCCCAGCGACTACAAGGCAGCTCGCAACTCTCTATAACTCCTGTTCTAGGGGATCTGACACCCTCACACAGACATACATACAATCAAAACACTAATGTACATAAAATAAAAAAATTTAATATATATATGAAAAGAAGTATCAGAGAAAGGGAAAAGGAACATGGTTATGAGGTCAGGGGTCAGGATCTCAAATGTAATGTTTTGTTTTGTTGCAAATGTTGATAGTAAAGGGAAAATGAATGCTGATAGTTCAAGGTGAGGACAATTTAGGATTTTTAATTTTCCCAAGACAGGGTTTCTCTGTGTAGCCCTGGTTGTCCCGGAACTCACTCTGTAGACCAGGTTGGCCTCAAACTCATGGAGATCTGCCTGCCTCTGACTCCTGAGTGTTGGGATTAAAGGCGTGTGCCACCCAGTATGGATCTTTAAGTTTTTAGCTAATTGTGTGTGTGTGTGTACAAGCCTGTGGAGGCCAGAAGAGGGTACCTGACATTTTTCCTTGGAACTAGAGCTACGGGCATTTGTGAGTCACCTAACGTGGGCTAGGATCTCAATTTGAGTCCTCATGGTTGAGCAGCAAACTCTCTTAATGTCTGAGCCATATTTCCGGTTCCAATTTAGGGTGTTTTTAAAGATGAGAGCCCGCTGGCATGTAGGTATTCAGGGGTAGAAGGAAGCAATGGAGTAGGGATGGTGAGAGATTGAGGCAGAAAGGCTAGAGTACAGCACATGCCTCCTGGGCCCTGTGTTTCATTCTCAGCAGCAGAGTAGGGGAGTTTATGGGAGCAATTAGTAGAATAGGAACGGCAAAGGATTGTCAAGGTTCATGCGCTGGGTGGTGCACACCTGTAATCCTAGCACCGGGGAGGTCAGGAGGATCGTAAGAGGCTAGGTTAATCCCTTGGAACTTGCCTGTATGAGAAGTCAGTAGCCCCAGGTCAGTTATCTGTGGTCAGAGCATCAGGCCCTGGGAAGGGATGACTTGGTGGCCTAATGCCCACTTTCCAAGTGACATACTTCTGCTTGCAAACACACTCAGGCAAACCCAAAGATCTCCAGAAACTGGTTTTCCTAGTTTGAAACACCAGCCTCCCTGAGAACAAAGCAGCCACATACACACACACACACACACACACACACACACACACACACACACACACA
>CAJQZJ010032773.1:5574712-5587137 GCA_907164525.1 Lophiomys imhausi
GAAAGAAAGAAAGAAAGAAAGAAAGAAAGAAAGAAAGAAAGAAAGAATCTTTAATTAGGTCATAATATAATTATATCACTTCCCTCTTCCATTTTCTCTCTCCAAACCGTAAAAGAGGAGTCATACATTATGATTAACTGAAGCTTGCAGATATCCACTTCTTTAAAGTTTTTATGTACCGTTCGTTTTATGTTTCAGGGTTTCATCCAGGAAACATTGCACTTATTTGCTTTGTTTCCTGAGACTCTGGTTTGCTCTGACAGCTTCTCAGATGGTTCATATTTTTTGATGATCTTGACAGCTTTGAAGAGACTTGGTCAGGCATTTCAATTTCAGTTTGTCTGATACTTTCCTCAAGGTTAGACAGAGCTGGTATGTTTTCAGGATGTATCGAGGGCATATGCTGTCAATACAACTTGCCGTTGACCTTCTCCGTGATCACCTCCCTCAGGTATGCTCATCATTTCTCTTTTCTTCTCTGCTTTTCCCCTGCACTCTGGAAGGAAATCACTCTGTGCAGCCTGCCTTAGTGAGTGGAGGTTCGTGCTCTTCTTCCTTAAGAGCCACACCGATTTAGTTAATGTGGCATTCTGCATGGGAGATTTGTCTCCTCCTTTCTTGTTTATTCATATCACTGTTGACTCATGGATATTTATTTTATTCCCCAGGCTATAATCCAATACTATTTTAACCGATGGCTTTATAAACTCTTTACTATGAAGGATTTTGAACATATGCAAAAGTAGATACAATGACTTAATAAGCCCTCCTGTGCCAGCCCTATGGTGACTCTGCTGTCCAAACACTCTGTCATTTCACCTGCAAATATTTCTGTATGTATCTTGAAAAGACTAGGACATTAAAAACATAACCATGATCAAATGACCAAAAGAAATCAGTAACAAGAACGAATACTTGCCAGAAGCTCCACATCTGAATGCCATTGCCCCAGGGCTGGGGTTCAGCACATGAATAAGGTAGACGTCTACAAACATGCAGACCACAGCTATATATCAAAAGTTGACAATTGATACAGTGAGAAGTTGTCGCGTCCCTCTCGACCGGCAAGAATGACGCAACTCGCAAAAGCTCTTCTCAAGCAGTTTATTCAGGTCCCTTGAAAACAGTCTTCCGAAAAGGGCCGGGCAGACCCAACCCACAGGCTCAATACTAAATGAACAGCCAATCAGGTAAAGCCACGTAGTGCTATCTTAGAGGCCCACGTATGCGGAAGCAAGCCAGATCAGCGGTCTTAGCCAAATATGGACTTGTTTACCACTGAGAGCGCTCACCGTCGGGCTGGTGGAAGGCGGAGACCAGCGCTATCTTTAAGGCGCGGCACGTCGCAGCTCTCTACAAGAAGTGATGCAGAAGTTGGGGGCAGGGTTCTTGGGGTGGCTGGGGAAGTCCCTCTATTAAGGTGAGTTGCTTGGGAACCTGGGGGAAGAACATTTCACTACTGAAACCAAAAGAGCAAGACCTTGACCGCTGTACACCAACCAGGCAGCTGCCAGTGGCACAGTCTAAACTCAGCTTGGGGTTCAACACCAGACAAGCATCTCTTATAAAGGTGACTTCATTTCCTCCTCTGCTCCTCCATGTATGATGTTGCCCTGCACTGTACCCTATGTTTCTCTCCCCATTGGGAGTCTTGTCTTTCCTTTCCTTTCATCCCTCCACCCCTACCCCCTCCCTCCAGCCCTGCAGTACAGTAGGTACAAAGGACAGGCCCTGCCAATAGTGGACAAGCACTCTACCACTGCACTATTGCTCCAGACCTTTTTGTTCTTGCTGTTTGGGGGTTTTTGTTTGCTTTAGAAAGAAATCGCATCTATTCAGTATACTTCAAGGAGAGACATGGGCATACGGAAACAGAACTGCTTGCTCCCTCTTTCTGGTTTTTATTCTGAGACAGCATCTCATTAAGTTGTCTGAACTGCCCTCGAACTTGCTTTACAGAATTGAACTTATACTCTGTCTCCTGAGTAGCCGGAAGTTCCAACCCTGTCTTGGTAGGCTCCACTGAGCCCCACTTTCTTTTGTAGCTAGAACCCCTGTCTCCTAGTGCCTGGAAGAGCTCCTGCAGCAGTCAGAGCTTGGAGCTGTGGTGACAGAGAGGCTGGCAATGTGGGAGCTATGATTTAGCTCCAAAAGCCCTCTTTTGGAGGGATCTGTTTCTTTCCCTCTCGCATGCTGCTGGTTCAAAGGGAGAAAAGGAAGCAGGGATGCCAGCCTCACAGGTTGGTAATCTTTGTAGGAGATGAGATGCTTCAAATAATGCAAAGGGCACTGTGTGTCACCACATGGTAAGTACCAGGCTGAGAAGATACACTGGGGTGGGCAGAGGAAGAGGGGAATAAAGAGCACACTTCTCCTTTTCAAATCATGTTGGAAAAAAAACAAAAACAAAAACAGACAAAGGTTTTGATGGGAGCCCTCCTTTGTTTCTCCTGTGGTCCTTCTTACAGAGGTGCATGAAGGTGGAGGCAGTGCTGGTATAGGAAGTACTTACTCTTAGTCAGCAGTCATTTCTCATCAGAAGCAGGAATTCAACAGTGCCAGAGGTAAAATGCCACTCAAGCCCCTCACCAGTTGGCCCAGTGGGCACCACGACTGTCAGAGTTGGTCCCTTAATGCTCAGGTCTAAGCTGCCTACTGATTTTATTATTATTAGTTTTCTATTTGGAAACGTGGGACAGCAGGCCTACTTTAAAGGGAGAGTTACCTTGACCACCTTAGAATGTTGATATGGTAGAACACAGTGGAATCCAGGGCTTCACACAGCCCTCCCCCCCCACCATTTTTAGCAGACAGCCAATTCTGTTGCCAAGAAAAAGAAAAAGAGAAGCAAATGAAAGAGAAAACAACTGGGTGGAAGGAAGGTCAAATGAAATGAGGCTTACAGACTTTAAAACCCGGGGCTGAGCATCCACCAGGGACCCTGATATGCTTGTTGAACAGTAGGCTTCAAAAGCACCTCACCACGTGTGGTGCTGGCTGACCTTCGAGGTGGGTTCCCAGCCTTGTGGAAATGTATGCATTTGTTCATCCAAGAACTCCCTGAGATTGTCAGGAAAATGACTTGTTGTGTCATATAAGCAGATTTGTAGACAGGACGCTGGCCCATGTGCCAAGAGCAGGCATTGCAAGCACCTGAGGAGCCAGAAGCCTAAAACTGTGAAGTTTTTTTATACTATTCTACAAAGCCAGGAAAACACAGTAAAAACATGTCACATCATTCAAGGTTTCTCTTTGCCAGTAAGCTAAAATTAATTAATTAATGAATTAAAGAAAAAAGTCCACCTATTTAGACAGAAGAACAAATATATTTTAACCTTGGTACAAGGTAAAATAGAAATATATACTCGGGGGAGGGTCTCATAGATTCCAGGCTGGACTCAAACTCAGTTCAAAGGTGACCTTGAATTCCTGATCTTCTTTCTGCTCCCCTGCCCCAGGGGCTGGGATTACAGTCTGAGCCACCACACTCTACTGACATAAGTAAACATTCTTTTTCTTTTGACACAGCATTTCTCTGTGTATCCCTGGCCGTCTTGGACTCACTTTGTAGACCAGGCTGGCCTTGAACTCACAGAGATCCGCCTGCCTCTGCCTCCTGAGTGCTGGGATTAAATGCAGCCAGTGCTCTTAACCACTGAGCCATCTCTCCAGCCCCCTCAGAAGCAAACATTCTTAGGTGATATGGCTTTTGGCCTCAGATCAAAGCCAGATGCATCCAAACTACAGAATTGTGAAAGGCAGATGATGCTCCTCAAAGGCCAGGTTTCAGTCTGGTCGTGTGGCTAGTGCTCAGGAAAGTACCTCTGCTACTGGTAGCCATGGAAACTGAGGCACACAGGCAGAGCACTTGCCTAGCATGTATAAAACTCTGGGCCACAACCTCAGCATGGAAAAACATCTTCCCTCAAAATCTTGAAGAAGTAAGCTTTGTAGCTCCTCTCCCACAGGGACTAACTAGGCAAACTTTGTATTCAAAGGCTAGGGTTCCAGGCAGCAGAGCAATGACAAATCCAACTACTTGGAATTAACCTAACTTCTCATAGACAACTCCCCTAAACCCTAGGGTTTAGGAAGTAGGGGTGAGGAGATCAACCAAACCTTAAAGTTGGCTTAAAAGGGCTCTCAAGGGGCAGGAGAGGTGGCTCAGGGGTACGGGCCGGGAGCAGGTACAACCAGTTCTGTGGGAAGTTCTGTGGCAGACAAAGACAGACAGAAGGGGACCTTTGGGGCCAGCAGCCTCACCCCAGCTCCCATGGAGGAATTTGTCTCAAAGGAATAAAGTGGAGAGTGGTAGACCAGACCAGTGAGAGACTTGACACCCTCCTCTGGCTTCCTACTACCTCAAGTGCACACACAGTCTCACACAAAAGGGTCTAAGATTACCACCGAATAAAATGAAAGTTGGAGCTTGTTTATTTTACTTAGAGGCTTGCCTGCTTCCTCCCTCCCTCCCTCCCTCTCTCTCTCTGCCTTCTGGTGCGGGGGGGGGGGGGGGGGGGGGGGGTAAAATCCAGGGCCTCTCACATGCTAGACCAGTATTCCACCACTAAACCATCCTCAGTCTTTTTACTATGGATCTTCATTTCTGGGCTGGAACAAGCCTTGAACTTGAGATCTTTTTGCCTCAGCCTCTCACACAGTTGGATTACAAGCCTATACTAGACCTGGCTGCATCATCAGATTTTGTTAAAATGAAATGATTATGCAGACATGGCAGTACACACCTGCAATCCCAGCACTCAGGGGACTGAGGCAAAAGGATTGTGATGAGTTTAAAGGCAGCCTGGGATACCGAGTACCAATCTAGTCAAAGCTGCATAACAAAATTCTGTAGAAGAAGAAGAGAAAAATTATTATTAGATGTCTCTTGAGTCCATCCTTGGGTTTATTTATTAATCCTTCTAATGCACACTGCAGCCACATTTTAGGCAATTTTTCCATTTGCACAAGTGAAAAAAAAATGGGCTTCATGGGCTTATTCACTTGGCCCAACTATAAGAAACAGAACTAGGGGCTGGAGAGATGGCTCAGAGGTTAAGAGCACTGGCTGTTCTTCCAAAGGTCCTGAGTTCAATTCCCAGCAACCACATGGTGGTTCACAACCATCTACATTGAGATCTGGTGCCCGGGCATATATGTAGAGCAAATACTGTATACATAATAAATAAATGGTTAAAAAAAAAAAAGAAACAGAACTAGGTTGACCCTGGCCTGGGCTGGTCCTAAAGCTAATGCTTGTCCATTATCTGCGAAATAAGTGCTGTAAAATCAGCAAGCGAGTAATAGCTTGCCCATCCCCCCTGAGCCCCTAGTCCGCATTCATCTGCCACAGAACCAACTGCCCATCCAACCCCCATCTTGGGAGCAAAGAGGTGTTAAAGATCAGACTGCTGAGAGGAGTAGGAATTAGTTGGAGAAAGCCAACTCTGCATGGAGCTACTGGGTAGCAATAGTTTATGGCGCATTGTTGACCTGGTAAGCCCAGTGACGTTTGGCCTCTTGCTGTGGAGCTGAGAAGGGGCAAGGCGTGCTTGCAGAGGCTTCCTGGAGGAAGGAGTGGGAAGGCAGAGTCAGCTACTGTGACAAGCCTGAGGGCTCTGAAGTCACTCCCTCCAGTCCTCCCTCCGTTTGCAGCCGTGTGACCTGAAGTTGCAGAGTTGACAAAGAGAGAACACTACAGGAGACAATGCAGGAGGAAGCTCTGGAGCCACAGAGGCTGAGGGTAGTTGAGTTTGAGGGTAACTGTGTAATGGGTTCCTGGAGGGTCAAAGACATCCTCACCTTGGCACTGTAGAGGCTACTGGGCCTTGTCAGGAGCAGATTCTAAGTGGACATTCAAGAGATGATGGGGGGGGGGACTTGTTTTTCTGTGAGCATAGATGCCATTTTAAGAAGATGGGGTGCACCAGAGGCCAGATTGTTAAGGTTTTGTTAAGGTGGGACTAGGGAGATGGCTTGGGTAAAAGCCTTGCTGTGCAGAACTAATGATCTGATTTCAGATACCCTGAACCCATGAACCCCGAGGCAAATGCTGAACACAGTAACACATACTGCCATCAATCCCAGCGCCCCTATGGGAAGCAGGAGACTCTTCGGAAGCTTGGACACCAGCTAGTCTGGCTTATATGGCAGTGAAGGGATTCTGTCACAAACAAGGTCAGGGTCACCATCCGAAGGTTGTCCTCTGGCCTCCCCACTAACACACACACACAGACACACACACACACATACACACACAGGGTGGTGGTGTTGGAGAGAAGGTTGATGGCAATGACCTCTGGAGAAAAACTGAGGAACAAAGAGAATTTCTTTTAAAGGCACTGTGGTGAGTGAACACTGGCTAGGTCTACACCTGACGAAATGGGGCAGAACAAGGAGAATACAAACACAGATCAGTGCTTTATCTCCTATGAGTAAAACAATAAACAGAATTTTCAGCTCAGCCACTCACTAGTGCACCCACTAATGCTGGCCAGTGCCCTATAGCCCGCTGTGGCTCTGACTGGCTAGAAAGCATTTGTCTCACTCAGAAAGTTCCTTTAGAATGCCCAGGCTATGACTGAGGGAATAAGTGGCTGAGGTTAGGGTGAAGACAGGATCACTAGAAGGGAGGTTGAGGCACAGGGAAGACCATGTGTGCATAATTGGAAATTGAAAAAACTCAAGGAAGGGTTTACATCTGAGAGAGTGGGGTGAGATGGGTGTTAAAACAATCAAAGAGTGATTTTTTAAAAAGAAGATTGTGAGGCTTAGAGATAAAGGTGAGGATGAGGCAGGAATTTGTGGTCTCATCTCCATAGCTCTAGGAAGCGAGCACTGTTACTCAACTTTATTGAAGATCCAGAAAATAGTAGGAAGTGAAGGCAGCAGGACTTGCTTTGAAGCAGGACTTCAAAGGCTTTGAAGTTTCATGTCGTCCCCAGGAAGAAAGGTGGAAAGGGGAAGGGCTTGAGGTATGAATGCAGAGGGGAGAGGGTGCTGATTTAACAGAATAGAGGGTGCCCTAGGAAAAAATTGACAGGGGTCAGGGACACAGCAGGTTTGGCATAGGGTATTCACGGTTGGAGAGGCAGGTTTGCAGTCAGCGGTCCAGGCCAGGGCCAGTTTTGAACTCCAGATAGTCTCAGGTAGAGGTCTCACCCCCGCAGGACAAATGAAATTGTTTTCCAGAGGTGAGAAACGAGAAGAGATTAGAAGTGAGTGCCAATTTAGAAGCTTGACAACAACTCAGCCGTTGCCCTCAAACTCCACGAACAATATCTGTGCTCCGAAGGACTTTCTCAAATTTATATTGCTGGAAAAGCTGCCTACTTTTGAAATACTGCTTTAACAGTGACCTCTAGTGTTAGAGAGAGGTCTCTAACTGATGAGGCAGCCTGCAAAGGAAAATTCCCTTCACCCCTTTGCAGAGCTGATACTGCCAGGTGCCTGGATGCATTATTCAGACATCTTGCCTTTGGGAGGCTCACACTTGAACAATTCCAGGCCGCTTCCCTTCCAGGAAGATGTAATGAGATGTACTCCAAGAAGGGCAGCCAGCATAAACAAGGGGGGAAGCACATGTTCTCTAGTTTGAAGAGGAGGAGGATGAGAAGAAACTACGGACTAGAAAGTTGAAGAATAAAATACCAAAATAACCCCTGAGTGATAGATCTAAGAGGCACAGTGTTCTACTTCCCTTTCTGTTGCTGTGAGAAAACACTCTCACCAAAAGCAAGGTAGGGTCATTTAGGGAAGCCAGGGCAAAAACACTTTCAGGAACTTGATGCAGAAATCACAGGAGTGTTGCTTACTGACTCACCAACAGGCTAGTGCTTAGCTAGCTTTCTTATTTGGCCTAGGAACACTGGCCCACAGAATGATGCTGCCCACAGTGGGCTGGGCTCTTCTATACCAATTAACAGCAAGACAACCCCCAACTCCCAGACATGTCCACAGGCCTATCTGATCTAGGTAATTTCTCATATGCGAGTCCTTTCTCAGATGACTCCAGGCTGTGTTGGCAATTAGCGGAAACTAGAGCACACCAATTTGAAACCCCAGTGGGGGTTGGTTCCTTCGGCATAACAAATAACAATCATCCTGAACACTTGTTTCATACTAGGCCAGCTTACTACTGTCCTGTTTATCCCAAAGGTAAGAACAATCATTGTCTCTATTGTATAGATAAAGAGACCAAGCTCAGCAATCAGTTAATTATCCAAGTTGACAACAGCTAAGCAGAAGGCAAAACACTCAGGCTTCTCAGCTGCCAAGTCTGTGTTTCTAACCTCAGTGCCACAGCCTTTTTTGAAAAACGAGTATGCTGGTACTGCAGAGATGGTTTTGCAGTTCAGAGCACTTGCTTCTCTTGCAGAGGCCTAGGATTCACTTCCCAGCACCCACATGGATAGTCACAAGTGTCTGTATGCAGCTCCAGGTCCAACAGATCCAACTCCCTCTTCTGGTTGTGGGCACTGCAGTCACGTGGTGCATATACATTCAGGCAAATATACAGATTTAAAAGCCAAATACTTAAATATGGTAATCCATATCTAGAATATGCATAACTCATTAAGTTAGCAACAGCTAAAAATATAAATCGACTCTAGAAAAGTGGCAGCCCTGGGCATCTGGAATCATTGCCCCTACGTGGTCATTCAGATGTGGTCATTATCGAAACAATGGGCCATTCGTAGAAGGAGCCCCTGGGTATACATTGCAATTTTACAAAGTCCTTACTAGAGGCTGGGGTTGTGGTGCAGTGGTAGATGCCAGAGCCTGCTCAGCATGGGTTCTTGTGCCAAAAATGCAAAATAAACATGCAAACAAATAAATGGCATCTCCAGCCGACAGTATCTTCACATCTGGCTAAAAGAAACAATATTAAAAAAAAAAAAAGACAAAGACAAGAAATGAAGGCACAAGATGTTTGATGATTCTGAAAATCAGGAGGTTTTAGAAGGTATATATAGTAAAAATTCTAATGACAGCTTTTGCTTTTTTGATTGCTTTTGGTAGCGGTCAGTATCTGAAGATGTAGGTATCTAGCAAACAAAACTATGGCCTCCCTTTCAGTCACCCTGGAGTCTTTCATGTTCGTCAGAGCCCCAAGCTGCACCTTCAGCTCCTTAGAGGTGGTAGCTGCCCACTCTGTGGCATCTAGGCTGAGCGCTGCTCCAGCAACCTCTTAGGCACTAACTCACAGTACCTGCAGGAGACAGCTACAGATGAGTTAATGTGACCAATGTCCTGCAGGTAGTCATGGTAAAGCGAAAGCTTGAGTAAAGCTATTTAAATGATTATGCTGTGGACAGTCATTACAATGCTGCAAGGTAGACAGGACAAATAGAATCCTTTCAGTGCACTGGGGTGGTGGAGGTAGCGGGAGGCCGGGGGTGGCCGTGGGGTCCTGGAGGCCAGGTCATTCGGGGCTGGTCACACAGTGAGGCAGGGCAGACATCAGTTGGCACCCATCTGTATTGTACACCAGTTGCTCAAATGTTAAGCATTTCCTAACGAGAGACATGTCCTAGCTACTGGGAGCCTCCTGCATCACCCCGTAGCTTGGCAGCTGCAGCTGTCTTGCCCTAGTGACATTTGTGGACTCCAGCAGGTTCCTCTTGGGAACTGTAGTGCAGGAGGAATGGGAGAGTGTAGGGGTGGAACAGGGGGCTGGGGAGAGAGAACAGCCTATGACAGAAGGTTTCATCCTTCCCATCTGCATTGCTACCAGGAAGGCAACAGAGTTTGGGAAGCACAAAAGACTGGCTTTTCCCTCTGTTTTTACATTAGTCAGAGGATCTCGAAGTATCTGAGCAAACAAATAACTTGAGGTGAGTTACAATGCTGCTGAATCACCGAGAAGAGACACTGTGCAATGGGCTGATAGTTATAATTCATGAGCAAGTGTCTGGGACTTGAATTAGTTGCTTTTCTCAGTGCTGTAACAAAAGACCACACAAAAGTGATGTAAGGATGAAAGTGTTTATTCGGGTTCATGATTTGAGCGAATACTGTCTACCATGATGGGGTAGGCATGGCAGTAGGAATGTGAAGTAGCCTATTGTGGTGGCCAGCATGACAACGGCCCCCAAAAGCTCACATAGTTGAATGCTTGGCCTCCAGTTGGTGGAACTGCTTGGAAAGGATTAGGAGGTGTGTCACAGGGATTGGCCTTTGAAGTTTCAAAAGCCCATACTATTCCCAGTGTCTCTCTCTCTGCCTCATGCTTGTGGGTCAGATGTTGGCTCTCAGCTACTGCTCTAACACCATGGCTGCCTGCCACCATGCTCCCCACCATGACGGGCATGGACTCAACCTCTGAACTGTAAGCCCCAATAAACTCTTCTAGAAGTTGCCTTGGTCATGGTATATTAGCAACAGAAAAGTAACTGGGAGTTCTGTCATGATACATCCACAGCTGGGAAGCAGAAAGAGAGGAATGCTGGTGACCAGCTTGCTTGCTTCCTTTTGTCCTTTTGATTTATTCTGGACCCCAGTTTCTGGGATGGAGCTATCTGCATTCAGGGAAGGCATTCCCTCTTTATTTAATTCTCCCCTGAAAGCTCCTCACAGATGTGCTCAGAGGTGTCTCTCCTAGGTGATTCTAAGTCCAAGCAAGTTGGCAGTGACTATTAACCATCACAGTGCTGATCAGTGAAGAGTCGAACATGACCATCTTAGAAAACACTAAGCGTAAGTGCATCTCCCAAATGTAAAACACTTTCAATTAGTGCTGAGGCCACTTAGGCAGTGCACAGAAAAGCAGACATCAGATAAGGTGCCTACCCATCCTCACAATACCCTCAGGGCTTCTTCTGAGGGCACTGGGAAGGGGAAATGGAAGCAAAACCCAAGACAGGTGGTACAGGATGAGAAGCCAGGATGAAAGACAGAGCCTGTGAACAAGCTAGAAACCTGGGAATAAGAAGCACTGTTGAGTTGCAGAGAGTCCACGGAGAATCTATTGTTTAGTTTGACAATTTCATTCTGCAAAGGGTAGACCGGGAAGAGAATGCATCATGAAAGCGGAGTGTGTGAGTTAACTTCCTAGGGAAGCTGAAACTCGGCGAGTGAACACAACATATATTTATTGTTAGTGGATTCTGAAAACAACTAGGCTAAAATCAAATTGTAGTGTAGTCTGGCTTAAACTCATGACCCTCCTGCCTCAGCTTCCCAAGTGCTGGGATTGCAGGTATATACTATCACTCCTAGTAGTGACTCTTTTTATAAGAGACCAGGCACTGACTTAGAACCCATCCTAAGTCTAGGATTATTTTATCTTGACATCCTTAGCTAATTTTAATTAATTATATCTACAGAGACCCTACTTCCAAATAATGTCATATTTGGAGTTTCCAGGTAGACATGAAATTTGAGGAAATCATTTTATTAAACCCATTACAGTATATGATCCATTGCATAAAATGGACAAAAGTAGGTGTCTTAGTTACTGTTCTATTGCTGGGAAGAGAGTTCATGACCAAGGTAACTTTCATAAAAGCAACTGTTTAATTGAGGGCTGGCTTACCTTTTCAGATGGTTAGTCCATTAGCATCACGGCAGGGAGCATGGTGGCAAGCATGGTGCTGGAACAGTGCTGAGAGTTACATCCTGATATGCAAGATGAGAGAGAAAGAGAGAGAGACAGAGAGACAGAGAGAGAGAGACAGAGAGACAGAGACAGAGAGAGAGAGACAGAGAGAGTCAGAGAGAAAGAGAGACAGAGAGAGAGAGACAGAGAGAGACAGAGACAGAGAAACAGAGAGACAGAGAGACAGAGAGAGAGACAGAGAGACAGAGAGACAGAGAGACAGAGAGACAGAGAGAGAGACAGAGAGACAGAGAGAGAGACAGAGAGACAGAGAGACAGAGAGAGAGACAGAGAGACAGAGACAGAGAGAGAGAGAGAGACAGAGACAGAGACAGAGAGACAGAGACAGAGACAGAGAGAGCGACAGAGAGACAGAAACAGAGACACACACAGAGAGAGAATATGAGGCTGGGCCTGACTTGGACTTTTGCAACCTCAGGGGCCACCCCCAGTGACACACTTCCTCCAACAAGGCCACACGTTGTTTTAATGCTTTTCAAAAGTTCCACTCCCTGGTGACTAGGCATTCAAATACATGAGTGTATAGGAGCCATTCTCCTCCAGTCACCACAGCAAGACCCTATACAGTTATGACAGATTATTGATATACTTTGTGTGAGTTAACCACCCAGTGGCAACAGTCAAAAGCAATCGAGGCTGGGAGTGTAAGCTCCATGGTTCAGCAGGTGCCTGGCATGGATAGCGTGCCTTGTATCATACTCACAAAAACAAACAAATTATGAAGGTTAAGTTTTAGTTGCTTTCTAAAAAAAAATTTAGTGTGTGTGTGTGTGTGTGTGTGTGTGTGTGTGTGTGTGTGTGTGTG
>CAJQZJ010032773.1:5587147-5637087 GCA_907164525.1 Lophiomys imhausi
TGTGTGTGTGTGTGTGTGTGTGTGTGTGTGTGTGTGTGTGTGTGTGTAATAGAGAGGGGTGTCCCAGGCTAGCATAGAGCTCACTATGTAGACCAGGCTGGCCTCTCAGAGATCATTATGCTGCCTCCTCTTGGATTATCAAAGGTGTGGGCCTGCACATATTTTGTATTTCAGTGACTTATTGTGTGTTGCTATGTAGTGCAGGGTGACTACAGAAATGCATTGAGAATATGAAGGTATTTCTCCATAAGAGGCCTTGCCACTTAAAAGTCAGACTTGAAGCACATATTTGTTAAAATGTGATCACATCATTTTACTTTAAAATAAGGTTTGCACTTCAGAGAAAGCATGCAGCCAATGTCCTTTACCCAGGAAATTCCTATGGGGTGGTGATATGATTCCATTTTACATCTAAATCCAGTGTTCCAGAACTCACAGGCCTTTTCAAATCAAGTTACACCTCTTTCTATTTTTGTCTGAAGCAGCTGTCAGTGAACAAGATATTCTCAAGGCCCTACCCTGAGAATATCTACCTTCTCACCCACCCCCCATACACACACCAGGCTCCAAAGATCAGGCTGCAACTGGGCAACAAATAACTACACATGGGGGCACAATACCCAGACTTCCAGCCAGATGTTGGCTCTTATCTCTCTCTCTCTCTCTTTCTCTCTCTCTCTCTTTCTCTGGACCCTTTCCAGATCACCATTGGACAAAGCCTGGTGGTCAGGAAAGCAGTCATTAGATGTTACTACAGTCACTTCCAGATGGCAGAAGACTGCTTTCTTGCTTTCTTTAGGTAGCTCGACCCTTCTTCCCACTCAGGTGACTAAGCACCTACTCCGCCAAGTTTTGTATTTAATTACTATGTAGTGCAGGCTGGCCTAGGATCTTCCTGAGAGCTTCCTGCAGGCGCTATAGTATGCACCACCCTTGACGTTTCTTTGTGCAGTGGTTTCTGTGATTTGCTCCCTGTGTGCTTGGGGGGGACAAAAGTTTCAGGCACCTTAAACAGGAATTATGTTGTCAACTGCTTATAATTGGGAAAGCACTTAAGTCCATTAGACTTTCTACTTTTTTCCAGATTTTAGAAATCAACATCTTTTGGTTTTATCTTTGCATTTTAAATGTTTGCGTTACAACCAGAGGCCAGTGCAGATTCATATTCTCAGAGATGTATGTATTATGACCGATGTGCTCCCTAAACAGCTCTCAGGAGAAGCCTAGCCATATGCTTCGTCTGTGTGAGCGCAGGTATATGTGCATCTATCTGACTCCAAAGGAAAGCTCTGTCTACACTGGGCTGACAGACAGCTGACACTGCCCAACTGTGCTGCCCCTTCCTCCCAGAGAAGAAGCTGCGGTGGGCACAAGGGTGGCAAGAATCTGGGAAAGATGAAGAGAACACTGTTTCTTCTTGGTCTTTCTTATACTTCTGGAACTCATACAGAAAATATATCACGTGCTTAGAAATGGCCCTTTGTACCCTCGGCCCTCCACCATTCTGTCAATCTGATGTGCCACAGTGTAAGCCATCTATATGAATCCTGAGCTGGGCTGGCTGCTAAATTAACTTATGCTAAGCAGCTAAGTGACTGTCAGCTATATCACCCTTGTCCATCTCCCCTTTCCCAGACATCCCATTTCATCATGGGTGACAGTTCATTTCATTCTCAATGCCATTTCGTCTCCTTGCAATGTCTGAAATTTTTCGGTGAGCAGAATGCTCTCCTGGCCTTCTGAGACTGACAAGGATATTTCTGTGCCCCAAGCAGTTTCACTAATACAACCCCGCAGGGCTTCTCTTCCAGACTCCTCCAAGCCAGTCTATACTTCAGAGGCTGAATTATTAAAAAAGAGCATCAATCTGTCATGCCTATACTCAAATCCCCAAACTGAATTCCAGCTTATTACACACACGCACACACACACACACAGATACGTGAAGGCCCTTGGGGGATGTGGGCAAAGTCATCAGGGACTCAGGCATTGACAGTTTTCTGAGCGTTGGAACTGTGACTTTGGATGGCTTGGCAGCTTTCAAGGTCAGTTCAGCAACGCATGTTCAGAAAACCAAAGCAGAGTATTCTACTAACAATAAGAGACACACAGTCTTAGCTGAATAAATTCTGAAGTCCTGTACACATGTACTAGTGTCATACGTTCTCCCCCTTACGCTTTAGTTCAGATGCAAAATCAATTTTCCCCAACAATTATTAATTGAAGTCTGACTAGGAGCCAGTATGTTAACCACAGGAGAAGAAAGACTGAAAACATCAGGTGTGGCCTCATTTCTTCCAGCTTATGGGCTGGCCAATGGTTGAGGATCTAGAAAAGAATAATCCAGTGAAAATGGATGTGAAGGGTTGTTGAAAACTGATAGAGTACGATGGTAGAGCTCTTGCATCGTATGTATGGGGCTGTGGGTTCAATTCTCAGCACTTCAAATAAAGAGTGGGGGGGATGGGAAGATGAGAGTGCCCTGGAGCCACACAGAGGAATCCTGTACACAATGCTGGGTTTCAGGTCGCCAAGGAAGCAGTCACCAAGCTGAGCAGGACCAGAGGGTGCGTAGGGTTTAGTAAGGGAAGAGGGCCCAAACTAATTGTGGGCTAACCCTTCACCAGGTTCCAGTATCAACCCCAACCCCTAACACTAAACTCGTAGTGATGTGCTCATACTTCAGACTCTTCCAAACCTAGACGCACCCAGTCTCCAGCTCTCTGTCTTCCTTCGTACAGCTCAGGCTGTTCTTTCTTTTATCACCTCCAGTCATTGCACGCAGATCATTAATTCCGAAAAGAAGAAACACGAAACTCTTTGATAGAATGACAACAACCAATTTTTATTACCATCACGCAATGATGATAGTGAACAGTTTTTGCCATTTCTAAAGCACTGGCATGCGATTCATTTGGTTCCTGCAGCTTGTGAGATTTTCTTACTCTCTCATCAGATACCAGATACGGAAATGGGAGCTCAAAGAAGTTATGGAATTTGACCCCACCACCCGAGTTACAAGTGGCCAATAGAGACTCAGCCTGAGATCTAAGAAGGTTATTTGTAAAATGCATTACAGAGTGTCTGACACATAGTAGTTAATATACGGGTGTTGGTTAAATAAGTAACCAAGCATGTTACTGAAATAGGCTGTCCATATTAAAAGCCAAGTGCCTTCCCTTCAACCACAATGGGTTCACTTGTGCCCTGTGAAGCAGCTGAGATCTTCAGTGATGCTCACCTTGGAGGTACTAGAGCTCAGGCCTAGCTGGCCTCATGCCCCCAGCCCTTCCAGAGCGGCTCTCCTTTGCTCTCTAGCTGCAAGGGTTGGGGTGCAGGGGAGCAGCCTTTCCAGTAATGTGGTGCACCTGTATTCCACACATACTACCCAGGAATGATGGTGGTGCTTCTGGGAAAGCCCAACAACAGGACAGGTGAGGTAGATGAGCAGGAAATGGTACTTTCCACTATGCCTGCTGACCCATGTCTTAGATTCTGATAGCTGTGAGAGCGCCATGACCAAAAGCATCTGGGGAAGAGAAAAGGGCTTATCTGGCTTCCGTGTCTCAGGTCCATTGAAGGAAGCTAAGGCAGGAGTTCATTCAGGAGCTCATGCAGGGACTTCGAGGCAGGAACTGAAACAGAGACCATAGGGGAGTGCTGCTTACTAGCCTGTTCACCCTTCTACAACCCAGGACTGTCTACACCACCCACACTGGGCTGGGCCCTGCTACATCACTCATCAAGAACATGTCAAATAGATGTGCCTAACGGCCGATCTGATGAAAACATTCTCTCAATTGAGGTTCCCTCTTCCAACGTATGTCTAGGTTTGTGTCAAGCTGACAAAAACCAACCAGCATACTTGAGTTTGATACTTGGGACCCATCTGGTAGAGGGAGAGAACCTACTCCTGAAAGCTGTTGTTTAGGTTTCTGTTGCTGTGAAGAGACACCATGACCACAGCAACTCTCAGAAGGAAAACTTTTAATGGGAGCTGGCTTATAGTTCAGAGGTTTAGTCTATGATCATTATGGCAGGAAGCATGGAGGTATGCAGGCAGACATGGTGCTGGAGAGACAGTGGAGAGTTCTACATCTGGGTTAGCAGACAGCAGGAAGAGCAAGTGAGCCATTGGGCCTGGTTTGAGGTTCTGAAACCTCAAAGCCCACCCTCCCCAGTGAAACACTTCCTCCAACGAGGCTACATCTACTCCAAAAAAGCTACACCCCCGAATAGTGCCACTTCCTATGAGCCTATGGGGACCATTTTCATTCAAACTGTCACATTTCACTCCTTGGCCTCCACAGGCTGGTCACCATATCATAATCAAAACTGCATTCAGCCCTACTTCAAAAGTCCCTATAGGCTATCACAGTCTCCATACTGCTTAAATGTTCAAAGTTCAAAGTCTCTTCTGAGACTCATGGCAATCTCTCTCTCTCTCTCTGGTTGTTTTTGAGACAGCTTTTCTCTGTGTTACAGCCCTGGTTGTCCTGGAACTCACTTTGTAGACCAGGCTGGCCATGAACTCACAGAGATCCACCTACCTCTACCTCAGGAGTGATGGGATTAAAGGTGTGTGCTACCATACCTAGATTTAAGCTTTTCTTTAATTCCTTTTCACAAGTTGGAAGCTTAACTGGATGGGGTCTTGCTCCAAGGACACCACACCCTTTATTCATTTAAGAACAGGTTTTTCTTTACACTTTTCATCTCCTTAAACACAGGACTTAACTCCACAACAATTCTAAGGGCTCCTTTTCTCCTTCAGCTATATATTTTGTATTTTCCTTTGCTCAGCTTGTTCCTTTTCATTACAGAACTGCATAAGCATGGACACTAATAACCAAGCAACAAAGTCAGTACTGCACTGTCTGGGCATCTCCTTTGCCAAAGCTCATCACTCTTCAGTTTAGCCTCAGGAAGCAGTCCAGCTAATCCAGAAATGGCTGGCTGTGAATGGAAAGTCCTAGTATCCGGGAATTCCTTAATCCATGAGGCTGATATCTCAGCTGATCTTCAATATATGCAGGAGTCCCAAAGAAGTACATTCTAATGCCAGTGAAGGAATGAATGGTCTTGGTAGCAAGGCGAAGGCAAGCAAAGAGCAGAAACTCCTTATTCTATGTCCTTATATAGACTTCCAGAAGAAGGTGGTCTAGATTAAAGGTGTGTCTTCCTGCCTCAAAGGTCTGGACTAGAAGTGGATTCACGCCGGGCGGTGGTGGCGCACGCCTTTAATCCCAGCACTCGGGAGGCAGAGGCAGGCGGATCTCTGTGAGTTCGAGGCCAACCTGGTCTACAAAGCGAGTCCAGGACAGCCAGAGCTACACAGAGAAACCCTGTCTCGAAAAAACAAACAAACAAACAAAAAAAAAAAAAAAAAAAAAAAAGAAGTGGATTCACCCACTTCAAACCAAGCAAAAAGTCTTTCACAGGTATGCCCTCCATTTCTGGTTTGTAGTTCATTCCAGAAGTAGTCAAGTTGACAAATAAGAATAGCCATCACAGTTGTCCTCCTCTGATTCCAACACATGTATGTGTGCACACACATGTAATACATTAAAAACAGAAATTATAACAGCTTCCTAATTTCCAAATGCACTAAATGGTTATGTTAACTGGATCACAAGAAGAGATAGCATTATATTCTCTGAGGGAGAAGAGCTGGAATTTTAACTTCATAAGATTACTATCTAAACCCCAATCTTTAGTTAATGATCTGTGGAAACCTTGTGTGTGTGTGTGTACATATGCGGAAACTATTTTGTATTTTGAGACTGTCTCTTTGCGGGACTCTTGGCTCGCTGATTAGGATAGACTGGCTGACCCAGGAACCCTAGGGATCTGCCTTTCTCTGCCTTCTCACTGGGTTGGCACCATGCCCTGCTTTTCAAGTGAGTACTGGAGGTAGAACATAGGTCCTTGTGCTTACACGGAAAGCACTTCCCCGCTGAGCTCTCTCTCCAGCCTGAACCTCTTCTCGTTTGCAGCAACAGTGCCAATGACCCCCCCTTCGGGGTTATGGGGACAAAGCACTGTTTTGTTTATTGCTGCATCCTCAATGTCCGTCCAGAGACTCAAGCAGCCAGCATGTGGTAGGTGCTCACTAACCATATGTTAAGTGAATGAATAAAATGCACCTATGGGACTGTCTGTGGTGTTTAGATATACTGTCAACTTGCCATCGCCTAGAATCACCTTGGAAGAGTCTCAGGGAGGAATGATCTAGATCAGGCTGGCCTGTGGGCATGCCTGTGGGAGTGGAGGGGCTGTCTTTGATTGTAACCCGGGGGAAAGATACACCTTGAATATTGGTCGCATCTTTTCCTCGACTGGGCCCCAGAAGTGTGTAACGGTGAATGCAGTAAGAAGCAAGGATACATTTGTCATCTTTGCTCTTGACTGTGGATGTGCTGTGATGAGCTGCTTGAGTTCCTGCCTAGACGTCCCCTCGGTGATGGGTGGGGGGGGGTAGCCTGGAGTTGTAAGCCACATAAACCTTTCCTCTCCTTGGCTGCTTTTTGTCAAGATATTTTGCTGCAAGTGTACAAATGAAACTAGAACACCTTCAAAGCTGGCTCATGACAATGCTGTTTGCTTCCTGGGATGAGAGATCGACTAGATGGATTCAAAGAATGTTTTTGGAGAAGGACGGTGCATTGACCCCTGTAGAAATCCCTGACATGGGGACCACCACATAAGGGGGTTCTCAAGGAAAGGTGAGTGCACTGCCCACCTGAACCTCCAGCCTTCACTCCAAAGACAAACAGACACGATAAGCACTTCCTGTTTTTAGTATTTCATTCTCTGGCTTATATACAGAACCAAATGGGTGTCTCCACATAAGGTTATGTGGGTCAATCACATTAAAGGTCATCCTATCACACCACAAAGCACAAACCTGGTATCATGCACTCACTGATCCCAAGCACGGAAGTCTTGCTCACCCAATCAGCTATATCCACGACCGGGCTTCAACTCCACCCTAGCATCTTCCGGCAGGTGCCATCTTAGATAACTCCCACAAATTACTTTCTTTTCCCAGCAACAAGGCATTTCTCATAAGCTTCCATTTCCAGGTTCCCCACAGACCCCTTAATTAATCCTCAGGTCCTTGTTTTTACCAACCTGAGCAAGGTTTTAGCCTTTTCCCTGGGGAAGTTATTTAACACATTTTGGTCTCCCTTTGTGCATTTGTGTCAGAAGCCAAGACCCTCGCCTCTCACCCTCACCCCCTACCTTTCCCCACCTGCACAATGTCCCCTGCAGCTTCATACTGCCTGGCAACCACAAAGTTCCAGGTTGGCAGATACAGATTGATTCAAAGCAGTGTACCGTGTCTTCTGAAGAAAAATGGGTTGGCAGTTACAGATTGATTCAAAGCAGTGTACCATGTCTTCTGAGAAAAATGGGTAGATCATACAATGTCCAGGGCACAGGCCAAGAAGATTCTGTACTTTCCCACCACCTGGCCCCTCTCACCTCCTCCCCTTGTAAAACATATTATAAAAAGGCGCTTTGCGCTCAAATACACGGCTCTTGACAAGCAATTGCTTCCTTGAGTCCTTTCCCTCTCTCGCCCGTTCTTTTTTCAGGTTGCGGTCCTCCTCGCCCCCACGAATTACTAGGACCCGCGGGTCGGGTCACATTTGTTGTGTGGAAATGATAGTGCTGACCTCAGAGCCTTATGAATGAAATGATTGGAATGAAACTGATTAGTCTAGATACCAGTCTTAGAAAGAGATCTTCTAGAGAAGCACTCAGTGTGCTTTAACTGCACTTACATTGTAAACCCCCACCAACCCTCACACTATTAATGCAATGCTCTTCTGAGTCCCATAGGAGATGGCTTCAGCGTCCTGAGATAAGAAAGACCAGTCATGCCTGAAGAACACCGTGTATACAGTCTGAGTTTAGAATGAACTTCCTTCCTTCATTTTGGAGGGCAGAGAATAGAAGGAAAGGCACTCACCCAGGAGGAGGGAGGGCATAGTGAGGATGGCCTTGACTACATCTCTAAAGCTGGGCTTGCTGACACATTTGGGATGCTGAGACACAGGGATCACCTCTAGTTCAAGGGCAGCCTGAGCTATATAATGAGTTCAAGGGCAAACTGGACTAAATAGTGAGATTTCATAGTGGGGATTGAGAAGGAGAGGGAAAGGGAGAAAGAGAGAGAGAAGACTATTTCTAAAGAGTTTACACTCTGGCCTGAACATGTACTAGTTTTTCTACCTGCAAATTCAAGACAGTACCTGTCCTAATCATTATGCAATGCATTCCTCGGAAGTCACCCAGATAAATAAGTGCAGCACTGTGTATCAGCTATAAATTTAAGAAACACCACGCACACTTTGTAAAAGATAGTATTACTATTAGGATGTCACGTGCCTCAGTTTACTTAAGAGGTTTAGCTCAATGCCAGGCATACTACAAGCACCAACACAGGTATCCACTAAAGCAGCGTTTTTGTCACTAGCACACGTTCATCCCGTTGGTTCTGCTCCCCTGACTTACACTCACTCTTATGCTTATATTTAAGTTAGCTAATACAAAATTATGGCGAGACTGAATTACTGGAAAGTCCAGTTGCGTGAGGGGATCTGCCCTCTTCTAGTTCTCTCCTGCAGAGGCTGTTGCTTCTAAGACAGCTTGCTGCTGCTCCTAGACAAGAAATAAGAACTAGCATGAACCTTCTTGCTTTCCAGCTAGCTACTCCTTAAAATGCTTAATATAAATTTCCAGCTCCCCAAAATAATTTTCTTGACCTCGGTGCTCTTTTGGACTCAGCTATTTCCAACTTAATCCTTTCACCACACCCCACCCTTGATTTATTTGAAAGGCCTGAGCTCAGACCTAACTTTCCTTTCTGGTCTGTGTGTCTTTGTGAAGGTCACAGGCACACTTGGAATGGAAGGGTGTTTCCCCCCTTAATCAGTACTCCATGAAAACAAGGTGTGGACCTTTAGAGGCTTATCTACAATACAGACAAGCCCAAGGTGAGACCACGAACTTCCTTCTTACAATTCACACTTGAGGGTTCTAAAGAGAATATACACTCTGCCTGTTCTGTATGACACAAACCATAAAGCAAAACCCTGTAGAATCCTTGTGAAGTGCTTTGATCATCCCTCTGTGCCTTGTCCTTTGCCTGGCTTGACTACCTCGCATCCTGATGCCTTTCAGGAAGCTCTGCCTCTGTGGGAGCTCACAGTAAATTCTGTTACTCACTTGGACTCTATCTGCCGCACTGTCTTGAAACCACGTGCAAAGTGTGGTTTTCATCACCTGGAGTGTTCATTCCACCTTCCCAGTTAGATGGTAAAACCAAGACAGACACAAGTCTGTCTCCTCTGGAAGTAAACTGTGTACTGTCCCACATGGCACACCAGGAGGAAAGCACCCCCCCCCCCAAAAAAAAAGTCTGTGTGTCTGTGACAATCATCTCTATCTTGGAACAGCACCTAATACCCAGTGGTTGAACTGGTTTTTTTGTTTGTTTGTTTTTCCTATGAATACAGAAAGCATGCTATTCCTTGGAGGGATGTGGCCCTGTACCTGTGGCCTGACAATGTTAATGCTTTCTGATACTTCTCTAAATGACACCATCGGAGAGTGTCTCCATGAGCAAGTCCTTATTATAGAGTTTCAGCCTGGTGCTAAATCCCAGACTCTCTGTTCAGCTTCCAGAGAGCACGAGGCCGCAGACGGTTCTTTTAATTGGATTTGGCAAGAGGAGTCCTCATAAAAATATACTAGCAAACTATTAAAAATAACATTATCAAAAATAGCAGGCAAAGGAGAAAGGCAACTGTTCTGCCCCTAATCTGTGCCTGCAACCAAATGAGGTAATTTCTTAATGGTAACCTCTTAGGACTGGGCTGTAGCTCTGTTGCAGAATGCGAGCCTAACACACATGAGGTCTGTATTCAACCCTCAGCACTGAGGAGGGGGGGAGGGAGAAACAGTTGAATCTCCTCTAACCTTAACTTTCTGCACATCTCTCTTTTAGAGAAAATCTGAAGTAAAATTTCCTTGTAGTTCTCTATAGTGTAAGATGTCTTTCCACCTGCTAGTCTTGACTTTAACAGCAGAGATGGGAACACTCCTATTCCAAGTATATCTCAATATTATAAGTATTAAAAAAAACTTATTTCAAAGCAGAACAAAGCAAAATAAAAATCCCTCTGTCTTTTGATGATCTCAAACTTAACTTTCTCAGAAACTAAAGGCACCCCTCCCCAAGTAAACACAGGCAGTGTCTAAAGGCTAACTATCTAGGTGGCTCCTGGGCCTTTGGAACTTGACAAGGTTCCCAGAATTGCTCTTGAGAGCTCGGGACATCTGCAGTCCTCATAGGAGTGGGGCTAAGTCACTGAAAAGTCTTGGTTTCTTAGTTTGCCTCATTAAGGATGAACTATCTCCCTCAGGTCCTACAAAACCCACTGGAAGCATTTAACTGGTTCCCACACAGCCAGGCAGTTCTCTGGGTGGTTAATTAGGAACTGCCCCTTTTCCTGGTACAGAGAAAGGTTTATGAACTGCTCAACAGAGTGTGTATCTGCTACACACACTGTGGGAAGAAAGGCTGCCTAAGCGTGTGGTGAAGGTTCCCACAGAAAATAAAAACTGAAAGAATTAGCTAATAACTAGGGACAGTATGTGGAATAGAGTTGGCATCTTGTTAATTAAATAGGATAGGGGTGGAGCAGGGTTATAAGGTGCCACAGACTGCCAATAAAAGTAATTTTTAAGCTGGGCAGTGGTGGCGCACGCCTTTAATCCCAGCACTTGGGAGGCAGAGGCAGGCGGATCATTGTGAGTTCGAGGCCAGCCTGGTCTACAAATTGAGTCCAGGACAGCCAGGGCTACACAGAGAAACCCTGTCTCGAAAAACCAAAAAAAAAAAAAAAAAAAAAAGTAATTTTTAAAAAGCTGCTTTAATGTAACACCAGAAACCATCAAAATAACACTTCAGCCATGATCAGTAAATAATGACTATTATTAAAATATTGCTGATGTATTTATTTATTTATCGCTATCAATGGACATCTTCCTGGGGATGCTGTGATGACCCAGCATCCAACCCCAAGGCATCAGCAGCTGTTCGCCCCAGGATTTCTGGCCCACTACAGTCCCAACTCAGTCCCCACAATCCCTGGGCCTTCACATAGCATCCCTTTCAGTGACCTTAACTGTAATCTTCATTCACGTATGACATTTTTATGTAAAGTCCTTCAGCTGTTTACTGTGAGTTAAAGGCCTAAGAAGAACCAGTGTTCTGTCAGCTGTCCTGAAGGGTGTAAAGAGGCCTACCTTTCTCCCTTGCAGTGCCCTTCTCCTGCTATCTATTTCCTCCTACAATGGGAAGGAATGTTTTTAAACATTGCGATCTGTTGCTAAAATTCCTTTCTTGGAAGAAACAACAGTGTCTACCCCTCTTTCTGAAGTCCTAGTGACAAAATGAGGGATGATTCTACCAAAATTGACTCATGAGAATCCATGAATCTATGAGGCTTCCTTAAAAGTATATAAGGAAGTTACTTACAGGAGTGTGGGTAACCCCACACACAAAAGGACACACCTGGAAAGCTTTTACCCAGCAGAGATGAAGGCTTCTTCATGGTTGCCTAGATGGAGCTTTCCCTAGTCTTCCCTGGCCTGCACACTCTAGCCCTCTCTGAGGCCACATGAAGTTAAGGCAGCTTTGTACAACCTGCGACAGGGAGCAGCTGGGTACTCAGGTGAAGGTCTCTTGACCTCTACACCAATCTGTGATGGGGTGTAAAGGTTTAACGAATCCAGATAGGGTGCTCCTTTTGGAAGCAGGTGTGTTGAACTCCTCAAGGTGCAATGGCTTGGGATAGGGGGTCACTTGGCCACTTTCCCCAGAGTCTCCTTTGTCTCCAACATTTTGCCTGTGTTCTGAGGCCCATGACTCTTCTTATGGTCAAAGTTTTCAAAAAACAAAGAAGGAAAGCTTTTCTTCCAGACCCTCACTCCCACATATAAAATAACTCTTTACTGAACCCTAACCCAGCTAATTGCTCCAAGGCCAGGTTCCTTCTACATCAAACCACTTCTCCTTCCTCTGGATGCTTCTTTTAGCTCCTAGCTGACAACAGTCATCTGCCCTCTGAGCCTGGCACACAATCTCTCCCTCTTCTTTTCCCTTGCCTAAGTAAACTCCAGTTCACCCCAGATCTCAGGGGTGGCACTAGACACTTTGCCGACTCCCTCCTTCCCTTATCTCAGGACCAGGCTAAAGGCCCACATTGTCCGATTTTTTAGACAGGGATGCCATGTTCTGAGTGGTCCTGTCACTACTGAATACTGCCTGCTTCTGTCACTAACCTGCCAATGCCATAACGAAGGGATTTTGTTGGTTTTTTCCTGCTTTCATCATTAAACTGTCAGTGCCTAGCACTATGAATAGGATAAACCCTTTCTAATGACCAGGCATCCCCTCTTATTATAATCTGTAGTCACCAGGTTTAAGCTAATCCTACTTGTAAGATGCCCTACCCCAACCCCAGCAACTGAAAATAAGGGGAAATCAATTCATCTTTCTCAAACATTAATATGATTGGCTTAACAGAACAATCCAGTCTGGAAAACAATGGTCAAATTTGGAATCAAACAAACAAACAAACAAACAAACAAACAAAATCAAACCCCAAAACCCACAGGATTGAAAGCTGAAATTGCGCAGTTCAAGTCCAAACAGATGTTATAAAAGGTTACTCACTTGTATGGTAAGTCGGACTTGCCCAGTGTGCACATAGTTCAGGAATGAAGAAGTGCATCTTTAAAACTAGTTTTACCTGTTCACAAGCCTTCACTTTCCATGAGTAGAAATCAAGCTTACCCTTTCCACTTATATAGTTGTCTTTTGGTTCAAGCTATCCTTTCTTCTGACAATTATTCAGACAATTCTGGGAGAGCTCACACTTCTCCCAGAATTACCTCTAGGAGCAGGTACAGGATTTGCGTAATGAGACAGGGCTTAACAAGATGGTAGACTAGCAGATACATGGTGTAGGACAAACAGCAGTCCATAAAAGCACTCTGGGCCTGAAAGGTGG
Source organism: Lophiomys imhausi (assembly GCA_907164525.1). Lineage (NCBI taxonomy): Eukaryota > Metazoa > Chordata > Mammalia > Rodentia > Muridae > Lophiomys > Lophiomys imhausi. The sequence goes on from CAJQZJ010032773.1 coordinate 5,600,239, forward strand.
ACCTGCAGATCCTCTTTGGGGAAAGGTTGCTCCCATGATACTGGAAAATAGTCCTCTCGCAGTGTGTTTTCTCTTTTGCAATGTGGAACATAGGTGTGGTATCAGCCAACAGCATACCGCAGTGACTGCATTCACAAAGGGCTTACAAAGAGGAAGTAAGGGGAAAACAGATATCCTGTCCTCCCTCTTCTTTTGTTCCTAGTTTAGGAAGCAAGACTATCTGGAACTCTTCATAGTTCTTACATCTGACAAAACATGATCGCACCAGGAGCCTGCTATGCACTTAGTATTCTCTAGCAATATAAAAGGTTTATACAGCAGTCCTAGCTTCCAAAAAGCTGGTGAAAAGTGAGTCTAAGAACAAAATAAGTAAACACAGAATGAGGCAGGGGGGCCTAATCCTTTTGATTTTGTTCTAACATACTGCAGAAGACTGTGTAGTCCAGGAGGTGACTCTTTCAACTAGGTGAACACAAGAAGATGACCATACCTCTTACAGTGCAGTATCCAGCACGTTTTCTACCAGCTCATGACTATGCCACAGTCCCTGCTTTATTTGGTAAGGACTCTAGGATCTCCTTTTATCCACTGGTCGTAGCCTCCTGGTGACTTACCTGTTCTGGGCTGTGTTTACTTCAGGGACTTCTCTGGACAGCAGAGGCCGGTCCAGCTCTCCGCTGCACTGTGAACCTGAAAGCAGACTTCTACTTCCCAGCTCTGCCCTTCCTACTGGCCCAGTAGATGGGTTTCTTAACCTGCGAAGTGTTGCCTGGATGGCTTTCCTTCAAGTTCCCTTCTCTCCGTGCTTCCTACTTCCTGCTAATCTGCTCCTCTCCTGTACAGAGGAAAGAAGGTTTGCAGTGAGGGCTCAGTCTGCATAGAAGCCAGGCAGGCAAGATGAATCCCACACGAAATGGTTACGAACCCTCCTGCTTTCACTTGAACTAAACCTTCCACTAAGTAGTTTGGGAGCAAACAACGCACAGTGAAGACAGTCCTAAATGCAATTCAAGATTTGTTCTTGGTTAATGAGAAGTAAAAAACACTGTTTTTTATAAGCTTTTGCTTATACAGCAAGGACAATGAAAATTAAAGTATTTTAAAGCCAGACTAACAGTAAACAATTTTTTTTTTCTTGAGAGACAAATGGGCTCTCAAGAACTCCTTTAGGTCCATGATTGAGCCAAATTAAAATTACACATCAAATCACAAAATGGTTTCAATTTAAATAGTCGATGTTTAATAATAAAAGAAGCTTCCACACTTTAAGGTTTAACTACTAAATTCTCAAAGCAGAGCAAATCAACAATAGAAAAACAAAATGTTTTGTTAATTTATTTTCTTCTAAGTGTATAATCTTTTGGCAGATTAATAGTTCACAACAAATCATTATGCTTTATATTTTATAAAATACTTTACGAGGGGACCTAAATTAGGTATAATAAGTTAAATAAACATACTACTTAGAACTGAACAGTGAGAAAGACCAACACATTGTTAAAATTTTGTTCAATGACTATTTTTAGGTGGTGATTAGGTAATTTCCTACAGTATTTTAATGCAACATATAGGTAAAACTTTAAAAATTTTAGAGAAGAAAAAATTGGAGGAAGACAACTGAATATCACAATGTGCTGAAAATAAAATTCAGTAAAATCAAGCACAAAATTAGATTAAAAACTGAGTTGTTGCAGTTAAAAAAAAGCACCACAACTTTTTTTTTTGGTAACTCTATGTGTGTCTTCAATTGGTTCAAGAGTTAACCCTATTCAAATATAAATATGAGTTTAATAAATATTTCCTTCAAGTATCTTCCCATTAAACAAGCACACGGATGTATAGGAGAAAGATGGATCATTCCTGGTGACAGAAGACAGAGCAATAGCTTTCCATTTGACTTAATTTGACAGGAAATTTGAAAGTCGCAAGAGTTACATTGTTCATAATCTTGGTGAATAAGCAGATTAGAATGTATTTTCATGATTTTTCCCAGTCAGGAAGATTAACTAATTATAACATAATTTTACACTACTATCATACTCGAAAGTTTAATTAGAACTGGGCATATTGGCATATCCCAACAATCTCAGCATTTGAGAGGCTGAGGTAGGAGCATTGCCATGAATGTGAGGCAGTTTGTACTACACAGTAAGACTTTGTCTTTAAAAAACTAACCAAAAACTGGAAAGAGAAAAAAAAAAAACTCATCAGGATAGAGGTGGCATGTATATGACTTTATAAAAAATAAATAAGCTATTTTTTTCTTAGACTATGAAGATAGACTAAAATATCTTAGAACATGATCTGAATTTAAAAACAAAGAAAATGGAAACCAGCAACTTCATTTGTGTGAGTCAGCCAGCTGGAGTTCTTTCACACACATGCTATGTTTCTGAAACACATTTTTTATTCTCCCCAAACCTGCTGAACGGAATTTTGCAGTTTTACTTAGTCATTATTTACTAAGGAGCCCTGCTAAGCAAGAATCAAAGGCTTCCCAGTTAAGCCAACGATTGTGGAGCTTCCTCTTTTCTTGTTTAAGGGATACTTTCCTTTTACGTTCCTTACATAATAAGATACCCCAGGAAAAGTTACTCCTCTGCAGATGAATACATGACTATTTCGGTGACAAAGCGTTAATAAAGTTTTCAAGGTCTGCTAAAGAATTGTGAAGCTCGTCGTTCAGATCGTGACTTCTTAGAAATCTTTTCAGAGTGCCTACAGCTGCGATTGCTTCGTTCTTGGATGGTAAGGGCAAGTCCACCTCTAGAGCTCCGCTGTCCTCCTGCTCTTCATCAGAAGTATAAAACCCAGTTTCATCTTGTTTACTCTCTCCCGTCTGCTCTGCTTCGTCATTTGGGGTGGCTTCACAAGTCTCCAGGTCCTCATCCAGGGCAGCGTATTCCTCTATGGACAAGCCTTCGGTAAATTCCACTCCTGCCCCGAGAGCATGGGCAGTCAGGTCAAGAGCGGCATCTGTCTCTGCATTTGGTGTGTCATTTTCCTCCTTTGGAGACCTGAATCCTGCTTCTTCATAGCTTTTAACAATGGTCTCTGGGGTTATAGCTCTCCAGCAGAGATGCAATGTATCAATCGCATCTAGCAGGGAAAATGTAAATTCTTTGCTACTTTCAACAGAACTTAAAAATTTCTTGATAAGACAATGCCGGTATTTGATTTTAAGGCTTTTAATAACACCTTGCTTCATTGCTGCAAATTCGGAAGACAAGCACGATGGGAAGAATGCTAACTCAATGGACTTCAGGTTTTTCACCTCTGGATGTGCCGGGAAAGAATCAACAAAAATCACCACTCTTCGTTTCTGGGCTTGGAATTTCTCATCAAGCTTCTGCATCCACTGTTCAAATATGGCTGCCGTCATCCATGCCGTTCTGTTAGCTTCGTAATACACAGGCAATGACTGTATACCTTGGAAACAACGCGGGGCTCGATTCTTCCCGATGATGAGTAGAGGGAGCTTCTCTGAGCCGTCCATATTCGTCCCGACTGCCAGCGTTATCCTGTCTTTGCACAACTTTCCAACTGAACATGTTTCTCCCTTGAATGCAAAAGTATTTGTAGGTAGCATTCGATAGAGCAGTCCAGTCTCTTTCACATTGAAAATGTTTTTAGGATGATAATCATTTAGGTAATAAGGAAGCACATTTTGGTACCAGACAGTGGAAGGGTCTGCAGATACACCCGTGGCTTCTCCAGGTTGTGCTCTGAATACTAAGCCATACCTGGACTTAAAACGATCCAGCCAACCATTGCTGCACTTAAAATCATTGTGTCCCAGCTTCTGGGCAAAATCATTAGCTTTAAGACGCAACATTGGACCATTAACAGGAACATTTAGACACTGAGCAATCCGATACCACCTCATCAATGCCTCTTCCAGATCCGTATAAAACGCCGTTCTCAGTCTTTTTCTCTTCGGATCAAATCTCAAAGACTCAAAGGCTTCTAGAACTTTGTCTTTGTTTTTCATAATGGAAGACAATGAATTTTTCTTTATTCCATATTCAGCTGCGATCTCTGCCTTTTTCTTGCCACTTTCCACTGCGTTTATGATGTCAATCTTTTCCTCAATGGACAGACTTTTCTTTTTCTTCACCGTCACTGGCTGAGTCGTGGCCTCCAGCGACGATTCTGCCATCCTCTCTGGCTGCTGAGTCGTGGCCTCCAGCGAGGCTTCTGCCATCTCAGCAGCTGCTTGTGCAGACCTCGGCTGGAAAGCTTCTGTAACCAAATTGGATTTTCAGTACAATATGGAGCAGGGCTTTCTGTCTAACATTTCCTGTATTAAAGTTGGTAATTATCAACAGTCTCATTCTTTAGGAAGCTGACAACTAGACATATCTTTTCAAAGAGTCTGAAGAAAATTTCATATGCGATAGAAGAGGCACCCCCTTCTTAGGGTCTTGTGTGGCTCAATTTATAGTTCTTCAGAGTTCCAGAAGTCAAACTAAAATAGGAATGTCATTATATGAAACCTGCCCAGTCCTGCTGGTGTATTTTTGGAGCAATACTTTAAGACGACCCATTTTATCCTTGCATGTTTCAACCTTGTACTAATTTTCCACAACAGGCTCAGAGATAAGAAATAAACTATCAAAAATGTCCATGTAAAATACCACCCATTAAGTTCTAGTTTCTTCAAGGGGACAGAACACAAAAAAAATGGCATATTCCTTCTATTTCTTTCTTTAAAATGCCAGGGGGAAAGGCAGCATTTTAGCAACATGTCAACTGGATATCAAGAAAATAATATTCTGCTCTGAATGACAATGAAAAGGATGGGAAGAAATTTCTGGAAATGCAGTAATCAAGCTTCCAGGTGAATGCTTACCTGAGCGGCCTCTCCTTTAAACGCTTTTGAGCTCTGCTCTGTGGGATTAGATCCTCTCCTGTGCTTTGCAATACATACTTCTAAAATACATTGGACAAATTTAATCTGCTTTGAAGATGTGTGCTTGCCAAAATTAAAGAACTAAAAATGATCCTGGATAGATCCTTGGTGGCTATTTTCTACGTGAGGTCACAACTGTAACCTCTGACTCTAAAAGAAAAAAAAATAAAACAGACAGTAGTCATGAGCTCAGTCTTTAATAGCACATGAGAGACAGTCTTCTTCATAGGAGTTTGCTAGAAATACTTCATTGAAGTACTCAACTCAGACGATCCATTAAAAAAATCTAAACCCCATTCTCCCTCAAAGTTAAAAAAAAATACAGTAACTTTTATACCAATTTTGTACACTCCCTGGATGTACACAGGCCAGTGTTAGTTGAGAACATGCATCATAATGAACACATTATTAAAAGAATGTAATGTAGAGAATTATCTAGACTAAAATAGGAAGTAGAGTGACCATGGTTCATACCCTCTCAGTCCCTCTACGTGTGTCTGTCGATGTGTGGAAAAGTGACTTGCCATAGTATAAAGACATGGGCTTTGAAGCAAGATGGATCTTGAGCGTTGATTGCCATTTGGTACTTATGTGGTCCTGGGCCACTTAACTATGAAATTAATCTCCTTTATCTGTTAAAGGGGAGAAAGTACAGGACCCACTTCATAGAGTTGCTGCATATTCAGTAAGACTCAGTGAGAGCGTAAGAGTCATAGCTTTTTAACACACACATGCATACACAGGCACACCACTCACACACACATCCTTGCATATAGACCAGGCTGGTCTTGAACTTGCCCTCATCTTGATTCAGTCTCTCAAGTGCTGGCTAGGTCTAACAGTATGCAACCACCATGCCCAGCAGAATTCAATAGTTAAAGAAAGTGCCCAGCGAATGTGAGCTGATGATTTCATTATCATGTTCTCTCTCTTTTCAGTCTTTCCAGCTGCAGACCTGGGGTCTTGTTTTTTTTTTTTTTTTTTTTTTTGGTTTTTCGAGACAAGGTTTCTCTGTGTAGCCCTGGCTGTCCTGGACTCACTTTATAGACCAAGCTGGCCTCGAACTCACAAAGATCCACCTGCCTCTGCCTCCCAAGTGCTGGGATTAAAGGCGTGTGCCACCACCGCCCGGCTCAGACCTGGGGTCTTGAATCGCACTTAACAGACTGGAAACACTGCTCTCCCCTACCCCTCAGGTGGAGGCCAGAGGAGGATGCTGGGCATCTCTTTACTCTCTGCCTTCTTTCTTTGAGACAAAGGTTTTCATTGAGCCTGGAGCTCACTGTTTTGATCTAGGCTGGCCTCTGTCTCAGTACCCACCCCCAGCATCGAAGTTACAGGTGCATGAAGCTATGATTATTTTGTAGGTAGCTGCTAGAGCTCTAACACAGGTCTTCATGCTTGAGCAGCAAACACTCTTAGCTGATGAGTCCTCTTCCTTGCCAAGCCTTGCTCTTCTTTAGCAGAAGCAGTGGGAACAGCCACGGGGCTCCAGACAGGCTCACACTCACCTCCCAGACACCAGCTCTCTTGCCAGAATCTGTCTATTCTGGGCATGATGTGGCCAAGACAACAAGAAGCTAATTTGATAAGTGGACATTATTATGTGGGCACCCTAGTCTTCCTGCTATGTCTCCAGGCTTCCCAGATGACATGATACATCTTTTTGGGTTTTTTTGGACAGAATCTCTCTGCATAGTCTAAGGTTGCTCTTGAACTCATAATCTTCATACTTCAGCTTCTTGAATGCTGGGATTGTAGGTGTGTCTGGCTCACACAAAAGTTCTTGTTAAAATTCTTCTGCCTCTGTTGTGCAATTCAAAGGAGTAATTTTTAATCACAGGAGTTACAACTCATAGCTTTTTTTCCCCCTCTAAATTGTTGCAAACAAGGTCTTAATAATATCATCGTGGCTTTGGTTTTCAAATGGCTTTGCTGCCTCTATTCAAGTAGTTAAAGAGGTAGGTAAAACTGGGTTTTAATGGTCACACAGTTATGTTTAGAATGCAGCTCATAATCTAGTCTTTTTAATGTCCAGTCTAAATCCTATTCTATATATTATATATATGACTTGAATCATATTGATAGAGCCTTCTCTGATCATAGTTCACACTCTGTGTTCCCTGCACTGAGTTAAGTCAGCACCTACACAGAGCTTACAACAGCAACTTTTGTTTTTCCAAGACAGGGTTTCTCTGTGTAGCCCTGGCTGTCCTGGAACTCCCTTTGTAGACCAAGCTGGTCTCCAACTCAGAGATCTGCCTTTCCCTGCTTCCCATGTGCTGGTATTAAAAGCATGTGCCACCACATCTGGCTTACAACTTCTAAAAATGTTTATTTTTATTTTATGTCTATGTTTGTCTCTGAGTGTACGTAAGCATACTGTATTGGCCCAGAAGTCTGGAAGTCAGAAAAGCCATTGGATCCCCTGGAACTACAGTTACAGAATGTTAGCTGCCATGTGGGTGCTTGCCATGCTGGATTCTCCCTTTTGGGGTATCCAGGGTCACTGCTCACTGAGCTGGACTGGAGGAAGTGAAACTTAGACAGGCGGGTGGGTGCAATGCAGAATCTCAGTTGGTGGTGAGTATTCGAGAAACAGCCTTCTCCAGAGACAGCTCATTTAACTGGGGGAGAACAAAGGCTATTTAAACCTTTGGGGAGTGTGTAGAGGCTTTCAGGGTGAGTGGGGCCAAGATGTTGGGAATGCCTTATTTGCATGAAGAGGAATTTCAGGTGCTTGCTGGACATGACTTTAAAAGGAGAGAGGAAGCTTAACCTGTAATCTAGCCAACAGGCTACATGACCACATTAAGGGTAGCAGAGGTGGGAATCCTAAGATTATGTGTGCTGAGACATGTAGGCCCAGGTGAGAGAGGGAATAGTCCTACTCCTGCTGGTCTCAGGATGAGATTTTGGGGGTTTAGACATGCCTGGACCTCACTATTGCCCAGGCTGGCTCTCCTGGCTGCACAGTTCCCCAGCCCCACAGGTTCTGGGAACCAAACCTGGGTACTTTGTAAGAACAAGTGTTCTTAAGCACTGATCCATCTCTCCAGCTCTAACAGCACATTTTAAAGGCAACATAGGGTGTCTATGGAAGAATGGACGGACCACTCTGGATGCTGAGAATACTCATAGCTGCTTCAGCTGACTCTGAGGGAAAGCTAGGCTCTCTAAGGGAGTACGGTTTCACCATTGACTGAGTTTCCTCACGCCCTAGAACACTTGTTCATTTGTATGGTATTCCCTGCATATTTTCTTACAAATCTGTGGCTATCTTTTATGTAAATATTTTTGCTCTTATTAGTTTGATATCAGGATTCAGAAAAATCTCCCTCCCACCTTATTTTGTCAGAAATAAACAAGGGCTGCAGAAATAGTAACTTGAATTTCCTCTCTTTGTTCATCCTGACCAGAGCCAAAAACAAAACAACAACAAAAACAAAAACCCAGAAAAGAAAAAAGACCAAAACTCTCTAATCTCCAAATTTAAAAATTTAAATCCAGGGGACTTATGGATTGTGGATGTTCAACCTGTAGAGTCTATGCAAATATTTCAAGTAAAAGATTCAAACTCTGAGCCTGGAGGTGGTGGTGCACGCCTTTAATCCCAGCATGTAGCGGGCAGAGGCAGATGGATCTCTGTGAATTTGAGGCCAGCCTGGTCTACAGAGTGAGTTCTGGGAGAGCCAGGGCTACACAGAGAAATGCTGTCTCAATTAAAAAGAAAAAAAAAAAAAGATTCAATCTTGGAAATACTTGGAAGCACTTCAAGTAACAAATACTAAGTCTGTATACACAGCCACAGAGACCAGGCCATCTTGGTCAAATTGGAATGAGCAGTATCCTTATTTAGGAAGATATTCAGCTTCCTTCTTGAGTTAACAGTGTCATTTCCTTCAACAATGAAAGTCAAAATTTCCATAGTAAAATATAATACTTTCCGAAAACAATCAAATATGTGAAGTAAACCAGAGAGACTAGACTTTCCTCCTAGAAAAGTATAAACATCAACACTCTCTAGTTAATAAAATGAATATTATTCAGCCTCCCACAGAATAATGGCCTGCGTTGGTTTCTGCAAGGACCAATGGCAGTAACTAATACTTACTATGGATGCTCATCTTTTAGTAAGCGCTGTATTCATTTCCCCCTGAACATATTACAGCAGACAGATGCTGTCCTACAAGTTAGGGAATATTTTCTTGATGTCAACAGTTAAACTAAGCCTCTCCTCCAAAGAATTCTACAAATGATAAGAAAAATGTAAATTCTCTTTTAAATGTTTGGTTTTGCCTAGGAGAGTGGTAGCATTCTAGTGTTTTCCAGAGTATAGTTACATAGGTTGTTAGGAGGTACATAAATTGGTACAAAGCTTATGGAAAGCAAATTAGCAATATGAAAGAAAAAACTTTAAAATGTCTATAACGTTTTAACTCAGAAAGTCTGTTGTAGAAATAAAGTAATTAAATTATTTGCCAGTATTTAGAATATATTTAATTGGTCAGTGGTGTTAATCCTTAACCCGCAATTATAAATGATCACATATAGACCTGATAGATTTTAACAAGCCTTGGCCTGGATTGTACAATCTTAGCCCATCGAAGCTAGCTCATAATTCTGTCCCCAAATAAAGCCCCATATAATATACATACATCCCCTGGGCTGTTTTTCTCCACACTATGCCCATGTTCCAGGCCATGTGGCATGATCTTCTCTCATCTACCACATTGTGTGTCTCCTTCTTCCAAAATCTGGCTTCTCTTCTACCCATGATGCTCTCTGCCCCAGAACCCCTCAGACTTTTGCCTTGCCTACCTTTCTCTTTGCCCAATCTCAGGCCTCAGCATTTATTTAATCAATCAGAGACAATGGTTAACAAGAAAGGTAACACAGCTTCACTTGGTGTACAGCAACCAGGTCTCTGGGAGCAGGTTAATTAATATTTAGGAAGCATAACATCACCTCGTTGGTCTGTATCTAGAGTTCTATCTGGAATTGGAGTTACAGGCAGTTGTGAGCCACCATGTGGGTGCTGGGAGATGAGCCTCTACAAGAGGTCTACAAGGTCCCCTACAAGGGCAGTAAGTACTCCTACCCACTGAGCCCTTCTCAGTCCAGCAACTATTTATTATCTCATATGTCCATAGGTCAGAAGTCCAGGAAAACTCAGCTGCATCTCTAGGGTCTCACAGAGCAGAGATCAGAATGCCAGTCTCTTATCTAGAGGCTCCGAGAAGAACTAGCTCCCAAGTCTGGTTGAGAACTTGGCTCCTTGCTGCTGTAGGACTGATGTCCTTGGCATTTGGTGCCTGCTGCCAGGAATCACTCTCTACACTCAGAACCCTGTGTTATGTCCTTTGTCTCTTGACTTCTTCATTTCACAACAGAGAATATTCCTCCTGTCCAGTGTCTTGTACACTTTGACTTTCTTGGATTTCCTCTCCCAGCATGAATTAAGTTGGACTCACCCAGATTATCTCCCTTTTTAGTAACTCCAAGCCAACTAAGTAGAGCTACTTGAATTACACCTGCAAAAATCACCTTGCAGGTGATATAACATGATTATAGGAGTGTTATCCCATCATGTTCTCAGGGAAGGGATAATATAAGGTGGGAGTCGCTGGAGGTCAGCCATATATTACAGACAGAATTGGAAAAAAATCTAAATGTGCCACGAAAAGGTTTAAGTATTTACTTAATTAAGAAATATCTATATGTTGAGGGCTGGAGAAATGGCTCAGAGGTTAAGAGCACTGACTGTTCTTCCAAAAGGTCCTGAGTTCAATTCCCAGCAACCACATGGTGGCTTGCAACCATCTACATTGAGATCTGATGCCCGGGCATATATGTAGGGCAAATACTGTATACATAATAAATAAATGTTTAAAAAAAATTTTGATTAAAAAAAAAAAAAGAAATATCTATATGTTGAAATATTACTGTAACAATGAATTTTTGTTTTGTTTTCTTCTTTTTTGAGACAGTCTTACTCCATAGCCCTGGTTAGCCTCAAATTCATAGTTTAAGCCTCCTCAACAGTTGAGATTACAAGGCATAAACCACCATTCCCAGCTTGAGGGATAATATTTAATGGTATGAAGAAAATTCAATGACATAAGTTAAAAAGTAAAATATGAATCTATATGCTAGAAAACACTGAAAATTACACTAGGATGGTTCTTAAAAACAATTTGTCAAATGAAGAAAAAATATGAATGAAAATATAAATAAAAAGACACCAGCCACAAGTGTTGAATGTTCCTGCTAGAAAATGAATTTTAAGTTCAGCTTCCCCACCCACATTTCCTCCTTTTTTTTTTTTTAATTCTAATGTTCTATTTGTACCAGACTGTAAAAGAAAACTAACACATTGGGAGACCTAACACTGGCAGTCTTCCCATTCAGAGTATCTGGGAGTAGTAAATTATTCTGTTCTTATCAGCAGTTTACAGCCCTTGGCTGAGTCCAACTACTTCCCACACTGAAAAAAAACTCTCACTTTTTGTCTTTCACAACTAGATAGCAAGTATGCCTACTTAAACCTGCCCATATCACTACTCTAAAGCGCAGCAGTGGCTGATCTTCTGGAAGTTTCATGGTGTGCAATAGATAACTTGTTTCTATAACCCAAGTACTGTTAGCTTCCTGGTGTTTATGAAAGAAGATGAGTCCAAAGTTCAGACTGCCCAAAAGGATCACAAGTAAGCCAATGAGACGGCTCAGCAGCTAAAGCATGTGCTGTACAGGCCTGCTAACAGAGGCTGGACTGACTTTTTTTTTTTTTTTTAAAGGAATAGGGGAAACAGACATGGAGAGTCAGCAGTGGAAGGCAGACCAACAGGGGTTCAAATTAAAGAGTAGTTTAATATACTCCTCATGTATTACATAACAGTAGTATTTCAATGTATAGATATTTCTTAATTTATCTTAAATTAAATATTAAAGCTTCAGTAAAGACGTAGCAAAAAATGAATTCTCACAGAGAGGACAAAAATGGGATTCTAATGGAAGCAAGAGCTGAGATCAGTGCCAAGGTTGAGCAAGTAGGAACGCGACGGTAAGGAGAGGTGTGAAGACATTTCTGCAGAGAAGACTAGACAGTGAAAACATACAAGACAAGAAAATTACAGGGCTAGGAACATCCTAAGCAGCTCTGTAAAACCACACCTTCATCTCTATGTCGAGATGGGCAGGAGTTGGCTGAGTGAGCACTCTTACTCCAGATATAGTGTTGACTTGGCTGAAGGGGTTACACAACAGACAGCAAGATTGGGGCCAGTCCCTGGTGAGCCTTGTATGCCATGGTAGGAAGATCTAATTTTTCAGAATGCCGCCAAGGCCAAGTACTACACTCAGAGGTCTGGGGGGGGGAAAGGAACAGTCATATGAGACGGCTCCTCTGTTATCAATAACACATTATATAATGAAATGAGAGGAGACTCCTGGTGTTTAAAGCCTTAATACCACTAAGCTCACCTGGTGTACTTTCCACATAACTGAGTGAAATTGTACACGTATCTACTAAAAAGTTTCTAAAAGTATATCACCTTTACTTTTCATCCTGTCTAGGAGCTTCTTCTTAAAAACTTTTTATTGAGTCTTTATGAATTTCACATCATGTACTCCAATATCTGCCTTCCTCCCTTACAACCAAAAAAACCAAACCAAACCAAAAAATCTGGACATGAGAGGTGTGGTGTATCATAGTGTGTTATACAGTATACCCTTTTGTTCATACATCTTTACTTGCAAATGTTCCTTGCGATGAGTCATTGGTCTGGTTTGAAGCCTCTGGCTTCTGTTACACCATCAATACTGGATCCTCACCAGGGCTCTTTTCAGATACCCTGTGTTGCCCTGTGTCATGGAGATCCTGCAGCTTTGGTTCTTTAGGATTGGCCCCTTCATGTCTTCCAGCAGTTCATAGATGGGATAGATGTTGGGGTGGTCCAACTCAAAGCCCTGGATCTGGGCCTGGGTGGCAGCAGAGTTAGTTTGTCCTGCAGGTCTCCTTAGCCCTCACCACTAAGGCCAGCTCTCCCGCTTTGCCAAGGCGAGGGATGAACAGGCAAGAAAAGCACAGGCTACTTTTTTGTTTTTTGTTTTGAGACAGGGTTTCTCTGTGTAGCCCTGGCTGTCCTGGAACTCTGTATTTGGTCTGGAACTAAGATCTGCCTGCCTCTTGAGTGCTGGGTTAAAGTCATGCACCACTGCCTGGCTCATCTGGGAACTTCTTAATATGTTCTATTACCCATTACCCTCCATTAAAGCCTTTGTTTACTGAAGATTATACTGTGTGATCAATAACCTAAATATCTCTCCATGAAGAGAAACATACTGATGAAGAGTGCTGGAATTTTTGACACATTATCAGAATTCTCAAAGATAAGATTTGGACGTAGCAATTTCTTGCTCTTGAGAAAATAGTACTCATAAGCAGTAGGTGGCATTCATAATCTAAATGTGACACTTCATGTAGAATGGATAAAAGCATTAGGCACTAATCTGTCACCTCCTTTCCTTCCTGATTATAAAATGGAAGACAGGCAGTCTACTAGTTTTCCACAAGCCAGGGAATAAAGAGTATCTAACTTTGCAAAAGGTGAATAAATTATCTCCATGTCATGATTGTATGTGCTAGCAAATCCTTTTTCCTTACCTCTCTGATCATATATGCCAATTGAGGGAAGTAGGAATATTCTTTCTAAGCAGAATGGGCAGCAGAATTCTTTGGGGCAAAAAGGGAGAAAATAAAGAAGAAAACAGATAGGAAGAAAAAAGGAGGGAATTGAAAATAAATTTTCATTTTAGTAGAGATAGATTTAAAAGCTTGGTATAAACAATTGATCTCAAGTAACACACACACACACACACACACACACACACACAGAAAAAACAAGAGTGAAAAATTTCCCCTAAATCCAAATGACACAGGCTTCTGGTTCCTTCATTCCAAATGATGTACAGAAGGTTTTGTGCAATTTTCCATCACTAATTGAAACAGATTCCAGTGTTTTTGGTTTTTCTTTTTAAGGGTGGGTCCACATTAGTATTTCCTTTGGGGCAATAGAAATCATGGAAACAGCCGGGCGTGGTGGCACACGCCTTTAATCCCAGCACTTGGGAGGCAGAGGCAGGCGGATCTCTGTGAGTTCAAGGCCAACCTGGTCTACAAAGAGAGTCCAGGACAGCCAGAGATACACAGAGAAACCCTGTCTTGAAAAAACAAAACAAAAAAACCAAACAAACAAAAAAAAAGAAATCATGGAGACATTAATCCCACAATATTGCTCACCACAGTATTATGGATAAGCATACCAGAACCTCACTGGACTGATGACTACTTAGAATAACCAACTAAATACCGTCTTTATCAAGGAAAATTAGCATTAGTTACAAGTCCATCAGAATCAACATAAAAATCATCAGCAGTTCCCAAAGAAACTGTGCCACTAAAGGACAACAAGCCAATTCAAGAAACCAACTTATCCCCAAACTCAAAGAGACACCATCAAGAATCCTTAAGGAGACACTCAGCTCTGTCAAGTAATAACTGCCCACACCATTCATACGCAATTGGGCATTACAAGACATGTATTCCAAGTCACCCTTCAGAAGCCCTGTAGATGACACTTGCACTCAGCTACAAGTCTCCTATTCACTTCCTGCACGATAAGAGCAGGAGTTACACTAGAGTGGGGCCCCTTTCTAATAACAGAGAAAACTAATGCAATGGGTTCCAAGTCAGGATGGTTTTGAGTAGGAAAATTCACAATACACTACAGAATAGTTACGGTTTGAGTGAATTGGTTTATATAAATTTTCTTTCTTATCTTTTCTTTTTTTTTTTAGATCCATTTCAGAATGTAATGGCCCTTTATACAAGATTTATGTTTGGACACGTCAGCACTGTTTTTGTCAGAGTTGATGTGCTAGCAATCTAAGACAATACCGTTACTTAGGTATGAAATGTATGTAGAGTATTATGTAAATGTATATATATATATATATATATATATATATATATATAGAGAGAGAGAGAGAGAGAGAGAGAGAGAGTCACTAAAACCAGTCTGGGGTTATACACTGTACAGCGATATTGAAACTCCTTGCATATGTGCTAGGGCAAATTTCTATTTAGCACCGCTGGGGATAAGATGATTCCTGCAGGTACCCCAACGACAGGTAGGAAACGACCAAGAAGCACTCTGGGAGAAGGGAGAGTTAAGTGGTTTCCGAGAACAGGACGGCGGCAATGATGAAGAGGTGACAGGGATGAGCAGGAAAGCAGAGCTCGGTTGCCGGCAAAAGAGGCGCAGCGAAGGAAAAGTACCAGAGTCCACTGTCGGAGAGCGAGCAGGCCGGGAGAGCACAGCAACAGAGCTACCACCGCGCGCTCACGGACGCGGGTCTTTCTGCAGGGACTGGCACGAGTGCGCTGGTCGCGGAGGAACTGAAGAGATCCCTAGGAAAGTGAGGAACAGGCTCCCGCGCTGTCCGCGACTCTCTGCTCATCCGCTCCATCTCTTCCCCATCCCGCCCGCACGGCTGGAATCATCTTCTCCGTTCTCTCCGGGGGTTGGCCCTGGGCTCCTCGGTGGTGGCGTGATGGTGGGCTACGGCTCCCTCCATTCTACGGGCACCCAGTAAGAGCACGGGAAAACGACAGGAGACACCTGGCCGGAGGCCTACACCTCCTGAACTAGCCGCCGTCCTCTAAGACGCAGCCCGATCACCCCGGCAACGGCCCGTGCGGATTCCCGGATGTACTCCACCAGGCCGCGGCCCGGGGCGGAGTCGAGCGGACCCGGCCCGCTGGGAGACGCGCGCGCACCATAGAGACGTGGCGGGGCCTCGCTCGGCTTCCAGAGAGAGAGAGAAGGCTGTCCGGGGCCCAGGACCCCGTACTTCCGGTCTCCTCACTTCCGGCTCCACGACTTGAGTGCCAGCGCCGGAGGCCGGCTGGGGAGGTCGCGGCTGCAAGTGTCCTCGGCGGTTGGTCGCCTGGAGCCTGTGACAGCTGCAGCTGCTCCCCGCCCCGGAGCAGTCGAGGTGCGTGTGGGAAGGGACGAAGGAAAAGCTCCGGGTCGGGTCGCGCTTCCGCTCATTTCTGCTCTGGGCTGACGCGATTCCCGAGTGCTGCGGCCGGGAGAGCCTGCGGCGGAGCGCAGCCGGCTTCTCAGCTGACGTCCAGGTGAGGGCGGAGCCGCGGCGGGAAGGATGGGGTTTGGGGTGTAGTGCTCCACGGCGGACGCGTCGCCTCTGGCTACTCTCATCAAACTTGCTCCCTGGCACTTCCACCCCTGGGAGCAGCCAAGTCCGCCACTTGGTCCCTCCTGTCCCTCTGAGTTCGTCCTGGAGTGAAAGGGGGCAGCATCGGCCTGTTGAAGTGGCACCAGCTCGGCTCTGCAGTCGGTGGGTGGGAAGAGGTGGCAGAGTCCAGGTCTTTCTGGTGGACTCTGTCCGAGTGGGCCGCCTTCCATTCCGATCCTCCCTTCGTCTCCTACTTCCTCCCTCCTGCTGCGAGAGGAAGGGAAGTAGCAACTGTCCCGCCGAGAGGTTGCCTGACACTCGTGCTGGGAGGCGCCCTGCCTGAAACGTCCCATGAGTGCTGGTGAGGGCGTCCAAGGAATGTTGGAGTCTGGAGAAGGAAATTGTGGCCCTGCCTTTTGGTGCGTCCCTTAGAGTGTGAGTGTGTGTGTTAATTTAAGTGTTTAGATTCTAGACTTTCTCCCGTGTGTGTGTGTGTGTGTTTTAAATTAATTGTTTAGATTCTAGACTTTCTTCCCTGTTATATAGCTTCCTTGGCTTTGTTCTCATCTTCCTCTTGAGCCCTTCTGATCCCAAAAGTTTGTACTTTAAACTTCCTGCAGATCCTTTAAGTCACCCTTTCAGGATTTCTGTTTGTCCCCCCTTGATTTTTTTTCCTCTTGAAGTTACACTTACTTGGTTCTTATCCGAACAGGAAAAAAGAAAAAGAATTTCAAGGCTTTTCATCAACGTATTGCTTTCCCAACCGCGAGGGTGTGTTCACATGCCATTTAATTAAAGGTGCACTAGATTGATGACATTGGTCAGTTCCCTGGAGGCTACAAAACGTGGCCATTTCATTGCTGCTCTTTCAGAGCAAGTACTGTGATTATTATACCTTTCTTCTATTTGTTCTATTTTTATTTGCTTTTAATTTTTGTTTTTGTTTTTCTTGTCCATCATGATCAACACTGTCATGTAATTACAAAGTCTAACACTTAGTGTATAGAAAAACAACATATTTCCACTATGATTTTCTGAATTAAAGTCTCAGCCTGAGCTATTTCATTTCTTTTTTGAAAAGATGTTGCTTTTCTTGGATTATCCTTGCCTTACTCTTGTGTTGACGCCTCAGTTCAGGTACCAGTGATTTTTCAGGGGTTTTCTATCCCCACCCCTGAAATTATGTTCAAAATTTATATGTGTGTGTTCTGGGTAAATGCATTTTTAAAAAAAATCAAATTCTTGAAAGACATAGATGATGTTCAGAAATATTAAAACACCAGTGCACATAAGTGAAGATAAATAAATCATTAAAAAAATCACTGATCCAAGTTGAAGCTTAAGGAAATGGTTTATTTGGGAGCTGTAATTTCCCCAGCTTGCAAATGGCTTATTTGGGGGTTAAGCAGAGTAGAGGGCAGGGATTGCAGCCTGGTACTGAAATCTCACTACTTCAGAACTGCAGTGTTTCTAAATTCTTTCCTGGACCTATAGAAGGAACCAAGTTAGTTCCTGATTTGTGGTTTTGAGGTTTCTTTTTAGGGATAGCTGGCTGTGCCCATTGCTTTGCTCATACAGGGAGTTCATAAGCTGATGTGTTTATCATTATTTAATGCATACTAAATATCCCCAACCCACTGGGTACATCGCAGAATGAAGCATTGAGTGATGAGTGTCCTTTGCTTTCATTTTCTTGTTTTTAACTGGATACATCTGCCTCAAAGGGTAAAGATGATGTTTTATGTAGTCTGTACAGCATTGACATTTTTTGATACCCCTTTCTCTTCCTTCTATGCTATGTATGTTAATTATTGTTTCTTTCTTGTAAGTGAGAATTGTTCTAAGCTTAATGTGAGTTGTGGAGTGCGTATTTACCTACTGATTTGCTTGTGGAGTGTTTGGAAGTTGACATTGTAAAGCTTTGAAGCTCATTTCAGTGTTGCCTGCATAGCTCATCATTTGTCTAAAGTGACCAGTTTGTTCTCTTCAAGCAATAACATGATTCTTCCTCAGTGTAGCATCCTCCCTGGTGGAGCAGTCAGTGCTCAGCTAGTTGCATGTATGATAAGGGCACATTTAGAAGACAGATTCTGTGTAGTACCACAGTAACAGGTACATTTATTTGCTTGCTGTGTACATGATGCCAAGTGCTTTTCATTATTTTCTCATCTTTATAAGATTGCTCCCATCTTTTAGATTAGTGGTTCTCAGCATGTGGGTCTCAACCCTTTGGGGGATTGAACAACCCTTTCACGGGGGTCCATTAAGACCTTTGGGGACACAGATGTTTACATTATGATTCATAATGGCAGCAAAATTACAGTTATGAAGTAGCAACGAAAATAATTTTATGGTTGAGGGTCACCACAACACGAGGAGCTGTATTAAAGAGTCACAGCATTAGGAAGGTTGAGAACCATACTTATAGACGAAGAGACTGAAACTAAATGACCAATAGAGCTAAGACCATTTGCTTAGGATAATTCTGGTAGAGCCAAGATTTGACTTTAGGTGTATAACTATAGATAGCTTCTAGGATACTGCCATTATACAATTTTTGGAATGAGTTGGAGATATCTTATTTGATTACATACTACAGATTAAGAAAAGGGTCTTCCCCCTATTAGTCGTTAGTGGGTGAACAGCTGCTTGAATGTTATATTGAAACATTTGACAAAAAGAGAATTTGAAGAAGGCCTATGGACTGGTAGCTGATAGGACTTCTTTAGAGATGGATACAAGTTTACTGGATTGTATGTATTATCACCTATAAGATTGGAAACTAACTAACTTTGACATTGTGAGTTTGGAACCATGGATTTCAGAATGTTCATTTGGGGTAGAGGAAGGAATAAATTCAGCAAAGCACTTAAATTCATATGGCGTTGGTTGGAAACTTAACACTTTGGTGGACATTGAAAACTGAGTTACTGCAGGGTGCAGTTGGGAAGATGATGACTGTCAGGAAGACAGGCTTGCAGCAGTGCCACTTTTGGGGTGTGTAAACAGGGTATAAAACAAGTCTACCTGTGGAGCCACCTCTCCAGCTTTGTACTGTACAGTCTCGGAAGGAAATTCCCAGCTCTGTAATAAGCAGATGGATGCAAATGTCTTCTACTCCCAGGATCCCACCCCCACCCCCAGGTCTCAGGTCCTCTCCCAGTTGATTCAAAATGTAGTTAGGATCAAATGAAATAACATTAGGAAGCTCTAAGCATCTTCATTCTAATACTATAGCCTCTAACCTTGCGACTGTTTAAGTTATTTGAAATTAAATAAAGTCTTCTCAGTTGCACCAACCACATGTCAGTGTCCAGTAGTCACTGAAGCTGCTGCCTGACTTTTACGACAGCACAGATTTAGAGCATTTCTAATAGAATTTTCCAGCCTGGCTAAAACTTTGAAGCACTGTGATTTGTTACATAATTAGTATATTCCTGAACCAAGATATGACATTTTTTTTCCGTTTCCCCGTGGTGTTTAGCAGTTTTGTTTTAGCTGACAAAATATAGCTGAGTTCTCTCTTGGCTTTTTAACTAAATCCTGATGGTCAAAGTCTAAGTCTAATGATTTTCTCCAATTTTGGGGATTACTGTGCAGTAAGCTCTTTTTCTGGGATAAAGCTGTCCGCTTTCCAAAGGGCACGTGGGTGTTCTGTTTCCTTTCGGCTGTAGACCTGTACTCCTTGCCGTCTGGTTGATGTCCTTCCTTGAGACTCAAATCTATCACATCACAAACTAGACTCATTTCTCTTCCTCCCTCCCCTACCTCCCAAACATTGCTCCTCTTTTCTTTGTTTCTGTTTTCTGTTTTTAGTGGGTGGTGACCAATATATAAAATCTTGAAAATGTGGAACAATTCTTACATCCTCTCTTTGATTATTCAAATGTGTCAGCAGGTATTAATTTTTCTTTATAATTGTTCTTGAATGTTTTCCCTACATCTATGGACTACTTTAGTTTGTATACTTTCACCTTGCCTGAAATGTATATATAGCCTCATTTTGTCTTTACTCCTTTTTACTCCTTTATCCATCATGAGAGCATTGATTTATCCCTTTCCCCTAGCCCTCTTGTGACTTTGTATTGCTTTTAAAGTAAAAAGAAAACTACTGGGCTCAGCGGTTAAGATCACTGACTGCTCTTCCAAAGAACCCAGGTTCAAATCCCGGCACCCACAAGGCAGCTCACAGCTGTCTGTGATTGCTGGGTGTGGTGGCGCACACCTTTAATCCTAGCACTCGGGAGGCAGAGGCAGGAGGATCTCTGTGAGTTCAAAGCCAGCCTGGTCTGCAAAGTGAATCTAGAACAGCCAAGAGATATAATAATTCACAGAGAAACCCTGTCCTAAAAAAAAAAAAGAAAACTACTTAACAGTGATAATTCTTCAGCTATATCTGCATTCATGTTATGCAAAACTGTGCTCAACCAAGCTGGTCTCCATTGGTCTTTAAAATTTTTTTTTAATTTATTTTATTTTTAAATTAATTTATTTTTATTTTATGTACATTGGTGTTTTGCCTACATGTATGTCTGTGTGAGGGTGACAGATCTTGGAGTTACAGACAGTTGTGAGCTGCCATGTGGGTGCTGGGAATCAAACCCAGGTTCTCTGGAAGAGCAGTCAGTCTCTTAACTGCTGAGCCATCTCTCCAGCCCCTAAAATTCTTTTAAAATAACCTTTTTGTCCATATTGTTGTGTATGTGTGTGCCTGTTTGTCTATATTATGAGTACATTATGTGCTGGGTCTTCTGTAATAGCAGCAAATGTTCTAAACTAGTGTGCCATCTTTCTAGCTCCTGATTTATTTATTAATAATTCATCTATTTATTGTATTTATATATATGTGTGTGTATGTGTGTTTGTGTATGTGTGTACAGGTGCACATGCCATGACTTAGGACCCAACACCTAAATGCTTACTCATTATTCTAAGTTGCTGTTATTAAATATTTCAGCTCCTAGTTTTGTGGGGTTTTTTTTCAAGATTTTGAATTTGAATTGTTCCAGTAGTTAAAGTAATAATACTTAAATTGTAAACTAAATTGCTGGTTTCTCAAATACAGTTAAATAAAATACTGATATTTTATAAAATTATGTAATGTTTTTAGATTATTTATAATGAACTCTTGGTTAGACTTACAGAATTACTAAAAAGATAATATAGAGGTAACTGAATATTCCATTCCCCTATTAGCATATTTCATTAGTGTGACACATTTATTCACATTGTCACATTGCATTATTTTTCCCTTGTGTCCCTTTTCTGTTTCAGGATCCCATCCAACTATCAGGTGTTCTTGGCATTGACAGTTTCTCAGATTTCCTTCCTTCCTTCCGTCCTTCTTTCCTTCCTTCCTTCCTTCCTTCCTTCCTTCCTTCCTTCCTTCCTTCCTTCCTTCTGTTTTGTTTTGAGACAGGGTTTCTCTGTGTAGCCCTGGCTGTGGCTGTCCTAGAACTCTGTAGACCAGGCTGGCCTCAAACTCATAAAGATCCACCTGCATCTGCCTCTGCAGTGCTGTGATTAAAGGTGTGTACCACCACCACCTGGCCCGATATCCTTCTTTGCTTTTGATAAACGATAGTTTTGCAGGTCACTGTTTAAAGGCATCTTGTACATCTATCTGTGGGGATTTACCTAGTGTTTTTCTCATGATTAGCATGGGGGGGGGGACCACAGAGTGAGTGACATTCCTGACTGTCACTGTAAGTACACTGTCACTGCTAACCTTTATGACAGTCAGTCATGCTTTGTCAGATTTGTTCACTGTGGATTACTCTTTTTAAGCCCTTCCCTTTGAATATTGCCTTTTATAGAAGAAAGTTTCTTTGTGTGGTGCAAAGATAGTGGAGAATTATGTTCTACTTCCTAAAGGGGAGGGTTGTTCATATAAACTTTCTGGAGATAAACTGTAAGGGGGTTATTTTTCTCTTCTTTGTTTACTGATTCATTCAGTCATTTCTGTCAGATCTATTTATGTTATTATTTTAAGTTGTGTGTGTGTCTGTGTACTGTATGTGTACAGAAGTACACATACAGTGTGTACCAAGGTACCGTGGACTTTGGTCTCCTAGAGCCGGACTTACAGGTGGCTGTAAGGAACCTCACCTAGGGGCCAATCTCCAGTCCTGTGAGAGAGCACTACATACTCTCTTACAGCCGAACAGATTCTCTAGACTCTGTCTAGTTTGACAAATGAATACATGTTTTGGACTTTGGGTTATAATTCAGCAGTAGTTTTTATTACTGTAGTTGTCTCAGCCTTTTTAATTGATTTCCTGAAATAGCCTTGTCATTATGTCATTATGAGGTTTGCTCTCCCCCCCTTTTTAAAACACTTTTTGAGGTTGTCCATTTGATTTTTAATTTCTGTTCTACAACATATTCCTGGCTCGTGTAGCATATTACCTTCCCTGGTCCTAGAATTGCATATTCTCCCAGGAGTATTGGAAAATGCTATTAGAAACCAGTATCTGGGCTGTGTGTATTCTCATTGCTGAGTACATTGTGTGTTGCGTGTTGTTGCTTCTAGGGTCTTTCAGGAGGTAGAGCAAGAAAACATATGTGTGTGTGCTAACTTGTATATGAACAAGAATGTGTATTGCCATTTTATATGTGATGATTTGTATCTGTCTGTATTAAGCTGTGCTTAACCATGAGCACTTTTTCTACTGAATTTCTGTCTGAATTTTGAGGGGGTTTATTTGATATGTTTTTGGGGAACTTAGTAACTTTTCAATTATTGATTACCACAGGAGAAAAGCAGTTCATATTTATAATACTAAATAGCAAGTAAGTAAGTTGCTGAATCTTGGAATGAAATCAATTACAGCAAATAACAAACACTGTAGTATTGTTGGTTCTTGGTTGGCTTCGCTGCTAACATGCTGGAACCCATGAAGGGCCACACTAAACTGAATAATTTAGCATTTATTTACAGCTAGTTTCCTTTTTGAATAGTTTTGAGAATCCTATCACTTAATGTTCCATTAGTTTCTCTGTCACACAATGAGGAAAAGAAAAAGGCTTTTCTAAATAGTTGATTTTATTGCCTGTTTTAAATATTGCTTATGGTTGTAGGGATGGCTGTTGTCTGTTAGGTTGACATATCAGTTTCTCTTTATAATGTATAATTAAGAACTGACTGTTATTGGTCAAAGCTTTCTGCTTCTGAAGTTCTAGACTGATGCATTCATTTTTTTTTTTTTTTTTGCGGTTGCGGGGGGTTGTTTCAAGACAGGGTTTTTCTTTGTAACAGTATGGGCTGTCCTGGAACTCGCTTTGTAGACCAGGCTGGCCTCAAACTCTTATTAGAGATCCGTCTGTCTCTGCCTCCCGAGTGCTGGGATTAAAGGCGTGTACCACTATGCCCTGCTGATGCATTTATCTTAATAAGCAACCTGAATTCAGTTTTTTAGTATCTGAAAGGACTTTACTTGTAGGTGTCTATCAAGATAAACAGCTATGAAAACAGCACCAATTGCCCTATTCCCCTGCATTCTAAAAAGACCCTGATTGTGTTTAAGAGTTACAGGGTGCGGGGCGGTGGTGGCGCACGCCTTTAATCCCAGCACTTGGGAGGCAGAGGCAGGCAGATCTTTGCGAGTTCGAGGCCAGCCTGGTCTACAAAGCGAGTCCAGGACAGCCAGAGCTGTTAAACAGAGAAACCCTGTCTCGAAAAACCAAAAAAAAAAAAAAAATAAAGAGTTACAGGGTACAGGATTCCCCTCATTATAGTCTCCCACATTAAATTTTTTACTTGGCTTCCCTCTGAATACATTACTTTCTAAAGTTTGTAGAAATCAAGTGATTTTTATAGTAAAAACTAAAGAATCTCAAACCATTGTAATTGGCTTATAAACTTCAAGCAGCACTTTATATATGCATTTTTATAAATGCTGAATAGTAATTCATTTTGTAGGATTTTGTTCTGAACACTCATTGGCTAATGAGTACCTCTGGCTGATTATAGAGGATGAGCCTGAGAAATAACTTATGACATTTTGGCCTACAGCATAACTGGCCTGTGAGGGCCTAAACATTAGTGGTAATTTTATAGTAGTTTGCCATTCTGTCTTAAAGACAGTGTTAAAAATAGCTGAATTTGGTGGGCAGTGGTGGTGCTCACCTTTAATCCCAGCACTTGGGAGGCAGAGGCAGAGGATCTTTGAGTGTGAATCCAGACCAGTCTACAGAGTGAGTTCCAGGACAAGCAGGGCTACACAGAGAAATCCTGTCTCAAAAAGACAAAAAACAACCCCCCCAAAAAAAATCCAAAATAGCTGAATTTGTATGAAGATCAGAAAAGTGTATCTTTTTTTTTGAGAGCAGGTAGGCATTTACTTCATTGGCTTGCTAATTTGAAGTACAGACTCTACTGCTTGACACTATGTCACTAGCAGAAAATGTATGTCTTACTTTTTTTTTTGGAGATATGGTCTCTCTAGCCTAGGTTGGTGAGGCTTGAATGGATGATCATCCTGCATGCTTGCATTACAGGTGTGTACCACCATTCCATATATGTGTGTGTGTGTGTGTGTGTGTGTGTGTGTGTGTGTGTGTGTATAAAGCACACATATATATGTGTGCTATATAGCACAAATTACAAGTCATTAACATTTTTGTTTTCCAAGATAAGGTTTCTCTGTGTAGTCTTGGCTATCCTGAAACTTGACGTGAAAATCAGGCTCGGCTTGAACTAAGAGATCTGCCTAATTCTGCCTCCTGAGTCCTAGAATTTAAGGAGTTTGCCACTCTGCCTGGCTTATTAACTTTTTTTTTTGTTTGTTTTTTCGAGACAGGGTTTCTCTGTGTAGCTCTGGCTGTCCTGGACTCGCTTTGTAGACCAGGCTGGCCTCGAACTCACAGAGATCCGCCTGCCTCTGCCTCCCGAGTGCTGGGATTAAAGGCGTGCGCCACCACCGCCCGGCACTTTTTTTTTTTTTTTTTAATGTGTGTGTGTATCTGGGTCTACAGAGGTCAGAGGCCCTGGATTCCTCTGGAGTTGGATTACATACAGGTGGCTGTGAGCCACCTGATGTGGGTGCTGGGAACCAAATTTGGGTCCTCTACAAGAGCAGCATGTGCTCTTAACAGTGGAGCCATCTCTCCAGCCCCACAAATCGCTTTTAAAATCTCACTCCAATATGTATTAGTCATCTAAGTTATGGACAAACATAACTTTAAAAAAATAAGCATGGAATAGAATAGGACACTTAAAATAGCAGGGATTTAGTATCCCTGAAATTCTCAGAAGTTTTGTTGTTTCCTGTCTGCCTTGATTATTTATTTGGTCATGGCATATTTTCCTAATTTGATCCTGGAAACAACTACTTCCTTTTCACAAGAAAGAAGAAAAGGAAAGTGAATGCAGTGCCCTCAGCTGTCTTTCATGTCCAAAGCTTCCTCCTCCTTTCATTCCCATCTCAGTGGAAGAAATGTCTTCCTCCTATTTAAGGGTTGCTAAAGAAAATAAGGCTATTTATAATTGATACTTATGATTATTAGGATTATCCCTCAGCCCAGTTAAAAATAAACACACATAGACACCTAATGGATTTTAACAAGCCTTAACCTGGATTGTACAATCTTAGCCCATCTAGCTTTTAATGCTATTCCCCAAATAAAACCCCAATATGTACATACATCCCCTTGGATTGTTATTCTCCGTACTATGCCAGTGTTCCAGGCCAAGTAGAATAATGTTCTTCCATCTAAACCATGGCATCTTCTCTTCCTCATCCTTCCTCCCATGATCCTCTCTGCTCCAAAAAATTTTCCAGCCTCCCCACTACACCTACCTCTCTTCTACCAATCCAGGCTCCAGGATTTTATTTAACCAATCAACTCCAAATTAGGTAGAGCAAGGTTCACACAACAAAGCTCAGCAACCAGATTATGGAGCCAGTAATTAGCAACAAAATACAAACATCTTTCAGATTACCCCAACAATGGGCAAATTCTCTACTTTGCTTAGAATTGTTTACTATTACTTAAAACCTTGATTCCAATTTTAAGCTATAAATTAGCTGCAGAATAAATCGTTTCCTTATATTGGTTACCCTGCTCCCCTTGTTGCTAATGTTGTACATAACTGTATCAAGAGTAAATAAGTAAATAAAAAATTACCAAGAGTAAATAATTAACATCAGCATAATATTACTAGTAAGCTACAGACCTTGTTGAAATTAGCCCAAATGTTCACCAGCCGTTTTTCAGTTTCAGGACCTGTTACAAACCTGCACTGAATTTAGTTACCGCCCCATAGTCTCTCCCCTCAACACTCCTCCTCCTCTTCTCCTTTTTTTGAAGCAGGGTCTCATGTAGCTCTGACTATCCTAGAACTCTCTATGTAGATCAGACTGGCCTGGAACTCTTTTTTTTTTTTTTTTTTTTTTTTGGTTTTTTCAAGACAGGGTTTCTCTGAATATCTCTGGCTGTCCTGGACTCGCTTTGTAGACCAGGTGGGCCTCGAACTCACAAAGATCCGCCTGCCTCTGCCTCCCAAGTGCTGGGATTAAAGGCGTGCGCCACCACTGCCCGGCTGGCCTGGAACTCTTAGAGATCCTCCTGCCTCAGCCTACCAACTGCTAGGATTAAAGGTGTGTACCACTATGGCCGGCTTCTATCATCTTTTCTACTTCAAATTTCCTTATCTTTCATGAAATTGTACTTTTTGACAAGTATAATCATAGTTTTTGGACTGTTCCTTAGTCACTGTTCTATTTCTGTGAAGAGACACCATGACCAAGGTGCATGGGCCTGGCACAGGCTTCAGGCTTTTGAAACCTCAAACCCAGTGACACACTTCCTCCAAGGCCACACTTCCTAATCCTCTGAAATAGTTCCACTCCCTGATGGCTAGGCATTCAATTATATGAGCCATTTATATTCAAACCACCACAGATCGTGCCTTAATTTATGTTTATTTTGTTTTCATGATTAGTTCAAGCTTAACACATTTTTGGCAAGAATACCATGGAAACAATGTATCCCATTTGTTACAGTTCATTGGTCTCTTTAAATTTGTTTGTTGAGTTTTTCCACATGAAGTTTTTCCTTTTTTAGTTGATAAGTATATTGTGGGAAAATCTTGAAAAGCATAAAGATCCATTTTTTTCCTCAAAACTTTACTCTCTAATTTTAGCATCTATCAAGTGGGTTTGGTCTGTAATGTTTGGGGTGTTTATCTGATGATCCTATTTCTTGTTGACCACCCCAATCTCTTTCCCCTTTTGGAGACAAAGGTCTCACAATGTATCCCCAGAACTCAAGATGTAGCCCAAACTGGCCTCAAACTTGAGATCCTCAAACCTCAGCCTCCCAGCTGTGTGATGATGTGAATGGCGTATGAGCACAGGTGTGTGCCAGCTTGCTGTGCAGTCTGGGAAAAACCAGAGGAGGATATCAGGCATTCTGTTCTCTCGCTCTCCACTTCATTCCTTTGAGATGGGGCTTTCTTACTGAACTTCAGACTGGCCAGAGGCCAGGAAGCCTCAGCAATCCTGTTTCTTGCCTCCCCTCCAAGTCCTTTTGCCCATTCTATTATCTAATCATCTGCTTTTCTGTATTTCCAGTTGTGAACATCTTTTTTTTTTTTTTTTTTTTTTTAAGATTTTTTTTGTATACAGTGTTCTGTCTGCAGGTATATCTGCAGGCCAGAAGAGGGCACCAGATTTCATTATGGATGGTTGTGAGCCACCATGTGGTTGCTGGGAATTGAACTCATGACCTCTGGAAGAGCAGCCAGTGCTCTTAACCGCTGAGCCATCTCTCCAGCCCCGTGAACATCTTTTAAGTAAAGTTCTTTTTCCCTTTTACTTACTTGCTTATGCTGTAGGCTTGCTCTTGTTAGTTTAGTCTGTCCCTTAAATCCAGTACTGTCATTTTGTTGCTGTAACTCAGTTTATGCCAGCTTTGGCAAATAGTGGCCCTCATGTTGGCAACTGTTTTCTTCGGCTATGCTCCCCCCCTCCTTTTTTTGGTGGAAAATTTCCTTATTTTCTGACAGCAGATGATATTTCAGTCTCTTCTGTTTTTCTTTTCTCATTCGTAGAGTCAACTGTTTGTCCCAGAGCCTTGCCACTGGAGGATGCTGTTTAGAGAGCAAGTCTGGGTGCAGCTATGCGTAGTGTCACTGCAGTGGTACTCTGTCTAGAACCCTCAGTGGACAGGGCCTGAGACCTAGTGCACATCTGTGCAGATAGGAAAAGTCTGACTCCAGACCAGCACCACCGGGTTCATTGTAGCATTTCCCTTTCTTTTTTTTTTTTTTTTTTTGGTTTTTCGAGACAGGGTTTCTCTGTGTATCCTTGGCTGTCCTGGACTCACTTTGTAGACCAGGCTGGCCTCGAACTCACAAAGATCCTCCTGCCTCTGCCTCCCAAGTGCTGGGATTAAAGGCGTGCGCCACCACCACCCGGCACATTTCCCTTTCTTATAGCTTCCCTATGACAGTTTGAAATGCACTTCCTGATATCTGTATTTTCTTTCTTTCCTTTTTTGTTTTTAGCTCTTAGGTGGCTTCAAACTCTGTACATAGCTGAGTCCTCCTCCTGCCTGCCCCTCCCCCACATGTGGGGTTACAGACAGGTCTATGTGCTCATCTATTCTGTTTGATTTCCTTTTCCTTCCTGCTTTCTTAGTTATCTGTTTACAACACAGAATGGTTTGTTAGTATTTCTGTTTTTCAGTTTCCACTCCACTCTGGTTAGTTATAGTCTTCATTAATATTATTTTTCAAGGATATGTGAACATTGTTATTAGCTCTGAGAGTCAGGGTTAGTTTAAAATTGTAACTAGGAAAGTGTCAGTACTTTCTATCCTGCCGGTTCCCCTTTCTTTTTCCCTGTTCTTTCCCTTTCTACTCCATCCTCCATTTTATCACAGCCACTGTAGATAAATTATCTTCTTTGTTTCAGAGTTAGGCTTCCTGTGTGTTTTCCTATATTCCTCTTCATTCTTAGACAAAGGTAGCAAAACATAGCTTGTTAGACTTTGGTTATTTCAATTAGCAGTTACGTAGTTTCAGACATGTCCAACCTATGGCTTGTGGGCCACATGTGGCCAAGGATAGCTATAAATGTGGCCCAAAACAAAACTGTAAGCTCAGGGCATCATGAGACTTTAAAAACAAACTTAGCTACAGGGCTCTTGAGCATGAATCTTGTGAGTGGTAACATTTCACAGTGTCAAAGGTTGGACTTACCTGGTTTAGAGCAGTGTTAACTAATCACTTTTGTATGTATACATGTGGGTGGTTTCCAGTGTTTTACATACAGTTGCAGAGAGTGCTACAGTGTGCATTTATACATTTCTTATTTTATTACTATTTAGTCTTGTAAATGGGATTTTTTTTGTTATATATACAGGCTATTGATATTTATTATTGTTATATGTACAGGCTATTGATATTTGAATATTTTGTATCTTGCTACTTCAATGATTTCATTTCAAATTAGTTTATCATTGATTCTTTTTCTTCTTTCAGGCATGTACTGCCTATTGTTTGCAAATAGAGATAAAATTATTTATTATTGTTCTGATTTCTCTTAACTGGTTGGATTGGTCAATACTTCTAGTACAATGTTGAATAATAGTGGAGATGGTGGAGATTTTGTCTTATTCCCAATCTTAGTGGAAATGCCTGTTATTTCTTTATTAAATAGTATATAGAATACACACATCTTATGCGAAGTAACTATCAGTTATGTTTCTATTTCTTTGAGTATTTAATTTTGAATGGGTATTTAATTTTGTCAGCTATACTCCATCTCAGTGTGTATCGAAAAAAGCCTGTATGTTTACCTATTAAATTTATGCGGACATTATACATTAATAAATTTTTCTAATTGAACCAATCCTGTGCTCTTGGGCTAAATCCTACTCAGTCATTTTGTATTATTTTCTTAATGTGGTATTAGAGTCTGTTTATTAACAATAAAAATGGGGGCTGGAGAGATGGCTCAGAGGTTAAGAGCACTGGCTATTCTTCCAAAGGTACTGAGTTCAATTCCCAGCAACCACATGGTGGCTCACAACCATCTACATTGAGATCTGCTGCCCGGGCATATATGTAGAGTAAATACTGTATACACAATAAACAAACAAACAAACAAATAAATGTTTTAAAAACAAACAAAAAAACAATAAATTTTTTTTTCTAGTATATTTAGAGAGTTAGAAACTCATTTCTTGCACTATAGAGCCTATGATGGTATCTGGTGAGTTTCTGTGTTTGTCTCCCTAATTAGATTGAATGTACTTTTGGAACCTTTCCCTTTGTACTTAATTGAGCTCTTTTATGTACTGACATTCTCCATGTATTATTAGATAAATTAGAAGCAGGAATAGCTCAGTAAGCTTTTTTCAGATGAAATCTGAGAATTGTATTTCACTTAGACAACAAGCCATCACATTAGTTACCAGGGTTAAAGGTTACTTCTCCAATATCTGGGCAAGAGCTTTAGTTTTCAGCTTTGCTTTGGAAGACCACAGGTCACTAACATTTTGACTTTAGACATTTTGATTAGTTTTTATCTATCAGATCAAGTTGACAGTCTTTATTTTTTATTTTTTTTTTGGTTTTTCGAGACAGGGTTTCTCTGTGTATACTTGGCTGTCCTGGACTCACTTTGTGGACCAGGCTGGCCTTGAACTCATAGAGATCTGCCTGCCTCTGCCTCCTGAGTGCTGGGATTAAAGTCAACAGTCTTTTAAAGTGTTTCATATATATATGTGTATATATACATATATATATATATATATATACAATTTTGTAAGATAGTTTTCTTCATTCTATATAAGTACCTTTTCTGATTTTTTAGAACCATTTACCTGTGCAAAATCAATTGATAATTTATATAACTGCAGATAGTTTTGTAAAACAAATTGTGATCACAAAATAAGTTATTATGTTATGAGATTTTTTATGTTAATTATGCTATGAGATATTCATAAGAATGTCAATGGATGATACCACTCTTTTAACTGAATGTTTACTATGTGCATAACACATTTCACTTTTAGGTATGTCTGATTGCAGCAGTGATGCTACATCTCTCCGTACAGCTCAGCCAGCCACAGAAGAAGTCCAGTGTAAAGTTGAGGTGATTGGGGTGCTGTTTGTATTGCTTTATAAAGTCAGCCTATCTGCTTATCTTAATCATGGCCTCAGACTGTCAACATTGACTGAGTTGTCTAAAGGTATACCATTCAAAAATAAACTCTTATGCATAATGACAAGATAAAACTAGAGAGACCTCTTTGTAATAAGAAGTAACTTACACTTGCTTTTGGTGACCTAAAGCTTTACAGGATAGCTTTTAAAAAAATAAGAATAATGGGCCGGGCGGTGGTGGCGCACGCCTTTAATCCCAGCACTTGGGAGGCAGAGGCAGGTGGATCTTTGTGAGTTCGAGGCCAGCCTGGTCTACAAAGTGAGTCCAGGACAGCCAAGGATACACAGAGAAACCCTGTCTCGAAAAACCAAAAAAAAAAAAAAAAGTAAGAATAAAATTGCTTTATTGAAGTGACTTCATAAATAAAACATAACAGTTAGATTAAGGTGTCTATTCTAGAAAACACTTGCACAGTCTCATACTCTAGAAGGTAAAGCTTATTGTCACATCAAAATAAAAATGAAACCTGTACAGGATTTTATTTATTATCTACAATGAAGTACAGCAGTGGTTCAAAGTTTCTATCAAAATGCTAGTAGTATTCGTTGTCATAGGTGGCTCACACTTTGGCTTACCTACCTACCATGAGTGTTCACTCACTGAGAGTGCAGTGCACCTGAATCTGAGATAGAGCTTTGAAAAACTCCTGAGTGCCATACTTGAGACTCAGCACTCCAACAATGATGAATACTTGGCCTGATTCATGGTTCTTTTTCCTTTTTGAAGATTCTATAATTGGTTCTGATGAAACACCATAAACTCCACTATTGTAGCTCATTAAACTAGGGAGAAAGATTAATTAGAGAGAAAGGAAGGAAGGAAGGAAAGAAAGAGGATCAACTATTGTAATTCATTAAATGGGGGAGAGGATTAAACAGTTAATTTTTTTTTATTGAATTGAAGTCAGTGTAGCTGTTCTTGGCACATAATAATCCTGAACTCAAGTAGTGCTTTCTCTTGTCCCACATAGATCTTTAGAATAATTCCATTCGATAATTAAAGCAGTTACTATTTTTCCTATGTTTTGGCTAAATAAACATAACTTTCAGACAGATGAAAGACAGGTGACTGACTTACAGGGTTTGGTAAGGCAAGAATATAACATAGGGCCCATTGACTCCAGATTCAATGTTTCTGTACCAGTGTGCCACTTATAAAGACTCATTATTTCTTTAGTTAAGCCTGAATATCCTGAATTTATGTGACAAATATTCTTTTTTCCCCTCCCCTCTTTTTCAGTAATGGGAGTTAATCCAGAACCTAATGCAGATTAGGCAACTGCTGTACTGCCCAGCTGTATTCCCAGACTTCTCTGTGGCAAGCTGTAATACAGGATTTGTACTTGGGGGGGTTTAAGACAGGGTTTCTCTGTGTAGACTTGGCTGCCCCAGAACTCACTCTGTAGACCAGGTTGGCCTCAAACTCAGAGATCCACGTGCCTCTGCCTCTCAAGTTTTGGGATTAAAGGCATGCGCCACCACCCAACAATGATCGACTCATGTAAACATCGGTGGTGATGAATTCTGTTTGGGAAAGATGTATTATTTTTCCATGCTCCCATCCTCCTCTTTCTCCCTCCTTTCTTTCTCCTTCCTTTCCATGCTCCCATCCTCCTCTTTCTCCTTCTTTCTGTCATTGGGTTTTGCCCATGTCATCCAGGCTGCCCTTGACCTTGAGATCATCCTGCTTCAGCCTCCCGAGTGATAGTGATCACTCCTTGCTGATAGTGTAGGTGTGTAGCACCAAGTCTCATTGTGTGAAGGTTCTTGGTAGTTTAAGATAACTTGGCTGTTTATCACTTGACAAAAGCAGTGTTATAGTCGTATGTAGTCCTAAGAGAGTAGAGAATTATGTGTACTATATATCCATCCCTGCTCATGGTTTGATTTTCTATGGTTTGATCTCTGAGTTTATACCATTGAGAGATAATCAGAGGAAGTTAGGTATGTATGAGCTGCAGGGGAGGTTTGCAGCCCAGCTGGTGATGGGCTTACGACAGTCCATGCAAGTATTAATTCTGTTTGCAGCTTGCTGCTGTAACTTTCTTGTGTGTGGATGGTGCTCTGAGATGCTGACGTAGACATTTCTCTGCTCAGTAAACAGTCAAGTTTGAATGGTAGTGATTTGAAGGAAACGACTGTCAAGTAATGGATTGTTCAAAGTAAATTATCATTAACTCCTTGTAAGTATCCTTTTATTAGTCAGGCCCAAATAGGTAGCATCCAGAGAGAATGCAGTAATAATAGTATTTTTAGAAAGTCTTAACTGTCAGTATAAGCTGAATTTTCACTCTGGCTTCAAAGCATTATAGAATTTATAAAGTATGATTTGGGATTCCTTTGTAATTTTAAAATTCATCATTTAGAATGAAATCCTGGCTTTTTCAATGGTGTGGATGGAATTGGAGCATTTTATGGTTTGTGGAATAAGCCAGGCACAGCAGTACTCCAGTTGCACCATTCTCTGAAAGACTCTTAGATGCCAAGCATTGTACTAGGTTTATATATATAAAATCTCCTTAGGTTTTCCTCCCAAATTTACACATTAAGACTTTGCATCTTGGAAAGGTTAACAGAGTTAGTAAGAACCTTCACTTGAAAGTGAAAAAGAGGCTGAGTGTGTTGGCACAGGCCTTTAATCCCAGCACTTGGGAGGCAGAGGCAGGCGGATCTCTGTGAGTTCGAGGCCAGCCTGGTCTACAAAGAGAGTTCAGAACAGCCAGGGATACACAGAGAAACCAAAAAAAAAAAAAAAAAGAAAGAAAGAAAGTGAAAAATATGAGTAAATTTAAGAAACTAAATAGAAAAAAGTATATGTAGAAGCAAGATACAAGAAAAACAAACAGTTTATTTTTCAAATAACAACAAAGGAAACAAATAACTTGTGTTTTATTCTGGAATTATAGGCTGAGTTCTTTTCTGCCTTCCTCTTAATTTAGCAACTCTGTATAACAACTTCTAGTACTCGAGGGAAATGTACAAATATTTGCATTCTTCTTTTGTGTAATTCTGAAGTCTAAACAGTAAATTGAATTTAGACTTTGCATTCAAGGAATATGTTGATTAATCGATGCATTTAGAAAGAAATTGTGAAATAGTAGTGCCTATAGAGTGTCTGTGACAGTTTAGAGGAATATCATCAGGCATATTAGTGACAATGGCATTATACTCCTGGAATGTGTATAGAATTGAGCAGTTGACTGATATCCTTTCCAAAGACAGGGAGAGGAAATTGGGAATATGTATGTGGAGAGTGACTTTGATTTAACAAATTTAAAGAAACAAAATTAGTGGAAAGAAAATAATTAGAAGGATATTGAGTGTCAAGTTGAGGAGTTGGCTTTTATTTTATAGATATTGGAGAGAGAGACAGACATGTTGACAATGTTTATTATGTAATATAATGTTTTATATGCCATGAAGTATGACAAAAGGCTAAAAAGTGACAAAGAATGCTCATTTACAAAGGATGGTCAAAGGTAGCTTCTGAGGATACAGAGTTTGAATAGAAACTTGAATGTGATGAAAGTCATGCAAAAATCCTACAGTAAGAACCTTCCAGGCAGGGAAACAGCAAAAGCTAAAAATAAGATTGGTGTGTTTGAGGAGCAGGGTGGAGGTTCTTGGCTGTAAATTGTGGTGATTCAAGAAAGAAAGGCAGGGATATGCTTCAGGAAGGAGCTGGTAGCTAAAGCTGGTGCAGAGAAGACATGGCAGTGACAGGCAGAAGGTGGGCAGGTGCATGAGGTTTGAAACAGCATTCAGGCAGCTGAAGATACATGATGTTCAGGGTGATAGCAGTGGGTTCAAACTCATTTGCATCAATAAAAACCAGACAAAATTCCTGTACACTTATTCAGATCCAATAATCATCTGGATTTAATATGTTTTCTTCCTTCATGTATAATATTAGGGTTGAGAGTCCTCTGTGTATTGAAGCCATGGAATTATCAAAATTACTTAAAGGCTAGGAGGAAAAAAGGCTATACATATTAGCATTTACATCTTAATTTAACTCTGTCTTGATTATGGTCTGTTGTAGAAAAGTAGAGAGTGCTCACAGGGACAGTGATGAAGAATTTGCTTTGGTAAAGTCAGGTCAAATATCTCATATAAGAACTGTTTGGGAATTGTTTTGAATTCACATGCTTTTGAGGATCTGAAATGTTTCTGAATGTCAGTTTCACTTTTTGGGATATACTTATTAGAGTTTGATCCCACATCTAATCACAGAATTCATTTGAGTTTCCCGTAGACCTTGCACAGGTAGCCTGTGTTTTGACTAGAATCTGCCGCATGAAGTCAGCGTGAAATATTATGTTGAGCTCAGAAGGGTTTTCAATTTTTGGAAACATGAGTGTTGATAGACTACTCCAGTATTAGTCTTTTGGTCTTGAGCTGAGGGTGATTGTAATGTCTTAGTGTGGTGTTCATGGTATATATATTTCATACTTGATTCTTTACCACTGTTGCCTGCTTGCTTGTTCTGTGATGCTGTGGATTGAATTCAGCGCTTTGTCCATGCCGGGCAAATGTTCTACCCCTGAGTTCCATTCCCATCCTTTACACTTGATTCACCTAATACCTATCTATATGACACATTGGGATGTGTAATAATGCCATTTCTATTACATTTTAATTTATTTTGTGTGTGTGTGTGCGTGTGTGTGTGTCTGTGTGTACATGAATGTGTGTGTGTGTGTGTGTGTACTCCTGCCACAGCACATGTGTAAAGTCAGGACAGTTAATGGGAGTTGGTTCTCTTTCTACAGTGTGGGTCCCAGGAATCAAAGTCAGTCTTGGTGGCAAGTGCCTTTATCTGGTGAGCCATCTCACCCAGTCCTAGTGATCTCCTTATAGCGAGGTGACACCTGTGAAGTATGGAAGGGGCGGAGCTTGACCTGAGGTCAGTGGCCCTAACATTTGAGCTGGTTCTCCTTCAATTTCAGTTAGCACGGCCATTTAGAACCATACTGAATTGACACTTTGTGATACATATAGTCATCATTTTAATAAATTGTATTTGTTCAGAGAGTATTTGAGTTATGAGCTTATTAGAATTGCTTTGTCTTTGTTTGGGGAAACAAAAATCTGAATAATTTCATCTGCCACAAAGGGCATTTGTACTTTTAGTGCTGGAGCACAATATGGTCTGTCTTGAGATGTATAATTAGTTCACTAAGATCTGGGACCCTCCTTCTGTGCAGCCAGAGCTAGAACAACCAGGCTGGGATATTTGTAGCTTCTTTTGCTCTCTGCTTACTTTGTTTGCTTCTTTTTATATAGAACTGACTGAAATTAAGAATTTAATCCTACAAAACTGGTAGGAAATATAACTACTAGAAAGCAGAAAAAAAATAACTACTGAACATAAGCCGTGACCTAAAAGTTGAAATATTTTTGAGTACTTTTCTATTGCATTTTCATAGAATTTTATAAAAATATGGTAAATTTAGGAAACATCTGAGGAAACTTTTTTTTTTTTTTTTTTTTTTTTTTT
>CAJQZJ010032773.1:5637187-5666854 GCA_907164525.1 Lophiomys imhausi
TTTTTTTTTTTTTTTTTTTTTTTTTTTTTGGTATTACGAGACAGGTTTTTTCTGTGTAACAGCCCTGGCTGTCCTGGAACTCACTCTGTAGACCAGGCTGGTCTTGAACTCACAGAGATCCACCTGCCTCTGCCTCCCAAGTGCTGGGATTAAAGGTGTGCACCGCCACACCCAGTCACATCTGGGGAAACTTTAAGCTCATTCCTATATGTTAATTTTGCTTGCTCAGTGGTATAGTAGGTTGAACAGGGGCCTGAACAGAACTGTGGCCACCCCCAGAGACTAAGGCAGAGTGGCTGAGTGGCTATTACAAATTAACCAAGTTGGTGTATGGACAGCTGAGGCTCCAGAGAGAAGAAAGCTTCAAGCATCATAGCAATGCAATAACCAACTTACCCTAAAGTCCCTACGTCTGGGGTGTTCCCTGGAATGACTGTTGACCAAATGACCTAAAGGATCTACTCCTGAGGTGTTTCTGATGATGGAGGATCTGCCCCAGAGACTGTATCCTTCTAAAAGATTAGGATTAGTTGTTAGATAAATAGTTGTTATAGTTATTAATAGGGTTAATTGTTCTTAGGGCTATTAGTTAGTTAATAAGTGCTTATATTTGTTATAAGTGCTTATAGTTATTAATAAATATATTTACTAATTAAAAGTTTTGTCTTCAGAGGACCTTATTCCGTTCATTGGCTGTTGAGTCTGAAACCATCTCCCACTCAGTTACTCACAAAAAGAGGCTCCTTAAAGCTTTCTTTTCCTGAAGGTTGAAAAAAAAAAAAAAAAAAGGCTTTCCCAGTGTTGAGAGGAAATTGCAGCTGGCATGCCAAATAAATAAGTGAACAAATGAGAAATCCATAACCCTTAACTGAAGTCTGATTGACAAACCAGTTATGCCTCCATTGCTGTTTCAAAGATCTCAGGTGAGCAGTAGGGACTTCTTCCTGTGTGGCTGAGTTCAAGTCAGGCACAGCCACTAGTTCGCTATTTCCATGCTTGGATGCACACTTGCAGGTGTTACTTGGGATTCTCAGAATCTGGATGAAACAGGGTGTTTGTAAATGGCATTTAGGCTGCTGCTGCCATTTTTATAGTGGTAGAGGATGGTTGTTATGTTCTTTTTCTTGGTGAAATATTTTGCAGGATGACAACTTCTTTTGCTGCTGGGTTGTAGAGCTGCAAGTCAATCCTATATAGGTGGGCATAATGATCAGAGTGACACCACATACCTTGCCATATTGTTGCTGTGGGTGGAGTTTGGACTTCCAGGAAAAATAATTCCTTTACCATTAAAAAATGGTGAAATAGGGCTGGAGAGATGGCTCAGTGGTTAAGAGCACTGGCTGCTCTTCCAGAGGTCATGAGTTCAATTCCCAGCAACCACATGGTGGCTCACAACCATCCATAATGAAATCTGGTGCCCTCTTCTGGCCTGCAGATATACCTGCAGACAGAACACTGTATACATAATACATAAATCTTAAAAAAAAAAAAAATGGTGAAATAGGAGCCGGGCATGGTGGTCCACATCTTTAATCTCAGAACTTGGGAGGCAGAGGCAGGTGGATCTCTGTGAGCTTGAGGTCAGTCTGGTCTACAGAGGGAATTCTAGGAGAGGCAGGACTACACGAGAAACCCTGTTTTGAAAAACAAAAATCAAAAACAAACAAACAAAAACCCCTAAAACAAGAACAAAAAAACAAAGAAAAAGAACGGAATGGTAAAATGGGCCCTGTGTGCTGTGCTATATTGTGTGCAGGGACTCCCAGTGGCAGTCTCTTAAACCATGGAAGTTCCCACTACACATCATGGCGAGTCCTGTGCCTGTGTGTGGAAGTCTTCTCCTTTTGCTCAGCTGCTGCACATCAGGTTGAAGCAACTGAGTCTGCAATGGAGAAAACTTTTTTTTTTTAAATTTATTTATCTGTTCATTATGTATACAGTATTTGATCTACATATATGTCCAGGCACAAGATCTCAATGTAGATGGTTGTGAGCCACCATGTGGTTGCTGGGAATTGAACTCAGGACCTTTGGAAGAACAAGCCAGTGCTCTTAGCCTCTGAGCCATCTCTCCAGGCTGAGAAAACTTTTAAAAACGATTTCTTTGGAGAGGAAACAGAAAAAGAATTGTTCTTTATCAGTGGCTCTCACTTTGAAACCACAGAACAACTTTTCAAGCTACTAGGAGCAGTGGGGAAAGTTCACAGACTGTGGTTACAAGGTACCCTGAAAGCAAAAGATAACAGGATTTGTTTTGTAACTTTCTCATCCTTGGCCGAGGTTGATGCTGCCATGACTGCAAAGCCCCATTTGCAGTGGGATGATGGGAGAGTAATTGATAGAGACATTCTGTATCAAGAGAGGAGTCTGGAAACCTGGATCTCTTGTGACTGTGAAGAAAATGTTTGTTAGTGGGATTAAGGACGATCCTGAGGAACACCACCTTACAGATTACTTTGAAGACCATGGGAAAACTGATACTATTGACATAATTACTGATAGGCAATTTGGAAGGTAGAGGAGCCTTGACTTCGTTGCACTTTATGACCGTGATCCTGTGAATAAAGTTGTATTGCAAAAATATCTCACCATCAATGGTCATAATGCAGAAGCGAAAAAGCATTAGGAAGTCTTAGGTTCTAGGAGTGAAAGTGGAGGTTTGGGGAGTCTTGTGGTGGCTGTTTTGGACCAAGACCAGGAAGCGATTTGTGTGTGTTTGTGGAGGTGCAGAATATGATGGATGTAAAAGTGGACGTAGATTTGGGGATGGCTATAATGAGTATGGAGTATACCTGAAGGTGGCAGCTTTGGAGGTAGCTCGGATTATGGAGGAGGAAGTGGAGAATATGGTGCTGGAGGACCTGGATCTGGCAACCAGGTTTGGGAGCAGTGGATGTGGTTATGACAACTAGAGAGGAGGGATTTACAGATGTGGAAATTGCAAAGATTTTGGAAATTATGGTCCAGTGAAGAGTGGAAATCTCAGTCCTGGGGGAACGAGGAGGAAATGCCTGGTGGAAGAAACTATGGTCCTGGAGGGAGTGGGGAAGTCTGGTAGGAGGAGCCAATATGAAGCTTCTTCCTATTTGCTATGGGCTTCATTGTATAAATTGGGGAGGATGAGAGCCTGGGGAATACAACCCTTTAGATTATTGAAATAGCAGTGCTTACTGGGTGGTGGTGGTGGCGGCAGCGCATGCCTTTTTTCCCAGTCCTTGGGAGGCAGAGGCAGATGGATCTCTGTGAGTTCAAGGCCACCCTGGTCTATGAATTGAGTCCAGGACAGCCAGAGCTACACAGAGAAACCTTGTCTCAAAAAACCAAACCAAACCAACCAACCAAACAGTGCTAAGAAGTCCTCATCTCAGTTATGCATAAATATGCAGTGATATGGCTAAAGACACCAGAGTTTCTGAATGGACTCAATTGTTTAATAACCTTACCTTACTATGGTAAGGAAGGGCTGTTAAAAAAAAAAGGCCTTTGAGGCCGTTTCATTTCTTTTAGATTTTTGTTTGTTTCTAGTACTTCTTTGTAAGAGTATGGAAGCATTCCTTCCTTGATAATCTTAAGTTCGTTTCATGTGATACACGAAATCATTTTAAAGATTTTTCTCAAAGTTTTGAAAAGCTATTAGCCAGTGTCATAGTATAATAAGACTATATGTTATAAGAAGTATTATGTAATATTTAGTATAATAAGACTAGTATAATAAGTATAATAGTGTTTTTCTTTTTAAAAATGTAAGTGCATGTGTACGGTTAAGAAGTTGTTTTACATTTATGATTTAATGAAATAATTCTGAAGGGGAAAAGAAATGATGAAATGGGATTTTTAGAACTTTTCATTTTCCCAAAATAAATCAGCAGATTATTGAATTGTAATTTTTAAAGAATACATCTGTTATAGATGTAAAGCCCAAAGACAAATGTATAAGGTTAGAGACCCCTAATCACAGCCAAGGTACGGGATGTGCTTATTACCCAAACTCCCTTGTGCCCTTTTGCATCAACCTTCTCCTTCACACCCCTCTCCTAGGCTGCTACTCACTCCTCTGCAGCCACTGGTCTGTCATGACAGATTAGTTTTGCATATTCTAGAACTCTATGCAAATGGACTCTTACAACATGTGATTTTTGTGCTTGTTCAGGTTTTTTTACTCAACATAATGTTATGAGATTAACCAGGAATAGTATGTTTATCAATAAGTCACTGCTTTTGATCAGTAAAGAATATGCCATTGTGTGGGCATACCACAATTTATTCATCAAACTATTGGCAGACATTTTGTTTCATTTTGTAGGTCTTTTGAATAAAGCTGCCATGAGCAAATATATACAAATCAGGATATTTGTTTTAATTTTGTGTGTGTGAAGGCTTCAGTGTAGAATAGATAGTATGCACACATGTGCACATACTCACACACAGAGAGACTTACATTTTTTTATTTTTAAATAGCTTTTGGGAATTTTAGTTTCTGTTGTTGTTTTTAAGACAAGTGTCACTATGTAACCATAGCTGGCCTAGAACTTGCTATGTAGACAAGGCTGGCCTCTCATTCAGAGATTTGCCTACCTCTGCCTCCTAAGTGATAGGACTAAAAGCATGCACCAGCACATCAAAGTTGGAGGTTGGTAAACTGCAGGCTATCAGTTATTTTTACTTTATTTATTTATTTAAAGCTTTGTATGTGTGCATGTGTGTGTGTGGGGGTGAGAGAGAGAGAGAGTGTGTGTGTCTGTGTGTGTGTGTGTGTGTGGTGCCTGAAGAGGGCATCAGATTCACTTGGAGCTGGAGTTGCAGGTGGTTGTAAGCTGTCCAGTGTGGGTGCTAATGAACTTGGGTCTTTGGAAAGAGCAGTACACACCCTAAACCACTGAGCTATCTCTCCAGCCCATTTTCATTTTTTTGTGTGTAAGAAATGTTTGACTATTCCAGGGCATGATTCAGTACTGTTAACTCACGATAACAATGATCTTGCCTGCTCTCATAACAATAATAATATAATAATTTTATAATATATTATAAATAATATAATAATTATTGTTGTTATGAGATCAGGCAGGTTGTTGATGATTATTATTATCTCTTTTTGATTCAGTTACACGGTATTTACTCCTTGAACCACACAGTAATTTTTGAATCTGGCTTCATTTTGGAGCATTAAGTCTGACTTTTTAATTACAGTAGTTTGTTCTATTTTATTCCCAACTGGCATTCTGTTAAATGATTGCACTACTGTTTTATTTGAACAGCATTTGGATGGTTTAGTTCTTGGCTATTAGGACAAAACTGTGAGTCCTCTTATACTTGTCTCCAATGAGCATATGCATTTTCTTTCCTCAGGTATAATTCTTAGAAATAGAATTGTGAGATTATCAGATAGGTATACATTAATATTACTGCTAAGTAATTTTATAACATGATTTTATTAGTTTATGTTTGAATTAGCACATTTTTGGGGGCTTTACCTTTTAAAAAAATTAAGCTAGGGCTGGAGAGATGGCTCAGCCGTTAAAGGCTAGGCTCACAACCAAAAATATAAAAAAATTAAGCTAAATGGGCAGTTTGTTGATATAAACTTTAAATATGAACTGCACCCCATTTTGCGAATGTAGTTACTTCATATGTTGAATAACACTTGGCTTTGTCAGCCTGAGTTGTGGCTGTTTTAATGCATGTGTAATGCTATCTGACATGGTGAACAGGCAGCTTTGTAATCTGTCTAGTACTAAGTATTTCTGGTTCAAAGAACAGCAAAGTTTTGGTTGAAAGCACAGCATCTAAATTTCCTGGCCATCCATATGGCAACTCAGTGTGGCCATTGTTAAGTCATAATCTCAGTGGAGTGATTAAAAACTCCCAGGCAGTTCTGAGGTTGAGAATTCATGGTGTGTGTGTGAATGAGGCATTTGATTGTTTCTTTTTTTCTTTCTTTTTTTTTTTTTTTGGTTTTTTTGAGTCAGGGTTTCTCTGTGTAGCCCTGGCTCTCCTGGACTCAATTTGTAGACCAGGCTGGCCTTGAACTCACAGAGATCCCCCGGCTCTACCTCCTGAGTGCTGGGATTAAAGGTGTGCACCACCCACCATGCCCAGCATTTGATTGTTTCTTGAAGCTTTGCTGTACACTGTAGGGATAAAGCCCCAACTATGAAATTTTCATTAATTATGTGCCCTATTAATTTACTCCAACTTTACCCCATTGAAAGAATTCAAGAAGCTAGTTTCCAGAGCTGGCTTCATGGCTACAAGCACTTGCTGCTCTTGCAGAAGGCCCAAATTTGGGTCCCAGTACCATGTGGGGTGGCTCACAATCACCATAACTCCAGTCCCATGAGATGTAATGCCTTTTTCTGGCCTCTGTAGGTATCCAGAAACACACACATACATGTAATTAGAATTTTAAAACATTTTAAAAAAGAAGCAGCTAGACCTTGCCTTCTACTTGTTCAGTTACACCATATAGTAGTGGGTTGTAGTAGTAGTCATTCTCTGGGTTGGACCCATGCTCAGTTTTCTGATTTTGTATTTCTCTTTGTGTTACACAGTTAATAATGCTTTTAAAAGATATTTGACTACATATGAATCAAGAGTCAACTACTATAAAAATGGATGCACTTTTTTTGTCAGCATAAAAAAGTTTAGTTGTGTAGAGTATTTGACTGACTTTGATCTCTTCCTTGAGCATGATAGTGAATTTAGAACTACAGGCCATGAGAGAAAAGAGGCACAACTTTATGTTGCCTTCCTTATGAAATAAAAAGTTAAAAATGTGATCAGCTTTTTGTCTCCAGACAAATAAAAGTATGATGGCTTTTAAAAGATTGTTTCTAAAGATCCAGCTGGATAATATGTGCTTTATTCTCATTCCCTTACCTGGAATTAATTCATTGGTAGCAGACTCTGGATTGTGCTGACCCACAAAAGTTTATTACCATTTTTTAAGAACTTGTAAACCAGCTATTATTTAAAAAATTTTAACTTTATGAACTTAAGATTAGGGAATGAAGAGATGTCTCAGTGAGTAACATTGCTGCTCTTCTAGAGGAACTGAGTTCAGTTCTCAGCACCCACATTAGATGACCCAAAACTACCTGTAGTTCCAGATCCAAAGCATCTGATCTCTTCCTCAGACCTCTATGGGGACCCACATATGTATGGCATACATGCACACAGAACTACACATAAATAAAAAAATAAAAAGAATTCTTTAAACTTACAACTAAATAAACATGTTTTTTTTAAAACAAGGGTAATATAAAACTTGCTTGTTCCTAAATATTTTCTGTTATATGCTTGAGTTATTTGTTATGGTATTTCAATAGTACAAATGCTATGTTATGGTATTACACTGAGCATCTTTTCTTGCTCTGAATTCAGTGAGATCATTTTAGAAGCTTGAGAAATCAACCTCAGTATAGCCACCGCAGAAATAAACAAACTTTAACAATCCAACAAGACTGGGTTTATTTTAGCTTATTTTTCAAGGAGATGTGGTTCATTGTGGTGGACAGAGTGATAGGGATGGCCACAATATGTATAGGAAGCAGAGTGACTGGTGCTCAGCTCCTTCTTCCCATCTCAGTGTACCTAACCTAGGTGAGTCCTTACAGGCATGCAGAGGCTTGACTCCTAGGTGAGTCAATATTATGATAGCAAGCAAATTCTCTGTCAGTGAATGGAAGCCCAGCCCAGGGGTTTATTTATTTATTTATCTATCTATCTATCTATCTATTTATTTATTTATTTGTTTGTTTGTTTGTTTGTTTATTTGCTTTACTTTTTTTCTTTTTTCTGTCACTGAGATTTTCTGTCATTGAAAATGTTTCATTTTTGGTTAGATGCCAT
The DNA here is from genome assembly GCA_907164525.1 of Lophiomys imhausi. Classification (NCBI taxonomy): domain Eukaryota; kingdom Metazoa; phylum Chordata; class Mammalia; order Rodentia; family Muridae; genus Lophiomys; species Lophiomys imhausi. The sequence goes on from CAJQZJ010032773.1 coordinate 5,645,039, forward strand.
GGCATATGCCTATTATTGAAACACTTGGGAGATGAGGGCAAGATAATTAGTCATCCTCAATTAAATACAGAGTTTTGAGCTCAGCCTGGGCTACATGATATCTTGTTGAACAAACAAAAAACAGGAAAGAAAGAAACAACAACAGAAATAAATTTCCATTTTAATTAAAAACAGTAGCTTCTAGATCTTCATTAGTTACAACATCTCAGAATAGATTGGATTTTCCTTGGTAATATATTCCATTTTCTTGGTTTGTGTTATGTTTTGGTTTGTATTCTGGACATTGGAAACTGTGGTGGTATGAATAAGAATGACTGCATAGGCTCTCATATGTTTGAAAGGTTAGTCACCAGGGAGGGGACAGTTTGAAAAGATTAGAAGGATTAGGAGGTGTGGCCTTGTTAGAGGAAGTGTGTCACTGCAAGTGGTCTTTGAGGTTTCAAAAGCCCACTTAGGCCCATTATTTCTCTCTCTGCCTGTAGATCGGGTTGTAGCTCTCAGCTACTTTTCCAGCAACATGTCTGCCTGTGTGCTGCCATGCTCCCTGTCATGGCGATTACAAACTAACTCTCTAAACTAAGTAAGACCTTAATTAAATGCTTTCTTTCATAGATGTCATGGTTGTAGTGTCTCTTCACAGTAGTAGAACATTGACTAAGATTCCTGTGAACACTGAGATAGGAACAGTCTAGTTTGTTAGTTTCTCCTCTGATATTATTTCCTTTGTTTTAATGGGTAATTTTCTCAATTGGGTTTGCATTACAAACTGTTTCTTGGTAGTAATTCTTCTATTTAGATGGTTTTTCTTTTTTTTTTTTTTTTTTTGTTTTTCGAGACAGGGTTTCTCTGTGTAGCCCTGGCTGTCCTGGACTCACTTTGTAGACCAGGCTGGCCTCGAACTCACAAAGATCCGCCTGCCTCTGCCTCCCAAGTGCTGGGATTAAAGGCGTGCGCCACCACCGCCCGGCTAGATGGTTTTTCTTTGGTTGAGGTCCTTTGGGTCTTTCGTCCCAAAGAAATTCAAGGATTGGAGATGTAGGTAGACAGAATTTGAGATTCCCTGACTAGATTTATCCTTTCTTGGATTCTCTTTTCCTCAACTTCTCACTAGTTTAAAAAGGCCAGCTTTCTATACATGTTCCCAGCCAGAAGACAAGGAGATTGTCCAGGTTTGTATTTGAGATTCTATGGGATATGTGTATGTACCAATATATGCTTGGAGAGGGAGAGACGGGAAGACAACTTTTCTATTCTCTTTCTGTTTAAAACATCATTTATTGGCCAAGTGATCCCATGCTGTTTCTGGTAGCTGTGGTAATGAGTGGAGCCCAGGCCTCAGGCCCTACCATACCATAATCATACCCATGAGGTTTGCAGATGCATACTTCAAAGTACAGTCTGAGTAGAAGGAAGGGCCATTGTCTCTGTGAGTAGTTCTGCTCATGCCCGTTTGGGGAAAGGGAGCTGTGCTCCCACAAGTTGAGAGACAGCAAGAAGTTTAGACCTTTGGGTGACATCTGTAAATGTTAGGTCATCATGAAGGTCATTTGATAATCCTTTTCCTGCTGTGTAAAGGTGCCAGACAACCTTATAGTCTGATTCTGAGTCATTCCACACTATGCCTTTGCTCAGAGTTGTCTGTGCTCTAGTAGGCACTGGTCAGCTGTAGGTGATGAATGCTGGTGTGCATGCATGGGGCAGCTGTAGAACAGATATTTGGGAGGAGCCATTGTTTTTGGTGAGAAATAAGAGAAATGATAAGGTGGTTGTAGGTGGAAAGAGGCAGCTAGCCCCTCAAGACTGTTTCCCATTCAAATCGGGTCAGGCTTCCTCCACCCACCTGGGCAACTGAGGATAGGAAATGAAGCACTGAGGCTGGTGATGCCCTGGAGAACAGGACCCTTGCAGTCAGAGCCTAGTAGGTCTTCATTTTAGTTTTGGTTGTTGTTGTTTTGAGACAGGGTTGCTCTGTTGCTCTGGTTGTCCTGGAACTCACTCTATAGACCAGGCTGGGCTTAAACTCAGAGATCCACCTGCCTCTGCCTCCTGAGTGCTGGGATTAAAGGCATGCACCATCACTGCCTGGCTAAACCCAGTAGTTTGTAAAAACTGTCTTTAAGACAATAAATTCTTCGACAGGATACCCAGTGAAGTTTTTTTTTTTCCAGTGTTAATGATCAAACCCAGAGGCTTGCTAAGAAATTCCTTAATTACATATTTTGGATTCAAGTCTGTAGGTTAAACAAGTTGTTCATTATAGTTTTGGTAACTGTAGTTCAAGTGGTATAGTAACTAGACTCAGGTGTCAGCATTAAAACACATGTACATTGGGAGTTATTGATTCTGTCCCTGACAAGTTCTTATTCTGGTGGCATTATTTTAGTGGCTATCTTTGTTAAAATCTAAGGCATATGTAATAGTTTTTATAAGATGTCAGTGATGGGAATCCAAGATGGCGACAGACAGCACGGACACATTTTGAGCACAGGGAAAATAGCTACAACATCGTAGAAATATAAACTAGCTGAGCAACAACCTGAGAAGTGCGAACCCTTGAGGTTTTACTCAGTGAACCCAGGGACTAGTGAGGGTCCCTGGGCAGGACTCTCAGACACTCAGGGAAACAGACCTACCAGCTGCTGAGCAGAGACCCGCGGTGCGGGGTAGAGGCCCAGGACCTAAAGTGGAGGCCAGAGACTGGTGCAGAGGCCGGCAGGAAGCAAGCACGGAGCCACTCAAATGCCCAACGAGTAGCTCCAAACCCCAGACAGGTACTCACCACCCTCTGGAGCACCAGCTTCCACGCCGTCATTCCATACAGGAGAACTTCCGAATCACCAAGATTTATCTCCAGCAGAGTGGTGCTCTGGGAGGTGCAAGCATATCTGGGCTTACCCAGAAAGGTGTTATACACACAGGTCCCTCTACTGGATATACAATCACGTGGAAGAACATTGTGCCCAGACAGGGCAGAGGGCTGCTCTTCCTGCACCAGTACAGTGTCCCACAGGTCTGATCACTGCAAGGCCTTGGGAGGGAGCCCCAGCTGCCAAATAGAGGTACCTCTTGGCTTCCTGAGCACCCAGCATTCACACGGTCACTTCAACACCCTAATGGGATCTGGCAGTGCCACTGAAACAGTAAGATCAGAGCGGGCTGAAAGGCGGGTGGTCAAGTTATAAGGTTGAGGAACTCCACTGAGTCCAAGCTCAGTGTACGGGTTGTGGTGTTCATATTGGAGCCAGTGCACCTTGCACCTTCTCAGGATACCCTGTCTTCAGCATCTACAGCTCCTGTGTGGGAGTAGCGAGTTCTTGGCCTTTGTGCACTGCCTGAGTGATACAGACTACAAGGGCTCACTGCTTAGGGCTGAGAGGCACAGAAGTGCCCTGGGGACCACCTAGAAGAAACAGTCTGGGAGGACAACAACCATAGACCTGACCCTTGGATCAGACACATGGGCAGCAAGAGATCTGCAGCTCTAGCCTATAATCCGTGGTCCTCTGAGCCCCACTGACATCACTAGGAAGACCTACTACAACTGAAGACCCTGCAGGCTGGAATAACTCGTCCCACCCAATCCTCAACCTGAGTCCCCAATTGGGACACAACGGGAAGGGGTGAACTTCGAGGGCACACTGAGATCCAGCCCCCATCTCAAGATCCCACTTAGCTTGTGTTAAGCCACAGATCACCAAGATTATATGGACTCTACATCAAAGCTCCCTCTCTGGCACGAGGTCCAAAAGACATCAGGAACAATCAGCTTAGGGCAACCAGATGGCTAAAGGTCAGCGAGAGAACAAAATTGACAAAAATCAGGGAAATATGACTCCAACAAAATTCAGCGAGGGTAACACAGCAAGCCCTGAACATCCCACCACAGCTGAAACACATGAAAATGATGACAAATCTATACTTAGGAAAATGATGGAGTCCTTTCAAGAAGAAATTAAATCCCTGAAAGAATTTAAAGAATCCTCAAGTTTACAAATGAAAACAATGAAGAATACAATTAGAGACCTCCAAGCCAACATGAACAGGAAAGAGACAAAGCAATGAAAGATTTGCAGACAAAGACAAGCAAATCGGAGCAGGAAACATATAAAATGAATAAAATTGTTCAAGACTTGAAATTGGAAGTGAAAGCAATAAAGAAAATACAAGCAGAGACAATCCTGGAGGTGCAAAATCAAGGAAAGAGAACAGGAACTACAGACATGAGTATCAAAAATAGGATACAAGAGATGGAAGACAGAATCTCAGGCATGGAAGATTTGATTGAAGAAATCAGTACAACAACCAAAGAAAATGAGAAATCTAAAAAATTTCTCACCCACAACATCCAAGATATCAGGACTCAATGAAAAGACAGAACCTAAGAATTATAGGCATAGAGGGAAGAGAAGACTCCCTACTCCAAGGTCCAGGAAACATCTTCAACAAAATCATAGGAGAGAACTTCCCAAACCTAAAGAAAGAGATTCCAGTAAAATTCTAAGAGTCATACAGAATACCAAACAGATAAGAACCGAAAAGAAACCCCTTGTGGCACATAATAATTGAAACTCCAAATGTACAGAACAAAGAAAGAATATTAAAAGTTGTAAGAGAAAAAGGTCAAGTAACATATAATGTAGAGTTGACTTCTCTTCAGAAACTTTAAAAACCAGAAAAAGTTCTGGGCAGACGTCCTACAAACCCTAAGAGAACATAGGTGCCCAGCCAGACTACTATACCCAGCAAAACTCTCTATCAACATAGATGGAGAAAAGAAGATACTCCATGACAAAACCAAATTTAAACAGTATCTACCCACAAATCCAACCCTACAGAAGATCCTAGAAGGAAAATTCCAATCCAGAGAAGATAAATACACCCAAGAAAACAGAGGAAGCAAAAAACTCCACTGCTGCTAAACCAAAAGAAACACACAACCACCATCTACATGAAAATAACAGGAAATAACAACCTTTGGTTATTAATATCCATCAACATCAATGGACTCAACTCCCCAATAAAAAGACACAGGCTTACAGAATGGATCTGTAAACAAGACCCATCATTTTGCTGCATACAAGAAACGCATCTCACTAACAAAGATAGATTCTACCTCAGAATAAAGGGCTGGGAAAAGGTTTTTCAAGCAAATGGGCCCAGGAAACAAGCTGGAGTAGCCAGCCATCCTATTATCAAATAAAATAGACTTTCAACTGAAGTTAATCAAAAAAGATAGAGAAGGGCACTACATACTCGTTAAAGGAAAAATTCATCAAGATGACATCTCAATACTGAATATCTATGCCCCAAATACAAGGGCACCCACATTTGTAAAAGAAACTCTTCTAAAGTTTAAACCACACATCACGTAATTTGCAGCCAAATGTATGGAACTAGAAAAGCTAATCCTGAGTGAGCTAACCCAGACTCAGAAAGATGCACACGGCATCTACTCACTTATAATTGGATTTTAGCCTTATAGTACAGGATAACTATTCTACAACCAACACATCTAAAGAATCAGGAACATAGACTTTGTTACCTATTAATGAGAGGACACTTTGCCCTAGGGGTGTTACCATGTAGACCCCCAGTGCAAGAGGAACCTCTTAGCCCTTATATGACTGTTGAACTGAGAGGGGCTGATATATAGGGGCACTCCACATCCAAGCAGTGGGATGGGTTGGAGAGGGAGGAGAAGGTGGGAGGGTATAACCGGGAGGACTGGAAAAAGGGCACTATGATGGAGATGTAACTTGAAGTAATAAATAAACATTAAAAAAAAGACATCAGTGACTAACAAATGGGGAGGAAAGACAGTTATTAGTCTTTTTATGGAAAGTTGAATAAACTTTTTTTACCTTGAAGGTTTTTACTTTTTTTTAAACATTTATTTATTATGTATACAGTATTTGCTCTTCATATATGCCCGGGCAGCAGATCTCAATGTAGATGGCTGTGAGCCACCATGTGGTTGCTGGGAATTGAACTCAGGACCTTTGGAAGAACAGCAAGTGCTCTTAACCTCTGAGCCATCTCTCCAGCCCCCAAGGTTTTTAATTTTTTAAAGTTGGAAAAAGTAATTTTTAGATTCTTTATATGATATTCTTATATTAATTTGTCAGAAAAACCTTAAAATTGTTACTGAAGCACAAATGTTTTAACAATAATAATTGATATTCTTTTATTTTTTAATATCTGAAAAATTATACTTCATATGATTATAACATTAAGGAGTGTGTTTTTGCTTTGTTTTTAGAACTATAAAGCTAGATGATAAAACTGAAGTTCTTCTGGTGCATAGATGTAAAACTTGTTGTGATATTAAGAAAATTTTTCCTGTAGATAGAAGCTCACTTTGAAGCCCATTAATTAGGGCAATTAATTCCTCTGTATAATTTACACATCAAGTATGGCTTTCTGTAGTATTCTGTTATGAGCGATGGTCTATTATAATTCTAAGAGGCAAAGATGATGCTCCCTGGTGCTTGTCTTGTGTAACTTCTTTAAATCAAGGAATTTAGGCTGAGTGCAATGAAACAACCAAGTGCATTTTTAAAAAATTGTATTATCATTATGTTGATTATAAATATAAACATTCATATAATATGTGCATAATATATCGGGTCATCAAAATATTAGAGTGAGTAGTACCTGTATGTAAATAAGTCTTTTAAAATGTGCTTTTTATAGTTTGGTATTGGTATGGCTTTTTATCTTCTCTTTAATTTTTTTTTGTTTTGTTTTTAATGCAGGAGTCTGCCATGGCCCAAGAGTCTCCCAAAAATTCAGCAGCAGAAATTCCAGTAACTAGTAATGGAGAAGTTGATGACTCTCATGAACATAGCTATAATAGGGTAAGAACATTTACTTACTGTTAATGCAAAGAATCAGGGCAAGGTTTTGCCAAGCTGAGATGATTGTAAGGAATACTGGGTAGGCTGGTTTGCCAAGGTTAAGCTCCAGGGCCATAATCATTGTTTCTTTAGCTCAGTAATAGGCAACATACCAGCAAAAACTAAAATCTTATGCCATTAACCAGAATGACAATGTAGCTTATAATTTTGACGTACAATTTTATATAACTTTTTTTCCTTAATAAGAAAAAATATAGTATTTTATCCTTTTAAATATCATTTATAAATGTCAGTATATCCTTTTAAAATTTAACATCATCTACCGCTTTTTTAAAAGTACAAAACAGTAGCTGTTCTTGATTTTGCCGTTGTTTTAGTTACTTTTAGGTTACTTCCATAACCTCCTAAAACAACATCAACTGGAGACCAAGTGTTCAAATACATGAGCCTATGGGGGGACATGTCTCATTTGAACCTCTGAAGTAGTTAACTTCCTAAAAGCGGCAGAATTGACTCAGAAAGAAACTGAAATTTGAGGTTCAGTTTTTGGTGCATGTATGTTGTGGGATTGAGTCTAGGACCTTGTGAATGCTAAGCATACACTTTACCACTGAGCTACAGCTCTAGCTTAGTACATTTAAATTTGCTCTACCTCCAGATTTGGAATTCAATTTAATGCATTGTAATGGAACAGTATGAGATTGGAAATAATTTGGACTCAAATTTCAGCTGTGTCATTTCTAACAGTGTAACATTGAGAGCATTTCTGTTTCTATAATAAAATTATTTACTTTCATGAGGATATTAATAGTAAATTGGATGAATAATGTGCCTTATAAGGCCAGAGGTGATAGTGATACTTGTGATTTCTGAGATTAAACATTCTTCTAATGACATTTGATTCAAGTGTGCAACTTCAATTAAAAATATGGCTTCTGTGGTCTTGAAAAGGTAATTTTGTTTTATTATGGTTATTATTTGTTTTTTTTGTTTTTGTTTGTTTGTTTGTTTGTTTTTTAGATAGAGACTCACTAGGTAGCTCTGGCTGGCCTGCAATTTAGACAGGCTGGCCTTGAACTCACAGATATATGGTTGCTTTTGCCTCCTGAGTTCTGTGATTAAATGTATATAGCAGCATGCCCAGTTCTGTGTGTGTGTGTACATGTGCTCGTGCAGTTGAAAAACTAGTGGTAAAAAAGTTCTTAAATTATTTTATAGTTCAGATATGCTTCTACTTCTTATTTAAGAATGAAATTTTTGTGTTATTTTAGCTCAAGACTCAGACGGTGTCACCTAGTTCATTGCTGTGGGGCATTGGCCTGTGCTTTGTAGGTTGAGTAGCTCAGCCTTGACCCCTTCTGCTACCTGCCAGTAGCATCTTTTTTCCAATGAACAGATAAGTCTTCATATATTGCCCACTGTCTGGAAGGGTGGCAAGAAACTCACTTCTGCTTGGGAACTACTGTTTTAGATAGCTCTCTGTGATGGTCTTCATGCCTGAGATTTAGCTTCGTGTTTTCTATTGCCAGGACAGAATACTTGAGAGTGAATAGTTCATAAAGGAAGGAGGCTTATTTATTTAACTCACAGTTGTAGAGGCAAGGAAGTTTAAGATGAGGTGCCTGCATCATGCTATCCTATAACCTGACAGATAAGATCACATGGAGAGAGGGTGTTTGTGAGTGCTAACTGAGTGCATGTGGAAGGGTGGAGGAAATAGAACTAGTTTGTAACAACCTGTTCTTGAGAGAATTAATCTAGTCTCATGAGAAAGCCATTTATGTCTCTCAGAAGCCTCTGTCTAGCACTACAGCATAAATGTATATTTCACCAGGGACAGACCACATTTACACTTGTTATTTATTTTACCTGCAAGTACTTTAATTCTACACTTCTGAGCACGTGTAGTCCCAAAAAGAGTAATTGAAGGAAGAGCCAAATTCTGATTATGCAATGAAATCTTTTGTCTCCAAGATAAACATGCGATGTAAGGAAACTCGTTACTGTCATCATCTGCTTCCAACTACTTAATAAATATCTATTAGTTCAAATACTCATGGTACTAAAATTCTAATCATTTTTTCTTCTAAATTTTGATAGTTACTTTAGCACATTAGTTCTGTGAATATTAAGTAGCTTCTATGTACTATACAAGGCACTAGAGATATAGCAATGAAAAAAATACCTACCACCAGAGAATTGACACCCTAAAAGACTATCTGAAGGTGCACCTTCTCAGCACTTGGGAGCAGATGCAGGAGGATTTTTGCAAGTTCTAGGCTAGCTTATCTACATTGTAAGTTATAGGCCAGCCAGGGCTACAGAGTAAGATCTGTCTCAATACAAACAAACAACAGAAATATCTAATGATGGCAGAAGGCTATGTGTAGTGAAAATGCACTATATACAGAGTATGCTAGGAGTTACCTCAGTGGTGGAGTGTGTTCAACATCCCCATTGCAAAAAGTAAAAGATAGGCTCAGTGTTGGAAATGCCACCACCTTCAGCCTATTCTTTTTCTTAAAGTTGCTTGTTACTAGAGTATGGCTTATACACAGGGGAAAAAGGCACCAATGTGAAGTGTGTAGCCAGATAAAACTACCACTAAATAATATTCAAAATATTCTTGGAAACTCAGACCATGCCCTCATTGCCTGTTGCTAGGCAGTATGCTTCACCTTCCCAGGGTGTCCAACACTAATGTAAAGCTGTATAGATTATTGTATTTATTTAATTAGTTAGTTAGCTTGTTTGTTTTGTTGTTTTGAGACAGGATCTTCTTATGTAGCCTAGGCTGGCTAAAACTGTGTGACTCTGCCTCAATCCCCCAAATGTGAGATGTGCAAGCATGCTTAGCTCATGGACTGCTTTTCACTATCCCTTTTATCATCAGTGGAATTTTACAGATTTGATTTTGTGAACTCACGTTCACTAAATATCTGTGAGACTCACTTGCATTGTTGCTTGTAGCAGTATCTTGTTCTTTTAATTGTATTATAGTTTTCTATTTGTAATCTGTTTTTGGTTGGTGAACAGCTAGGATGTGTCTAGTCCTTGTCCATTGTTAATACAGTTGCCTTTCCTACACCTGTACAGATTTTGGTTGTAGACAGTCAACTGTCTGAAACAGAAGTGAAGTGCGCAGGTCATGAGTGTTTGACAAGCAGTTGAGCTTGTTGACAGTTTGACTAGCAATGAATGAGATTCCAGTTTTCAGCATCTTAGCTAGCTCTTGGTTTTTGATGTATAATTCTACTTTCGCCATTCTTTTTATTTTATTTTGGCTCTTTTCAGTTTATCACATGAAGGAGTTACACTAGTCCAAGTTAAAAGTGGACCCCAAATGGTTACATTATAGAAGCTGTGAGGTTTTTAAACTTGTGACAAAGGACAGAAGGGAAATTTTACTCATTGCAAGGAAACTATCACTTGAGCTTCAAAGAGCCACAGGCACTTAAAACCCACGAACCTTCCTGTCCTTAGCCAGTACAATCTCTATCAGGAACTGGCATGTTTTCTTGCACTGGTCACCCTGTAGCTGAATCAGTTATCCATATTCTGAATGCTCAATTACAGTACCATTGCAGGCAAATTTCTTCTTAAATGCCCTCACTAGTTTCTTTTTATCATAATCATCAGAGATCCCTTGGACAGTAGTAAAGGTCTTCCTGCTGATTCTCTGTTGAAGTCTTAGATGGATATGATCCTCAAAGCCAGCAGGAGGCAGGCCATCACCCTTACTTAAATCAGCAAAGGGGTCAAAAGAGTGGAGGTTCTGGATAACGGGCATATGATATGATTCCTTTTCCTCTGGACACGGCCCGTGGGGGCATTGGGAATTGAGGGGGCTTAAGGGGGAGGCAGCTGAGTCCTCGGCAGCTGCTCAGTGACTGGGGCCCACCTTTTTTTTGTTGTTGTTTTTTGAGATAGGATTTCTCTGTGTATCCCTGTCTATCCTGGACTTTGCAGACCAGACAGACCTTGAACTAAAAGAGATCCACCTGCTTCTGTCTCTGAAGTGCTGGGATTAAAGGTGTGCATGACCACCACACTTACAGGCAGCTGTGAACTGCCATGGGCGTGCTGGGATTTGAACCCAGGTCCTTTGGAAGAGCAGCCAGTGCGCTTAACTGCTGAGCCATCTCTCCAGCCCCACTTTAGTCATTCTTACAGGATATAGTGATAATCTGTTATGCATTTCTATGATGGTTAATGATATTGAGCAGTTGGACTCAGCATTTGGGTATTGTCTTTTGTGAAGTGACTTTTCTAGTGCCCATGTTTTAATTGGTTATGAACCTTTTTCTAAGAAATTTGTGGAAATTTATATTCTGGTTTTAAGTTTCTCTTTTGGATGTTTATATTGCAGAAGATAGCTTCCTTCCACCACAGGCTTTTGTACTCTATACATGGGTATCGTATATGTTTAACAGTGTTAATATTAATTTTACAAAACAATGTCTTTCATTGGACATGTATATATAATGCATTGTGGTCATGGTCATCCTAGTGGTATCTTTTAAGGATAAGGTTGCTGGACATAGGCCAGGTTGGCCTCGAGCTTGTATTCTTCCTGCTCAGTCTCACAGGTGTACATCACCAGAAATTGATAATTGAATGAGGTCCAATTTAGCAATCTTTCCTTTGGTGTCCCATTTAAGAAATCTTTGCTTACCTGGGTTCATAAAGAAACTGTCTTTTATAAGTTATATTTTGCTTCTCACACTTGGATCTGTGGTTTTTCTTGAATTAACCTTAACTTTGAATGTGATGTGAAATAGAAGTCATGATTTGTTTCTCTCTTCTGAATTTATATTGTACAATTACTCCAAAACCATTTCCTAAAAAAGACTTTGTTTCTGTCTGGAAAAATGAAGCTGCTTGTGGAAGATAGAACTCTATCAAACTCAAAAGTTTCTGCTAGCAAATGAGACGATAAACAGAATGAAAAGAAAGCTTATAGAATGGACCATGTACTAATGGCATTAATGTCCAAAGTATGTCAGTAGCAGACAACCATTTAAAAATGAGCAAAGCATCTACATAAGCTTTTTCTTTTTGCTTTCCTTTCTTTTCTTTTCCCTCCCCTTTTTATTTCCCCCTCTCTTCTTTTCTTCTTCCCTCCTTCTTTTCTTTCTTTTTTTTTTGTGCCAAGGGTGGAACTCAGAGCCTAACGTATGATATGCCAAGCAAGTATTGTTACTGCATTACAACCCTCAGCTTTATCCAAAAGAGAATACCAGTAGACAAATATATATGAAAATGTGCTCAACATCACTGACCTGCCAGGAAACTGCAAACTAAAACTATAATTTCATCTTATACTTATCAGGGTAGCTTTTTTTAGAAGGCAAAAAGGGGGGGTTATGAATATAAAACAAATATTAGCAATATTGTGGAGAACCCTTAAAGATAAGTGGTAGATGTTTCAGTTATTTTCCTATTTCTGTGCTAAGATACTAAGACTAAGGCAACTTATAGAAGGGTTTGCCTAAAATTAACTTTAGTTGTTTGCCTTCCTCAAGAGTGGAAACAATATTTCAAAAGCATCTTCTGTTTCCAATGTATTTATGCTCAAGATAAATTAGGCATATATTAGCCTAAATATTAGTTGTTTTCTCATTTTCCTAGTTAATGAACAGGAAATCGTGTTTAACCTAGAATCTTTTATTTTAATAAAAAGAAAATTTTACAGAGAAAATGTCAAATATATTGACTAGTGTTAGACATGTAGGCATAAAATGGGAAAGTGATATGTTGAGTCTGGATTCCTAAACAGAGATTTCAGAGATACATACATATTTCCTCTTCTTGCCTGTTCACCTAGGACCTCGCAGTACCTTTTGCATAATAGCCATGTCACTTTAAAAGTTAAAAAGTCTCCCATGAACTGGAGTGATAATTAGCTGAGCTGCAATGATTTATTTGGCCAGCTGGTGTCACTATGCCACAAGAAATGCAATTATAAACACTATTAAAGTTGATATTTTCATTTCTCCCTGCAGATTGTGTGTTTTTATCTGACTTCCTTGACTTGTTCTGAGAGGTCATCCTCCACATTCATATTTCTGTAGAGATTAGAATGGAAGTGCTCATACTAGAAATCCCTTTACTAGCACTGTAGTCCTTGGCTCATGCATAAGGACCTCTAGAGATAGACTGGTAGTGAACTTGGTCTCTCAGGTGCCTCATCTGCCTCAGCAAAGATACTGTTTCTTTTTTCTAAGTAAAACAATTTTTGTTCTTTAAAGTTTGATATTCACAGTTAGTCTTTGACTTTTAACATGATTTACAATGGATGTTGTTAAAAATTACTAAACAACAACTGGGTAAAATAGTATAAACCTGCTAATCCCAGCTTAGGGGGCTGAGGCTAGAGGTGCAGGGTCGTTCTCTGCTGCACAGTAAGTTCAAGGTCAGACAGGGCAGCATGAGACTGTCTCAGAAAACAAAGGTAACAACAAATAGAAAGCAAAAATGAGATATGATGGATGTTGTCATCTTGATTGTTAAATAATTACTAGATATTTCCAAGTTGTACCTTGAGTTAAAGAGAAACAAACATGAGTTACACATGGTTGAAGCTTCTTGTCAATTCAACTGTAATTGTCAGGGTAGGGAAATTAATTACTTCATTAGATACAGCAGAAATGGAACTTTTCCTGTGGAATGTCCAAAACAGAAATACATAATTTAGGTGTTTCCCATCTCTGAACTCTTCAGAAAATTACATACATATACTAAACTCAAAATTTCCATTTAAATTTAGGGAGTTACAATCCAGGGTCATTGGAATTTAAATTATAGAGCACTAACTAGTTCACTAGAAACTTGTTAGAGATCTTTGGCTTTGACCACTTCCTTTTCCAGCAGGCAAAGGACCTTGGGTGCTCAGATGGAGCTGCTAGCATTGTATAGCTGTGCAGAAGCCTGTACGCTTTGGCTGTAATTGTAGTGAGGGGCAGGACTTTTCATTCATTTCCTTATTTCCAAGCCTTTCAAAAATGCTTGGTGTGTAATGGAGGCTTTCATTTCATAACTGTTTTATTAATGAATGCTTACTTTTGCTAGAGCTTGCCTAGAAAAAAGGCTTCTAGACCTCTGTGGGCGGGGTGGGGGAGGTACTACACTTTTAGATGTGCTATGTCTTGAGTCCTTCCTTGTGTTGCTTGGGTGTTGTTTGCCTTTGTAGATATGCAGTCTTTGTTGATTTTTTAAAAATAATGCGTGGGAAAATGGTAGAGTTGGTCAGATAAAGTGTGCTGTTATGTGGTAGGAGGAAACATTGCCTGAGGAATTGCTGATTAAACTGAGAGCTAAAAGATAATCCTGACAGATGAAGAATGATGAGGAATATTCCCCTCAAAAGTCCCTATACAGAGTCTAAAGGAGGTGTAAAGACAGTTCACATGCTGAAGTGGAGTGTGTGTGTGTGTGTGTGTGTGTGTGTGTGTGTGTGTGTGTGTGTGTCTGTGAATATGTGTGGGAGTGTGTGAGTGTGTGTGTTGGAGGTGGGGGCACAAAGTATATGAGAGAGTAGAGCCTGCAAAAATATTAAAGCCATGTTATGGGACTAACTTATGTAAAAGGCAGTGCAGAGCCACAGAACGGTGTAAAAAGGGGTTATCTCAACCAGAGTCACATTTTAGAAAGTTGTATCAGCTGAACATGGTGGTACACACCTTAAATCCCAATACTGGGGAGGCAAAGGCAGAAAGATGAGTTAGAAGTGAGCCTGGGCTTCTTACCAAGTTCAAGGTCAGTTTATAGATGTGGAGTCTGAGCCTGTGAAAACGTGGAGGGGAGGAGGGCAAAGAGCGTTGTTTCTCACTACAGTGTGAAGATTCCATTGAGGGCTGACAGGACATGAGACAAGGAAAACAAGGATAGTCACCAAGAGAAGAGAAGTAAGACCAGGATTCCGGTAGAGAAAGTTGAACCATTGATGAACACCAGACTGTTCAAAGATAGACAAGTGGGAAACAGAGTATGGTGTAAGGAAATAAGAGCAGGAGCTGCTGTAAATTATAAGATACTTAAAGGGCCCTTATAGACTGTTGGCTGAGAATTGTCCTCTTATCAGTAGTTTCCCTCTTAGCCAGAGGAAGAAGGGACAATTAATTCTTCTGCAGTTCTCCTCATGTGTTTCAGTATCATGGACATCATTAAGAGTGTATATTTTAAAACATTTATTAAATAATTTGTGTTTATTATTTAAAACATAATAATATATGCATTGTTTCAAACTGTTGTCCAAAAGTAGATTGTTATGCCAAGTTTTAAATTGCAAATTTAGGTTTTAAATTTCATTTTGGGATTGAAGAGTTGGCTCAACAGTTAAGATCTCTTGCTGCTTTATAGAGAGGACTAGAGTTTGGATCCCAGCACCCATGTTAGCAGCTCACGGATACCTGTGACTCTAGCTCCAAAGGATCCCAGGCCTGGCCTCCATAGACATCCTGGCACATGCTCACCAACACTCATACAGACAGATAAACACACACACACATACACAACAACCTTAAACATTTTTGCATTCTTTTTCTAACCAGTATTAAAATATGCAAAATAGAGACAACTTCTCAAGGTTCAAAATGAACACTCCTTCGTAGCTTTGTGAAATCTAATAGTCTGATTTTGTATCATTTTAAATGTACTAAAAACGCACATGAAGTTTATTTGAAGTTTTTGTTAAAGCATCCTATTTGCTTATAGGCTAGTTGAAAAAAAATTTTTAAGTAGGACCCAACAATTTATTTTGCTTTTATTTTATGTACATTAATGTTTGGATGCAGTATGTAAGTGTGAGGGTGTTGGATCCCCTGGAACTGGAGTTACAGACAGTTGTGAGTTGCCATGTGGGTGCTGGGAATTGAACCTAGGTCCTATGGAAGAACATTCAGTGCTCTTAACCACTGAGCCATCTTTCCAGCCCCCTGAAAATTATTTTAAAATGCATTAAATACTTCAGTATTGACTTATAGCTTCAGTAGACTTGAGACTTAAGCCATTTTATGGTTTGAATTAGATATCAGCACCATAAAAATGTGAAGTTGGGATTTAGTGTTAGTTATGAATCAACTAATTATTTCTGAAGTACAGTAGCTTATATTCATTGAGTTACCAAGCTATGCAGTAACTTCTAACTGAACACAAAAAAACCTGAAAGCTGACAAATTATGCAAAGAAGGCACATTTGAAAATTTTGTACACTGTGAGGCTATATAGTATTACTTAGCAAATATAACATACCCCCAAATAGACAAGTTGACACACTCAGACTCCTGAATATTGTCTCACAAGTTATCTATTCCTCTCCTACATCTTAAATTGTTTTATACCATCAATCTGCTGGTTCCTTTTCAGAATTTTATACCACTTCATTCAAATGTTGCACTTTTTTTACATAATGATAAGAGCTCTGCTTTTTGAATCAGGGAATCCTGGCCACTGTGAAGGACTAACATTGTCAGGCTAGAGGCCAACAGTGGCAAGGTAGCCAATGTCTCTGTCACTTAAAAGTGTGGACAATCAGAGGTGTCTGCCATATCTATTTAGTCCTTTACTGCTTCACCTCATACCCAGCTCCCTGCTATTTCTTTTTAAGAACTTACACGATGTTCTCATAAGAAAATGATTCATGTGGCTAATGTTCGTTCAGGTGACTTCAGCTGTCCCAGGATACCTGTATACAACTGTACCCTGCTTATGTCAGCTATCTTCTGTTTTCTGTGATGACGTAGCTGACAAAAGCAGGTGAAGGTTATTTTGGCTCACAGTTTGAGAGTCCAGTCCGTGAGCACAGAGAAGTCACAGCAACAAATCTTGAGGCAGCTGGTCACATTGCATTCACAGTCAGGAAGCAGAGAGCGATGGGTGCTGGTGCTCAGCGCCCTTCCCTTCTTATTGGGTGTGAGACCCTAGCCCACGGAATGATGCCCAGCACTACCTTGAGTCTCCCACCTCAGTTAACAAATCTGGACACTCCCTGGAAGGCATGCCCAGCAGCTTATTTCTGTGATAATTCTAAATCCTAACAAGGTAATAGTCCAGATAAAGGGTCAGCAACATTTGAATGTGTTTAGATTTAGAAAGTCCTCATGTTTTTCCTAAGGAGAACCTGTGTTCACTGAAAGGTATGTGTCTAAAAAGTTGGCATGACTTATGCAAGGTGACATTCTTAAAAATAGGGAGACTGGAAATAAAGTGGATAAAGCAGGATGACTTGTGTCAAATAAGGATGTTAAAAATATCAGAAAATTAGAGGAAATAAAAAAGCGAGTTCTGAGTCTTTAAATTTTAATCCTGTATTGTATGGTTAAATTAAAATATAAAGAAAGGATTTCTAAAACATATGTAGAGGGTATAGCTCGTGTCTTGCATATACAAGGTCCTGGCTTCTGTCCCCAATACTGAGAGAGGAGGATGGGGAGAGACAAAGAAAAGACACCTTCATCTTTTTGTTTATCACTAACTTGTCCCTGTGGGAAATGCTCATAGACCCCTCACATGCACCCCAGAGGTGGCTTTAATTGGAAATCTGGTGCTGTAAGAAGCCAGTCAAGACCACAGACCCAGATTTTTCTTTTGCTGCACATTAGGCTTGTTGGTTTCTGTTTTTGGAAGAAGACATTTGGTTTGGACTTGATGCATACTGGGTATGCCAGGGCTCAGGCTTGAGTCCCTCACGCAGAGTTGTGTTCTTTTTTTTTTTTTTTTTTTTTTTGGTTTTTCAAGACAGGGTTTCTCTGTGTAACAGCCCTGGCTGTCTGGCTGTCCTGGACTTGCTTTGTAGACCAGGCTGGCCTCGAACTCACAGAGATCCGCCTGCCTCTGCCTCCCAAGTGCTGGGATTAAAGGCATGTGCCACCACGCCCAGCCAGAGTTGTGTTCTTAAAGTGTGGAGGCTTCTGGCTCTCGAGGATCTTCTGAAGTCATCAGTGACGATGACAAGATCACTTCATCTTTCCATCTCTCTTTGGGAACATGTTTATGACAGCGTCTCTATCACTACTGAAAAAGTTACTTTTATTAAAATTCAGAGTCTGCCTGCTGGCCTCTTTCTCTTTGTTTGTTTATTCTCTATACATTTCTTATTTTTAGTATGAAATGTACTCCTACCCTTTAAAGACTGTCTTTCCTATATTTTTATATTCATGGGCAGTTTCTGTTATGTATATTATCATTTTATATTCTACATGTGTACTTTTATTTATTATCTTTATTTATCATTGAGGTGGGTTCTTGCTGTGAAACTCCTGGGCTCAGTGTACCCTACTTCTAACTCCTAAGTAGCTGGGCTTAGTATGCGCCCCTGCTCCCACCTTGCTTGTAACATTTTACAACTTGAAGCTCTAAGACTTAAAAACTCTTTGTAGGTGTCTTATATAGAGTCAGTGAATATTAGAAGTTAATTATGTGGTTGTTTTAAAATACAGGCATGCCCCAATATAATTAAGATGGCATTGTTAAGTGTATTACTTAATGATGGGTCAAGGATGAGTGTTTATGATTCCATGTTTGGGGGATGATAAGGAGAAACACTAATGACTTTGGTGTCTTCTACTGTCTTTGCCATTCATAAAGTAAAAATCACTCATCCTGAATTACATGAAACACATATAAACTTGTGTTGATCCAACTTCAAACATTCAACAGAGTTCTGTGCTAAGTCAGTGTGGGAGGGTGTTACCCTGCGTGCTCTTTGTGGACTGTCTGTGAAGTAAGAGTTATTAACCCTCAGTTATCTCCATTTTATATGAAGACACTCAGCAAGTTAGAGAAGCTGCCTATGATCACGTGGTCATTAAGTGACTAAGCTAGGTTCCCAGCTGAGACACACCTGACCTGACCTCAGAGCAAATGTTGTAGCCATTGAATCAAACTGATTATTACTATTATTATTTTTTTAAGTAATGAATCCATTTGGTATCAGAACTAATTCTTTACTGATACCCAAAGTGCTAAACAGTCTTGTTTTCTTTCTGAAATTCTGCCTGCATCTCTCAGTCTAGAAAGCATATTGCCATGCAGAGATAACCTTGGTCCTACCACAATATATTTTTTCACACTGAAGTTGATAAATATTTTTGTTTCAATCACTAGTAACAAATCACTTGAGATACACCTTTCTTTAATGCCAGTGAAGACCTAGTATGATAAAATGCCATGGTTGAAGACTATAGGATTAAGCGGCTGTTCCCAGACTTGCTTTCTCCATTTTATGTATTCTTGTGATAAATCACTGCGTAACTGGTCTAGCTGGAAAGTTAGGAGGTTTAAGGTTTAATAGGCAGAACAAAGTCTTTTAGATGCCTTCGAAGTATGTGTACAGTCATTTTAGAGTAAAGCAAAAGTTTACATTTATACATAGCCTACAAATTCTATAAAAACCACTAGGAAGTCAATTGATGCATATTTAGTTTTCTGTTCTTAGGAATGGTTAGGATCTGGGGGAAATCTTTAAAATGAATTAATATTTCATTTATTAAAATGGTTTAGCAGAGTATAAAAGAAAGGATAATCATAAGCAGCTTTAAAGCTCAGGGATATCCCTAGGTGGAAAAGGCTTTAATTCCTGTGTGTTTAATTACAAATCATGTGTGCTAAGCCAGATTTAGTGACACAGGTACGGCTCCAGCACTCAAGAGGGTTGCAGGCTTAAGGCCAACATGAGGTAGAATAGCAAATCCGGTCTCTAAAATAAAAATACATTCAAAATCTTGTATTTCTTTAAATGGTTAGGGTTGCGCTAAGGACATTAGTGGCATAACCATTCAGCAGGTTTTAGACCTGAGTACTCAGTCTTAATGGAGTCCTAAGGATTCTTCCAGAGGTGATCTTGAAGTAGAGAAAGGCCCACATTCATGC
This sequence comes from Lophiomys imhausi, assembly GCA_907164525.1. Classification (NCBI taxonomy): domain Eukaryota; kingdom Metazoa; phylum Chordata; class Mammalia; order Rodentia; family Muridae; genus Lophiomys; species Lophiomys imhausi. Next base: position 5,664,766 of record CAJQZJ010032773.1, read on the forward strand.
TTAGTCACCAGGGAAGACTATTTCATAGAAGACGTCTGACCTCAGGAAATGTTTTCAATTCTCAAAATAGATTTGTAGCAAACACTCTTCCCCAGAAGTATAAGGATGATAAACATAGTCATCTTTATTGTATTTTGGCCACTTTTATATGTTATCAAGTTCCACACTGATAATAGTGGAAAGTTTCAGGAAAATGAGTTGAGGGTTGCTAATGCCTTGAGCAAGAAAAATATGATAGGTACATTTAAGGTTGGAAGAATTTCAGGAATCAGAAGGTTCTTGGGCAAGCATTCAAAATTGTGTCTTCAAATCATGTTGTTGCTATGGATGTCACTTAGCCTCTGCTAAAGTATTTTTACTCCAGCAGCAGAGCAGATAGAGGCACTGAGAGTCAGTTGTGTGCTCACCCCTGACTTTTCTAGATGATCTGGGATGCCAGTTATATATATAAGATATTCTACTTATCATGATACTGAACATGTAGCAGATTTTCATCACAAGTTTTTTGTTTTGTTTTTCAAGACAGGGTTTCTCTGTGTAGCCCTGGCTGTCCTGGACTCACTTTGTAGACCAAGCTGGCCTTGAACTCACAGAAATCCACCTGCCTCTACCTCCCGAGTGCTGGAATTAAAGGTGTGCACCACCATGCCCGGCAATTACAGACAGCTGTGAACTGCCATGTGGTTGCTGGGATTTAAACCCGGGTGCTTTGGAAGAACAGCCAGTGCTCTTAACTGCTGAGCCATCTCTCCAGCCCTCAACACAAGTTTTAATTTTGGTTATTCCTAAATTCCATTTGTGGGGGAGGTTCTACTCTAACTTTAGGCTGGCCTTAGAAGATGAGATATAGTCATATCTAGTTTATGATTGGTCTTGTCTTCAGCTTCTAACTCTTTTAAGCTGTTCTTATATGTGTCCCAAGTTAATATTCTTTTTTTTTTTTTGGTTTTTCGAGACAGGGTCTCTCTGTGTATCCTTGGCTGTCCTGGACTCACTTTGTAGACCAGGCTGGCCTCGAACTCACAGTGATCCGCCTGCCTCTGCCTCCCAAGTGCTGGGATTAAAGGCGTGCGCCACCACCACCCGGCCCAAGTTAATATTCTTAAAGTAGTTCTTTTACCATATCAAGCACAGCTACTGTTCAGAAGTCACTTTTTAATTCAGTTAGGACTAAACTTCCTGTTTTGCCTGCCCTTCTTCTAATTCCTGCTCCCACATCTCTCAGTGGAGACTTTAGCTGCATTGGCCCTGGAAGCTTCCTTGCTGGCCTCCCTGCTTTGACATAATGTGATAATGACTGCCCAGAGTCTCCTGCCTCCTTCTCTACAAGGGTCTTTGTTAGCCGAGATGCATCCTGCTTTACCCTCATTCCCATCTCTCCAACCTTCTGTGTCCTGATATCTTAAGCTGTGATCAGTGTAAAGGTATGTTATATTTGACATACATTGTACCTCCTAATAGCAAATCTTGCTGTGTTTGATCATCACAGAATGCCATGTCAATTTAAGGAGATAATCAGTAGAAAGAGGAAAATAGCATAAATGTAGTTAAAGGCACAATTCTGTTATGAAATGTTATGTGATGTGAGATCTTTTACCAAGTGTTTTTTTCTTTTATCCAAATGTTATCAAGGATTTGAAGCGTTCATTGCCATCTGGACTTGGACTCTCAGAAACTCAAATTACATCTCATGGCTTTGACAGTACCAAAGAGGGGGTTATTGAAGCAGGTGCGTCCCAAGGTAAGAACCCACATATTGTAAAGAAGGCTGAAGTGGAAGAGGGAGGTTCACTAAGTGCCGCCACTTTGTTAAAGAAGACAAGAATTGAGCTCCTTATTCCTGTAATGGAAAGTGACCATAAACATAATCCTCTTTCTCTTCAGTTTAAACAATGTAAGAGTCATTTTGCTGACCTTTGTAGGAATAATCAGCATGCATAATTGTACTGCTTACCTTCTATACAGGAGGCTGCCTATCCCTCACACACTAGGCACTTGCCTACCACTCCTGTACGCCCCCTTCAGGTTACTACTTAAGGAACGTGTGTGTGTGTGTGTGTGTGTGTGTGTGTGTGTGTGTGTGTGTGTG